>MU551704.1:63524-189488 GCA_024362625.1 Silurus asotus
ATCGGGCCTACAAGAGGTCTCCCGTTCAATGTATTCAAGGCAATCATGTGTGTCATCAAAACCATTGAAGTCAATATCTTCTAGCAGATCATGCAGAGCTACTACAGCTGAATGTGGCTGTGGCTCGGTTGAGAGCATGAGGACAGAAGGAAAAGACAGTGAGACATTGTTTTCAAAAAACAGAATCTCCATTCCCATTTTATGCATCATATCTCTTTCTAAAAGGTTTAAAGGCGAGTTTGGAATTATTGTAAAGCTATGATAAAAATTAGTACCAGTCGGTGTCACTACAGGCAAAAGGTGAGTTACAGGACATGAAATTGGAATCTATCTATTCCCTAATAGAAGAACTTCCCCTTTTTCCTAGGACCTCCTCCTTGAGTTTTGTGCTGAGGCTGGAATGCACCACTTCCTGTTGCAGTGCAGAGCATAACGGGTCAACGTAACCTGGAGCATAGTAGAAACCTCTAGCAGCATCCAAATCTCTAGGAAAAAAGTATCTAGATGTGACACAATTTCACTCCATAATGCCAAAAAGTCTAAATAAGGATTAGTTTCATAACCGGCACAATTCGTATACATCCAATCTTTGGGATTTTCTTCCGGCAATAAGCGAGAAATGTCATGACCCATCTTCTTAACACAGAACAAAAAACAGACACACAACACTTAATACACAGACAATACACACAACACATAACACTTAGACAATACACACAACACTAGGCACCAGGGGGATCGCAGTCTTCAAACAAAAAAGGTAATCCAATCTCTCCAATTGAATCACAAATTTTGTTAGGTAGGAGAAAAAAATAGACTATAAAGCCAAAACAAGATTGAAGTCTTTTGAAAAATTTTAAAGTCTTTTCAAAATGTCCGTTTTTCTTTAGTTCCTTTTCTATTTTCTCTCACTTATTTATTTATTTATTTATTTTTTTTTTAATTCATTTTTCATTCATCTATTTTTTTCGGGCATATAAATTATCGTGGATTCTTTTGGATACTCCAGACAATATCACCTATATTAGACAGACCGTAAAAAACGTCTTCTAATCTTGCATCTTACATCTAAGGTGAGGAACCCAATGTCGCGACGAAATCATCCCACCAAAGGAAATTATCATTAAACAATTAATGCATAACCAAGACACGAAAACATATGCAGCCCTATTGGCTGGCATACGGGACAATCCCCGCAAACAAGGAAGTACATTAAACTCACCCTGATGCGTGATTTCCCTTTTTGGATATTGCTGAAAGTATCTCGCTTCTGACACCAAAACTGTTAGATTTTTATCATGCCCAAACGAAACTTGATTCGTGGAGAGGTTTTCCATACGATCTGCGATACCCGTAGGCCTTTCTGAATTCAGGGAAGAATGACACCGCACACAGCAAATGCTTCCTCTTCAGTTTATTGCAGGCGGCAGAACGTATATATACACATACAATGAAAAGGCTGTCCTAAACTTGTTTCCTGTTTAGACAAGAGGATATACTAGCCGGAGATGTGTGAGTCCAGATAAGACTCCCTGTTTACCTTACAGACTAACATCGTAAATATCCTATAGACACTGAGCAGACAAAGGAATGTGTGTGAAACAGTGTGAAAACCATCCTAACACTAACACTGGGTTAATGACATCCTCAATATATAAAAATAAAAAAGTGAAATCTCACCTGGCTGTGTGTCCACAAGGGAAAATCTTCACTTGTTTTCTCTTTTTTCACTGTGAACTTTGTTTAAATTGATTCCCATTAAATGGCGCCGATTAAAAATAGAGCAGAAAAGTTCGCGTTGAATCTGCTTTTCATCTGCACGTGTGCAGATATTACCTCCACCTGTTGACCAAAGCGCGGTACTGCAGAAGCAACACAACTCTATTTCATTAATTTTACTTAAGTTAGTTGTGTTAAACTGAAATTGTACTTTTATTTTAATTTTGTCAACACGACACTTTTAATTTTAATACACAAACTAGTTAATTAATTTAAACATAGTTATATTCTTTGGACCAACAGCAGCCACATTTCATTTTTTTTAAATGTGTATTCGTGGAAACAGTTTAAATAGTGAAGTATAGTAAAATAAATAGTGCTTTAAACCACAAAAGAAGAGAACCTAGAACACCCTGCGAGTGTGTCTACCAGCACACTTCATCCATGTTCTCCTACCTGTTACTTCCTACCAGTTTCTCAATCAAGCGCTCAGATTACACTATTGCTCTAGTTGTCTAGGAAAGAGCAATCATGTCAACGACATTGAAGTAATTTAAAGTTTCTGATGACAACAAATTTGCAATATGGATTGTCGGTTTGGTGGAAGTTTCAAGAGGGGGTACAGTGCCGAAGCACTTTCCACTACAGGTTTGATTCACCACCTGAAAACACATCCAATTCAGTACATTTTGCAGCTTTAATCCCAGTGTGCTGCCTTTACTAAGCCATTCTTATATTTCAAATGTGAAAAAACTGTAAAATATAGCAATACATATGATTTATTCAAACTTATATGATAATAATAATAATAATTCCATGACTTGGAATAGTGCATGAGTTCTAGCAGCATCCATCTGTAAAAACACAGTGATTTACTGTTTACGTGTTTCTGTACTGTTGTTTTATGGGTTATTACGGTCAAATTAATACGGTAATTTTTACATAGCAATAATGCAAAAAGTTTGATGTTTTCTTATATTTAGTGGTGCAAAAAAGTATTTAGTCAGACACCAGTTGTGCAAGTTCTCCCACTTAAAAAGATTTTCTATGGGGTTGAGATCTGGAGACTGGCTAGGCCACTCCAGAACCTTGAAATGCTTCTCACGAAGCCACTCCTTCGTTGCCGGGGCGGTGTGTTTGGGATCATTGTCATGCTGAAAGACCCAGCCACGTTTCAATGCCCTTGCTGATGGAAGGAGGCTTTCACTCAAAATCTCACAATACATAGCCCCATTCATTCTTTACTTTACACGGATCAGTCGTCCCTTTGCAGAAAAACAGCCCCAAAGCATGATGTTTCCACCCAGGTGCTTTACAGTAGGTATTGTATTCTTTGGATGCAACTCAGCATTCTTTCTCCTCCAAACACGACATTTTGAGTTTTTACCAAAATGTTCTATTTTGGTTTCATCTGACCATATGACATTCTCCCAATCCTTTTCTGGATCATCCAAATGCTCTTTAGCAACTATGCCCTGGCGGCATAGTGTGTTACTGATGGTAGCCTTTGTTACTTTGGTCCCAGCTCTCTGCAGGTCATTCACTTTATTCTGTTACATATGAATATGATGACCTCAAGTCATCACTGATTTATTCTTACATATGAATATGATGACCTCAAGTCATCACTGATTTATTCCGTTACATATGAATATGTTGACCACCAGTCATGATACCAGCCTGACATCCGTATCTTTTGAAAAGCAATGAGTTGTAAACCCATCTGCATCTGCTAAACTTTTAAATACATTTTAAGGACTGGGCATCTTGGATGTTGTTTTTGTGTAAGACCACTGGCAAAAGTTGCTTGCTTTTAAGGACCAGATTTACTTACAGTGCTTTTACTTACCGTAGTAAAAACCTTTTCAGCCTATCTAGTCCCTGTATCAAAAAGTCAATTAATCAGCAAGGGAGTGAAAGTGTAATATCTTGTGATTTATAACAGACAATTAATAGCAGCTCTATATGTTATTTAAGTAACATAAATATTGTGCTCTGTTTTTTTGGCAGGAGGAGCATTGGACAAATGAAAATCTACAAAACCTCGACCCTGAATCAAAGCTGGATTTGGCCACTCACCGCTTTGGGCCTACAGCAGCTAATATGTTTTATTCCTTCTTAATTTTGCAAATAAAAACAGAAAGGTTCTTGATTACAATTTTATTTTTATTTCATTTTAGACACGAAATACAATGTTTTTTGTTTTTTTTATTGGCTGATTGACAATATGTACAATGGTCGAAAACATGCACTTTAATAAAAAGTTTATTTCAAACCTTAATTGATTTAGTTTTTTTGGCCACCGTTAGCTTTGCGTTTTCTATTTGACTTAACAAGAAATCTTAATGTGTCATTGTCATTACATCTGTCATTGTTTCTGGGGTTGTTTTTCTGTCTGTCCTTCTTTTTCTGTTCGCAAACAGTGAACGTATTTGACTTGTCTGCATCACAAAGTTTCCCAAGATGATATAGGCAACAGGGATTCCATGACCATGACTGTCTCTGACAATTAATGTAAATAAAGGAAAACCATAATGGTTGACACCATATGTCGCATCCATAAAAACAATCTCTCTTCCATATTCATGAACGTTGTCTCTCATGGATGGTATTTGGAGAACTATGATAACATCTGTTTGAGGACTATAAGGCTTTAAAAGGGCCCTATAGAAGGTGTGAGGTACTAGTGGCATCATCTTTGTGTTGCTGTTTTTTTTCTCATCATGTCCGAATATTTTCAATGTCTTGTGGGGTAACAAAATAAGTTTGGTTGTTGAGATCAGTATGTCCTTGTTCCGGTGACCACTCATATGATTTTAGGAGAATTGTATCTGGTTTAACACCAAGAGATATTAAATCCTGTATATGCTTGATAAGCTCTTGACTAATGTTTTCTTAATGTGTCCCTCAGAAGAACTTGATGGGTCATGACCTGAATGAATGCTGTAAAGGGTTTTCGACTATAACTAGTTTGTTGAGCCAGTCTGTCCTCTTTTTAAAAGAAACATAGGCCTTGCATCCTTTGCCACATCGACTTCGTTGAGTGCATGCTCCAGAGCGCTTACATAAAAATAAGAAATATCCATGTTTTTGATTTTGAAGACTTGTAGAATTTACAGTCCTAAAGTTGGCGTCTTTGAAATTGTTTATAGCAGTGAGTCTTTACTGAATAAATTTACAGGCATTCAAATGATTTTCTAAAACATGGACTGTTATATCTGTCTCTCTTTTGTTTTCTTTAAAGCGCTCATCTTTGTAGACTGTTGTTTTTATAAATTCCTCCATCTCTAATGTCAAAATCTAAAGAGCAAAGAGACAAAAACAATTGGATTAAACATCAATACCGTAAAGTAAAAATCCATGATAATCTCAAGAAAACATCATATTCATATGTAAGAATTAATCAGTGATGACTTGAGGTCATCATATTCATATGTAAGAATTAATCAGTGATGACTGGAGGTCAACGTATTCATATGTAACAGAATAAAACAGTGATGACTTGAGGTCAACATATTCATATGTAACAGAATTAATCAGTGATGACTGGAGGTCAACGTATTCATATGTACGAATAAATCAGTGATGACTTGAGGTCATCATATTTATATGTAAGAATAAATCAGTGATGACTTGAGGTCAACGTATTCATATGTAACAGAATGAATCAGTGATGATTTAAGGTCATCATATTCATATGTAAGAATAAATCAGTGATGACTGGAGTTCAACGTATTCATATGTAACAGAATGAATCAGTGATGACTTGAGGTCATCATATTCATATGTAAGAATTAATCAGTGATGACTTGAGGTCAACGTATTCATATGTAACAGAATAAATCAGTGATGACTTGAGGTCATCATATTCATATGTAAGAATAAATCAGTGATGACTTCTTTGTGTTGCTGTTTTTTTTCTCATCATGTCCGAATATTTTCAATGTCTTTTGGGGTAACAAAATAAGTTTGGTTGTTGAGATCAGTATGTCCTTGTTCCGGTGACCACTCATATGATTTTAGGAGAATTGTATCTGGTTTAACACCAAGAGATATTAAATCCTGTATATGCTTGATAAGCTCTTGACTAATGTTTTCTTAATGTGTCCCTCAGAAGAACTTGATGGGTCATGACCTGAATGAATGCTGTAAAGGGTTTTCGACTATAACTAGTTTGTTGAGCCAGTCTGTCCTCTTTTTAAAAGAAACATAGGCCTTGCATCCTTTGGCACGTCGACTTCGTTGAGTGCATGCTCCAGAGCGCTTACATAAAAATAAGAAATATCCATGTTTTTGATGTTGAAGACTTGTAGAATTTACAGTCCTGAAGTTGGCGTCTTTGAATGTGTTTATAGCAGTGAGTCTTTACTGAATAAATTTACAGGCATTCAAATGATTTTCTAAAACATGGACTGTAATATCTGTCTCTCTTTTGTTTTCTTTAAAGCGCTCATCTTTGTAGACTGTTGTTTTTATAAATTCCTCCATCTCTAATGTCAAAATCTAAAGAGCAAAGAGACAAAAACAATTAGATTAAACATCAATACCGTAAAGTGAAAATCCATGATAATCTCAAGAAAACATCATATTCATATGTAACAGAATAAATCAGTGATGGCTTGAGGTCATCATATTCATATGTAAGAATTAATCAGTGATGACTTGAGGTCATCATATTCATATGTAAGAATAAATCAGTGATGACTTGAGATCATCATATTCATATGTAACAGAATAAATGATCCGTTTCAATCGGTTCTACTTGTATCTCACAGCGGATCGCAGTAGGGTCTCAAATTCTGATTCTGATGGTGGTCAGAGCTGAATGATCCGTGCGGTGCTCAAACTAACGCTGCTTTGTTCCGCATTTCGTTAGTTTTTAAATGCAAATATTTAATCACATCTCTTTGACAGCTACCAACAGTCGTTATTAGACTGTTTTAACTGGCGCTAGAAAGTTAACGGTAACCTACATCAGTGAAAGGCTAACACGGTTAACTTGGCAATTCAAACTAATATTACAATTTCTGCTGTGAAATCCCCACAAATCTAAAAGAGAAATATGAAGCTTACTATTATTAATATACTTCTGTAAAATGATACCATAAGAAAAATTAAGGCACAATCTTACCTTTTTTTTGGTGGTGGCACATCCTGATTTTGCCACTGGTGCGGTGCAGATGCAAACCGCTGTTTATTTTGTATTTTGGCAAAACATATTGGTCTCAGGGCATCACGGACTTGGCAAAATCAGGACGTGCCCATTACTACAGGTAACAAGTGGAGCACAGAGGAGCCCTATTAAAGAAGTTACAGGTCTGTGAGAGCCAGTAATCTTGCTTTATTGTAGGTGACCAAATAATTATTTTCCACCATAATTCGCAAATAAAATCTTTAAATATCAGACAATGTGATTTTCTGGATTTGTTTTTTGTCATTTTGTTTCTCATAGTTGTACCTATGATGAAATTACTGGCCTCTCTCATGTTTTTAAGTGGGAGAACTTTTTATACTTTTATACTTACTTTTATTTATAATACTTATAAATACTTTATTGCCCCAATGTATCATTAACGGTATTTAACTGTAATTCAATGTTTTATAATTTACAGATTTTTACCTTCATTATTTCACATTATTTTTCACGTTACAACTATAAACATTTTTTACAGTGTAGAGTACTGCAAGCAGAGAACATCATAAAAGTACCTCCACCAGCTCACCAACATTATTAGTCGTAACAGTCTTTAAAAAGTTAAAGAAATTTCTGAATGACATTTCCAGAGCACATGAGATAATGACTGAGAGAATAATGGAATGGAAAAATAGTTTAGTTTGTTCTAGAATATGTTGTTTAATACTTAATTAGATTTTTGTTTTTTTGTTTGTTTTTTGTGATATTTCCCTTTCAAACATCTGTTCGGTATCTCACTATGGTAATCGCCCCGGGCGTGACCAATCCTGGAAGCACTAATCACACCACGTCTGTCGGCTGACAGATCAATCACCACAGTGATGCGGGAAGTCCCGCCTCCCTATATACACCGCTGCTGACGGTCCCTGCCTCATCTCATTCTCTTCCCCGTGAAGAGCCTTTTCATGAAGCTATCCTCAGCAGATCCTCTGGGGGTGGTCGCTAAACTGTTCAAGGACGAGCCGTTGAGGTACGTATCCGAGCGAGGCTGCTACTTTTAGAGGGGAATATACACTGTAAAAGCGTGTATTTGCTTCTGCTGTTCCTTTTACCGAGCGTTTTGTGAAATAGAAAGGTATCGTACGAGACCCGTTTTTCGAGTGGCACGTTGTGGTGATCTCGTTTATCTCCGAATGCGAGTCGCGGCCGCGAATAAAGGAGACCCACTCTCTCCGCCACCTTGGGTCACCTCACTGCTTAAAGCAAACCAGGCAGAGCTCATGGAAGAGATGCGGAGGCATGTTGATGCTGGGTCACCTGACTCGGCTTTGTTGGTAGAAATCTGCGTCATTGCAGATCTCAACCCTAGTTCATCGAGGTGAGCGGTCCAGAGCTGAGGCCGCAGCATCGGCCTGGTTGTAGTGGGCATGGGCGTACATTTCATTTCACAGTAGGGGGGGACAATAAATATAACATTTCTTATGAGCAATTTTTGAAGGGGGACACAAATAATACAGTCAAATTGTACTTACAGTATAAAGACACAGTGGAAAAACTTTGTTTCTATTGGTATTATTGTAGCATGGAGACTGCGTTAATTACAATGGTAATTCTAACTGCTTTAGATAAATCAAGTAAAAATATCGTTAGAAAAAACAACAATAAAAACAGGGAATTAAAAAAAGGTTTATTTTATTTACAAATTAATTAAGACACTTAAGAACAGAATAGAAATTGATTATAACATTCAGTGTTATAATGTGGTCAGTGTGGTCAGTTCGGATGTAGCACAGTGCTCATTTAGTAAATACACAGATAAACAATATGCTAATTGTGGCCGTTAATGTTAAATTAACATTATACCAGGTGTTGTGCTTTTTGCAAGAACTTTTAGATAAGGGCAGGGCGTTTTCCACTGTTAAGGTTTACCTCGCCGCTGTTTCTGCATGCCACGTAGGGATTGACGGAGATACTATTTGGTCATCACCCGCTTGTGTGTAGGTTTATGAAGGGAGCGCGGCGCCTGAACACATTTTCAATGGCGCTGCTTCCGCCGTGGGATCTGTCAGTGGCCCTTAGCGCGCTCTCTTAGCCTCCTGCTGAGCTGATAGAGAGCATTGGTTTGAGTTGGTTTGGTCTGAATGTTGCTTTGTTGTTGGCTCTTTCTACCACGAAGTGGGTTAGTGAACTTCATTCTTTGTCGGTTCATAACTCCTGTATGCAGATGCTATGGATTTCTCGCGAGTGACTCTCAAGACTAATCCGGCATTTGTCCCCAAGGTGAGCGAGTCAGCTTTCGACTGCAGACAGTCTTTTTCCTCAGCGGAGGAGGAGCGGATGCACTGTCTGTACCATGTCTGTGCATTGCGTCACTATGTGGACAGAACGGAGGGATTGAGACTGAGTAATCAGCTGGTTGTTTCATGGGCTGATTCTCGTAAGGAAAGACCTGTTTCCCGACAGCGCCTGTCCCACTGGCTCATGCAGGCTATTATATTGGGTTATTATAGCATGTCATGTGTAGTGGAAACTATATATTAAACTATACAGTGAAATTCTTACTCTGTGATTGGTAAGAAGTAATAGTGAGCAGTCCCGGGCCATGTTTGAAGGCTGTGATATATGCTAGGAAGTGAAATTGTATTTGTACTGAATGTTTTTTGACAAAATATTGAATTTCACAAAGAATGATGAACAATATAGAACACTCTGGTAAACATTTAAAGGGTGCACTTACTTAGAGGAAATTGGCCTGCATGTGTAGTCTTAAATCTTATCTTTCATTTACAGTCTAATACTTTTCATTATATTCTGTTGCAAATATTTTCTTATTTAGCCACTAAAACATCTGTGAGGTCACTAGTGATGTCATGTGCACTGTAAGAAAAGATACACCATATCTACTCAATAAAACATATTGTAGAAGAAGGTTTGGATGTGGCACACCGTCAGGGCCGACTTAAAACCTCGGATGTGGACAGAAAAGTGAAACCAAGACCGGTGATTATAAAATTAATTTCTCGTACAGCTAGAGATTTAATTTGGAGAGAGCTTTATTTTTGTATTGCAAAGAGGAAATAGTTAGATTTTTGTTTAATTCAGGAAACGCATGCATGTCCTTCAGATATGCTCAGTAGGGGGCGCTATTTTACAAGATGATTTTACAGGGCAAATATTACACGGCGAAAAAGATGGTGGTAGATGGATATTACTTGTGTTGGATAAAGATAATGAACAATTTGTGTTAGTCGATTGTTATGCCACTAATAACAATAAAACATAACCTAACAATAAAAACAACAGTCATTTTTTTTTTTTTTTCGGAAATTGAATCTGGGATACAGCATTTCATTGCTCTATATCCTTCAGCCAGGTTATTTGGGGAGGTGATTTCAATACTGTGTTTAATGTGATTTAGAAAAAACGTAAGGAAAGTATTGGGAATTATTGAAGTTTGACATTAGAACCGCATTTATCAATGAAGGAAAATTTAATAAAAAAATAAAACAAATTAAAGACAAATTTATTATTAAAGATATTTTTAGTTTATATAGAAAAAAAAGGAAGCTTTCACTGATTGTGATTTACAAAAATTTGATTTTTTGCAATTTGAATCAGATAAAATTCATGAGGATAAATCTAGGGGGGCATTTATCAGAACTAGGCTTAAATGGCTAGAAAAAGGGCAAAAAATATGAAATATTTTTTCAGCCTTGAAAAACGAAAGTGTTTTTTTTTCAAAACTAACAAAAAGCACTCAAAATATGTACTGCTCTGAAAACTTTAAAATGTATCTCATTTTCTTTTTATATACAGTGTTTTGTTTATTTATTATTATTTTTTATTATTACCTTTATCTATTTTCTCTCTGTAAGTAAGTGTTAATTAAACATGAATATGTAATTCCTCTTGTTCTTTTGGCATTAATAAAAAATAAATAAAAAATCTACTCAATAAAAATTAGGCAACAGATTACAAGCAATATTATTAATTAATTTTACAAGGTTTGGTATTGAGTAAATATTAATTAAATGAGACCCTTAATAGCTATTCATTTGAAATGAGTGGATTTTAATAGAAAAATATTGAGAAGATTTTAAAAAGATAAACTCCCTAATGTCTAAACAGTACTAATAAAAATTCATTTAATTCTACATATCATAATTAAATAATCATCTACATTAATCTGCACATTGATGTGAATTTAATCCATGCAATTAATTAAATCTAAATATTCCTTTCTTATGAATAATATAGAAAGTACAGAACTTAAATACTCAAATAAGAATTGTATTAACAATTTTATTCACTTTTGTGCTTTAGACACATTGTGACCGGGAATCGAACCCGGGTCGCAGCGGTGAGAGCTTAACCACTAGACCACCAGGGGACCTTACCAACGGTATCAAAACATTTAGCATAAAACAGATGTTAAATATGTTTATTAAAGATGTTAAACGCTCTAGATAACAGTAAATGAAAACTGGCAAAAAATTAACAAAACATATTCCCACCACTATTTGCCTTTAATAAAGTAAATAAAAAACACACAGTATAAACACATAGATGCTTCTAAAGTCTGGTCTCTCTTGGTGACAGGAAGACCAGGTGGTTATAAGGCATAACACTGAAAACGCTACTAAAGATTAATTTAGTACAAATGGCAAAATTACAAATTATGTACCAAAGTGCAGAAAACAATTTCAAAACAACAGAACAACCCAAAATAATTATTTATGAAAAGGGTTCACCAGAACATGCAGGATGTGAAATAAACAATGCGCGGTGCGACACTACGAAACTCCCGTAAACACGCCTTGCTTATAAAGAGCTCAGGGTGTACACCATACAATATGTAACACATCTTAATACAAAGTGTAAACAGCCTGTGTATTGTATAAAGTACTATATTAATAAAATTGAATAAGTGGACTAATGAGAGTGAGGATTGATGCTGCAGGTGTGCACAGTGTCTGTGAGACAGTACACAAATTATCCAGAATAAAGTGAACAATTAAAAAAAAAACATACCTGATTCAGGCTGTCCAAGTACAGCCTCAGCTTTGTCCCTGCAATGCCTCTTCAAGCTTCATCAGGGCAATAAGTTTTGGTGTGCAGAGGTCAAGTTTATACATGAAGTGCTGCTCCAGAGAAGTTGTAGTTATTCTTCTAAATTCCTCTTTTACCTAAAAAGATATGAATAATCAAGTTATTGTTACTGCCGCAACATTTAAGGAGTAACATTTCAGGGGTTAGATTTACATACCTCAGCTTCACAAAATATGGCAGGCAATCTCTTTTTAAAATCCTCAACAGCAGGACAACCACTCACAACCTCAAGCCTTCGATATGAGAATGTTTTGGTCATTTTTTTCTATTATCACATTATAGTTGTTCTTTTTCTTCACCTCATTGAGGAGCTCCTGCCTCTCTACTCCAAGGCTGTCTTCGGTTTCTCCACTTGGATGCGGCAGGAGGTAATTCACCTCCGCTTTCCTTGGTCTTTTGCAGTTTTTCGCAGGATGTTTCTCACCAGGTAATTTACTTCTTAAGAAGTTGATGTTAACTTTAGGACAAGGTATTTCACGCTTTCTCAAGTTGGAACGGTAAATGGCCATCTTATACTTATGATGCTGCCACCCGTACATACCTAAAAATGAAGTGCCAGGCTCCTTCAGGCACGGATGCTTGTTTAACAGAGCTTCTTCAACGGCCAGGATTTAAAGCCCGGTGGCATAGGCAGTGTAGCTAAAAATATTTGTTCTGCAAGCATCTCAAGCACATTGGAGTTGATGCTTGAATTGTGAAGGCATGTACCATTTACTTTTAAAATCATCATTTGCCTTTTGAAGGATTGTTTCAACATCATATGAAAAGGTGGGTATCACAAAATTAGTTGGCCAAACTTCTGATCGACACACTGGGGACGGTTGTAAAATAATGGTGTCAGATGAACTAACAAAAGAACTTTCAATCTGGAAAGAATTGTTCAGCGAGAGTGGATGGGAGTTATCGGCAGCTTCATTAATGGGAGTCGATGTCAGAATAACAGAATGTTCTATTTTGACTAGCTTGATTGTGTCTTTGTCCTTAACCAAATCTGTTGATGTCAGAGTGAAGAATTGGTTTTCAAAATCTTTGTCCATATACATAACACTAAAACTCCCTTGGAGTTTAAAATGATCCTGTGCAGCTGCCAAAAGTTTCTCCACTGTACTAGGTATTCCATCTGGTAGGGTTAATTTGTGAACTGCAGTCTCATCAATGATAACACATAGTTGAGTGCAGGCAGACATAGTGTTTGGCAAGCAGAACTGAAAGAGAAGTTAACAATAAATACATTTAAAAAAGTAGGTTTTTAAACAAATCCACAAACATTAAAGTTGTATGTAGATTATAACATGCTTACATTTTAATAGGGCTGCAAGATATATCTAAATGAACAAATTATTGCAATGATTTGAAATAACTGATTGTAATACTTAAAAAATTTTAGGCAGAAAGATAAGAGACTGACAAGACCGAGAGGTGCTTGCTTTTTCTAGCAGTAATGTGCATGTATTTGCAAGTTATTTAATTTTTTTAAATAACTTAATATAATTCAATCTAAAAGCCAACAATTTTTATCATTTTCTTATTGCATATTGTATCATTTATCAAGTTCACATTTTCATTTCATGTCGTGCAGCAATAATCAGAAATACACAAGTCTTGAAAAAGTTTTAGTGAGTTGTGACTGCTTAATTACCTTGACTATGCCTGTGGACTCTAACTTAAAGCATCGAAAATGCTCACAGTACCATGCACTTTGTAGTTTGACTACAAAGACCAAGCAGTCATGAACAATGATTTGTACAATCTCAGCAAAGTCAGGCAACCCACCAGTGGTGCCATATACCAAAATCATGCCAGTAGCATAACTGGTGCCTTGACATTCTGCAGTTTTAGTCAAATTAACAACGGTCTCCATAGGAAATTTCTGTGACAGAAAATCTTGCATACTCTCATTTACCACCTCTACTGGAAGTCTTGAGGTCTTTGACAAAGAGACCACAGGTTTTTTTTTTTCATTTAAAGTGTAAAGACGGTATGCAATCAACGACTGGTGTTTTTTTTTTTTGCCATGGACTTCAAAATATTACGAAAACTGGCAGTTTATCTTATTATCTTCTTTAAGAAAGTTTGATTTAAACCTCAATGTCCATAAAGACACTAATGGGCCAAACGCTTTAATGAGCTGTGGGTAATGATCTACAAAACGGTGTTTTGGAATCCATTTCTCTTCTGGAAAAACACTGCGAAATCTACATCTATGGTCTGCAATCAGGCTGTCCAGGCAACCTATGCTTTCATCTGTGAACACAGGTGACACAGCCAACTCAACAACATCTTTGAGGCACATCAACAACTGCCATGCCTGCTCCACTTCTGGTACTTTGTGCGCAATCATAAGTGGAAGCAACCTCAGTAGGCACCAGTTTGTTGTTGGTATTGCTTGGGGACAATTTGTCCTGTCTTTCAACTTTTATGGAAAATGCTTGATGATTCTGTTGAGCTCTTTAAGAGAGAGATATTTTTTCTTAATCAAGATAGTAAACACAATGCCAATTCTAGAGGTACAATACCTTCAAATAAATCGTGCAGTACATCAGGTGGGTAACCGGTTGTCACATTAAAATAGCTTAATTTTTGACTAACCGCACAATGCGTTTTAACTCCGTGTCTATGGTTGTTAATCACTAATGCTGCATCGACATCCAATCCTCCTGTCCTTATTTCAAGTTCTTGAAATTGTGACCGGTCTCCAAAACAAAATCTGCAAACATATGACCCACTAAAACTTTCAACAAAACCTCCAAGTAAGTGAGCACCAAGGTTATCAGAAATCACAGAATATACTGTGCCTTTTATTACTTTTCCTAAGCGAAGCACAAAAATTCCATCCTCTTCCAAGCTTTTCAAATCCCTTAACAATGGCTCTAGAAGAATCACTGCAGAATAGCCAAATTTCTTTACATCATCTGCCTTGCACAAGATACTCAAATAAATTGATGATAGACCTTAATACAGATGAAATGTCAGCCAACACGCAGTAGACTCCTGTTACCTAGTGCTTCTTGCTAAAGGTTCCTAAAGGGTTACACATTTCAAAATCATCACAGTACAGTAAAAGTAAAAGTCTTTTCTTCTCACCTGATAGAAATTCATTTTCCTTGAAATTGGAACCATCATGGAAACTGGCATATTGACATGAACCACAGTGTCTTGCACTTTTGAACAGCTTATCCTGAATGCCACAGTTTTTTAGAATTTCTGACGAAGACTGCAAAATTGCTACATACTGGATTGTCCTTCCCTCTTTCGCATCAAGTATATACTCCAGTGGCTCAATGATAGAGAAATGTTCCTTTAGATACCAATTTTTATTATGTGCTGTGCCGAGAGGACCTTTCTCACTGAATGCAGCACTAAAAGGATTTAACTTGCAAATATTATTTACTAGATCTGTGATGACCAGCTCTTCTACACTGCAGTTATGCTTTTTTAATGTGTTGTTGACAATGTCTTTGATTACAGGTGCAGATGTTGTACAAGAAATAAACTGAAGTTCCCCTACAATTTCATCTATACATTTACTAGGCACCTTAAAGATGCAACTTAATTCAAGCAATAAGGAACCAAGCTGATCAACAATGACTTCACCCAAATCTTCACTCTCTACTACAAGTGCATCAGCAAAACTAACATCTCTTTTATCTAACAAACTACTATATTCTATTATCTGATTTGAGTATGTCTGAAATACTGTATCTTCAAGGCAGTGAGGATTGTGCTTCCTACTTCTATGTGAAGCAAAAGTTTAAAAGTTTAACACAATGAACAGTTTTGTGCTTTTTTAGATGTTCACACAAAGCCTAAATAACCTGAATGACTCGTTGTCTTTTTAACCTGGTTACATATACATTTACTAGGCACCTTAAAGATGCAACTTAATTCAAGCAATAAGGAACCAAGCTGATCAACAATGACTTCACCCAAATCTTCACTCTCTACTACAAGTGCATCAGCAAAACTAACATCTCTTTCATCTAACAAACTACTATATTCTATTATCTGATTTGAGTATGTCTGAAATACTGTATCTTCAAGGCAGTGAGGATTGTGCTTCCTACTTCTATGTGAAGCAAAAGTTTAAAAGTTTAACACAATGAACAGTTTTGTGCTTTTTTAGATGAACACCAAGGTGTTTAAAATACTGCCTCTGTGTAACAACTAAACAAATTACACACAAGACATGACACAGTTTGCCTTAACTGTTCTGTTTGTGTGTGGTGCCTAGTCAAATGTGTGGCCCCCAACCTCTAAATGGACAATCCGAGTACAAACAGGGCACTGACCAGCCTTGACCAGTGTGTGGATGTTTTAATCTATAATGCTTTAAAAGCTCTACATGTATTGATGTCTCAAATTTGCAATATTTGTATGGCCAAGACATGACATTAGAAGCCTACTGTTTCTCCTTAATGATACACCAGACAACAGTGCTGAAGGGTCAGGAGTCTGAGATCTAGTAACCCTTTAAATAAACAGACAAAATGTTTCTATTACAATTGTTCTATTAAAACAACAGAATAAATGATAATACATTAAACTACAGAGAGAAATATTCTGCTTAAATCCAAGCCGTATTCTGACACCGCTAAATCATACATCAATGACATCACCATACTGTACTGTGCACAACTTTTTTCTCTTTTTTAAATTATCAGGGCTCTCATGTTTTGAAGACAGACAAGACCCCCCAGTGACACCCCCCCCCCCCCCACGGTAACGGTTGCCCCCCCCCCCCCCCCCCCCCAAAAAAAAAGGCGGGAATAAACTTCACCAGGATCACTGACCTCATTTTTTCCAAATACCAAGGATTTGTTCAATTTCCATTTATTAGTGTGTGTGTGTGTGTGTGTGTGTGTGTGTGTGTGTGTGTGTGTGAGAGAGAGAGAGAGAGAGAGAGAGAGAGAGAGAGAGGGAGAGAGAGATTATGACATGTGGTGTTTATTGTAAGTGTAAGCCCAGCCATTTTTAGGGTCATGATTGAGGACAATGTGCCGTCCAGAGACAAGCTGTTTCGTGCTGTGTCGTGTTCGGGAGAGGGGCTTGATTCCTGCCCGGTTCCACAGAGACAGCGATGCGGACTGATACATTTTGGGCGCTGCAGCATATTAAATATATGATAAATAGTCAAAAAGTTTTTTTTCGTGAGAAATACAATGTGTTGAGGGAGAGCGTGGCAAAAGACCGAAATGCGTGATACTTGAGAGCCCTGAATTATTAAAATGAAACACTTCTCCATACTGCTTTTTATTCTCGACATGTTATGTTAATCGATGATCATCCATTGTCTTGCTTAGTATCCATACAACAACAATCCACAACACAAGCTTTTTAAAATTGAATTTAAAATGCGCGGAGCAGCTTTATTCACTTAACTAAAGTTGGCCGCATATTCACAGATTCGAGTTTCACGAGTCAATAGCTACTGAGCTAAACGCTCTTATTGCACAAATAACACCTTTTTTTATGGTAGTAATGTAGACAGGCAGACACAACGCAGCTACAACCCAATTTTCCAAGGGACCGTCTGCAAAGTGCAAAACCCGAAAAGCGAATACTAAAAAGTCAATAATTAATACTGTCACCAAATTCAGCTCACACATCACTGATAGTTATACTACAACACTTATTTGGGGGAAATTTTGTTTAATTTTTATGAATTTTCATATTTAAAAAAATCTAAAACTTTACTGTGATACACTGTACTGTTATGGATTGCTTACCAGACGACGTGCAGTATTTTTTTCGTGCAAGGCTATTTGAACTTCACGACTCGTGCAGCCTGATATCCGCGCTAACTTCACGACTCGTGCAGCCTGATATCCGCGCTAACTTTACGATTCGTGCAGCATGATATCCGCGCTAACTTTACGACTCGTGCAGCATGATATCCGCGCTAACTTCACGACTCGTGCAGCATGACATCCGCGCTAACTTCACGACTCGTGCAGCATGACATCCGCGCTAACTTTACGACTCGTGCAGCATGACATCCGCGCTAACTTCATGACTCGTGCAGCATGATATCCGCGCTAACTTCACGACTCGCCCTTTGCAGCACAACATGAACCCGCAAATTTTGAACACAGCACTGAACATGGCTAATGTGTCGTGTTATCTATTCATGTCTAATATCAAATTCATGTACTTTAAATATCATTACCATGATAGAAAATAATATGGTTACGTTTTTTAGTGAATATATTTATATTACGTGTTTATATGTAACGAATTGGATCACAGCATCAGGTATTTCTATAGGAATCTGCCTGATTAGTAAGTTAATTGCATAACTTGTAACGTTAAGAAAAACAGAATGCAAATTTCACATCAAATATTTTTTTGTTTTGTCATGAAATCACCATCGACCCACAGAAATGTGTTTGGTTTTAAACAAATTTCTGTATGAGCCTTGATGCTTGGTAAATGGCTAAGTTCTCGGCCTCATTACCGTTAAAAGTGTAATGTTGATCATTAACATTAACAGTATTTAACTGAAGTAAAGTATTATACAACAAAATAACCTAACAAAAACAATACAAATGCTCTCAGACCTATAAAATGACGTAAATTACAGAAGAAATGTAAAAAATTCCTCACCTTAATACAACTAGCCACCAGTGTTGGGGGTAACGCGTTACAAGTAACGTGCGTTACATAAGAATATTACTTTTCTGGAGTAACGAGTAAAGAAGCGCGTTACTTTATACATTTACACATTAATATCCGAGTAACTTTTTTAATAAAGTAATGCGAGTTACTTTTCAGTAAATTATTTTGCATAAACAAAATACATTCTGAATTAAAATGAACGTAGTCACGTACAATCGCGAACTCAGACGTGCGAGCCGCGGGAACAGAAGCTGGTCAGAAGTATTCTTATTATTTTGAAATAGTCGAGGAAAAGGAAAAAGGAATAATGGTTAAGTGTAGATTATGTGTTGGAGAAAAGCTCTTGTCAACTGCAAAAAATACCACTTAAAAAAAAAAAAACATCTGCATGCAAAGCACAGCACTAGATGTGTGTGCGTGTGTGTAATGTTAAATAAATGCAATATTTTGCAATGTTGCATATATGGAAATAAAGACAGAAATATAGAAAACTTTTGCCGACTTTCCACCACTGCAGCTCTATTGACTGCTCAGAATAAAAGTTTTCCGTGGGAGACTGCCAAGATAAACTGCCACGGTCACTGATAATAGCACGAATTTTGTAAAAGCGTTCAGAATGTATCAAGCTGATGATGAAGCAGAGAATGATGTAGACGAGGAAGAGGTCATATTTAAGGAATTGCACGAGATGACAGTGAAAGGTATGTTCTCCCTCCACATCACCGGTGTGCAGTACACACATGTCTTTTGCCCTAATATAACTTATTTTCTCGCAGGCGTTGGTGTCTAATTGTTTTGTTTGTTTTCTTCTCTATTTTGATGTTTTTGTACAGGGTTCATGCAAGTTACAATGTCAAATTTAAGACCTTTTTAAGACATTTTAAGACCATTAAGATGTAAATTTAAGAACAAAAAATATTCAGATATAAGAATCTGAAAAAAATTACCCTAAATTATACTAAAGGGAAACATAGGGGAACAGACTTTGACACAACACCGGCTCACAAAACTCTAAATATCAAACTAAACACTGCTAATGTTTTCAGATACTTTTAGTGTACGATTTAGCTGTAAAATGAGAGTGTTTGTGCCATTTGAATTTGAATTCCTTCCCTCCTGCTAAAATTACATCAGCTAATCAACTTAAGAGCTAGCTGCTAATAGACTGACTTCACGTGGATTTAGCTAAGTTAACTTCACATTTGCAAGTGAAACAACAGAGATAAGTTACGTTACCTGTCTCGGGAAGAAGATCTCCACACACGAGAAGTAAAGCCAACGGAAGTGCGTCAAGTGCCTTCTGAAATATAGGATGCTTTTCAAGCGATAACCCCAAATATTGCCCTTTATGAAACCTTAAAATAAAACCCAGTGTACTCATTTATGCAATTTCATAAAAACATACTGAGGATCTGATTGTAACACGCAGAAGACCTAGGAACCATGATAGTGAAAATGCTAACCCACATCCTGTAAAGTTTGACTTAGATACATAAGAATTCTTCCAAAATGTATGATGCTGTGTTCATATTATAGCGCAACATCACACTATAGCTTTCCAACACAAGCTAACTTTGTGTTGCTGCTGAGTCTCTTTTTCTGTGATAACTCATTTTATATTGTAATATACCACTACATGCGTTCTTCTTACTAGCCCAGTGGAAGAAAATGAATATTCACGGTCTGTAGCCTACTCTCTTCAAATGTCTTGTAGGCCTGCTGCATTTTTTTTTAAAGGCGCATTTTGACAGGACCACATTTTTCCTCCTGTGCTTTTGCCCGTGGACCTCGCCCCTCCAGGGCATACCACGGATATCTCCCTCTCTTTGTCGGGATTCTATGGACTGCCGTGTGTGTGTGCGCATGTGTGTTTTTGTGTTAAACTCTCAGTGTTTTTGTTAAACCAATGCGAACTGTGCTCTGGCTTTGCCTCCGCTCATTACGCTGCATAACAATTATATACAGTATTATTTATTTACCTGTATTAATACAGCCAAAAACAGGGCAAAAATTGTTAATAAATATGTATTGGTGGAGTTTAAGAACGGATTAACTGGTTTTCCATTATTTCTTATGGGATAATTACATTTGCTTTTCGATTAGTTTTAAGGAACAGTTTAAGGTCTATAAGCGGTATACCGCTGTATAATGCTACAGAATTTATGGTCATTTTGCAATTGTGTGCTTTAAATTTTGTAGCAATAGATAGGAAAAGAACTAATTATTTGGACGTTCTGGTCCACAATCTTTTTGGTCATTTAGTGTGTGCATGTGTGAGCACCAATTAATTATTTTTTTTAAATGCTTGTTTGTTTCTATTTAGATGGGAGACTTTTACTTCATTGAACGTGCTGAAATTGAAGACATTAAAATGTCACTAGTCGATGAAGATCTGCCATCAGCTGTTGACAAGATTAAGGATTACTTTGCACAGCTAGACAGTGTGGAACTGAATATTGCTGTTACAGGAGAGTCTGGATCTGGAAAGTCCACATTTATTAATGCCTTTAGGGGTTTAGGGGATGAAGATGAAGGTTCTGCAGCAACTGGTGTTATTGAGACAACTACAGAACCTGCTGTTTACCCTCATCCCAAATTCCCAAATGTTAAATTGTGGGATCTCCCTGGCATTGGAACCCCCAGATTCAAAGCTGATAAATATCTCGAACAGGTTAATTTTGAACAATATGACTTTTTCATCATCATCGCATCAGAGCGTTTCAGAGAATGCCATGTGAATCTGGCAGCAGAAATAGATAAAATGAAAAAGAAGTTTTATTTCATTCGTTCAAAGATCGACAGCAACATTGTGGCTCAGAGAAGAAAGAAGAATTTTAATGAACAACAGACACTGGATTTAATTCGAAACAACTGCATTAAAGGTTTACTTTTAAGATTACACATTACATTAACTCATTCATGTCAACTTTTAACTCATTTAATACCATTACATATATTTTTTATAAATACATTAAAATTAGGGAAGTAACATTTAGGTGACAATGATGATATTTGATTATTGACTGTTTTAGATCATTGAATTGGTAAATGGCCATTTTAAAATGTTTTAAATCCCTTTTTATTCTAGGTCTAGAAGAGATTGGTCTACAGTCTCCTAGTGTCTTCCTGATCTCTTGCTTTGAACTGAGTCTGTATGATTTCAACCACCTTGAGGAGACCATAGAGAAGGAACTTCCCCAGCACAAGAGAGATGTAATGATGCTGGCACTTCCAAACATCACTCGAGAGATCAATGAGAGAAAAAAGAAGTTACTGCAGAAAAACATCTGGAAGTTGGCTCTGCTCTCTGGATCAGTTGCAGCTGTGCCAATACCCATCTTTAATGCAGCTGCATCAATCAGTGTAGATGTGACCATATTGATGACAGAGCTAAAGAGATATTATAATGCCTTCAGTTTGGACCCAGACTCTTTACAGAAACTGTCTGATAGATCAGGGAAGTCAGTTGAGGAGCTAAAATCTGTGTTGAAATGTCCTTTAAATCAAGAAATAACCAAAGATGTAAACAAAGATCTATTTATTAAGTTTCTGCCAAATGCAAGTCTTTTTACTTTAGAATCAGCAGCAGAATCCTGGCTTAGTGTGATTCCTTTTCTGGGATCTCTGTTAGCTGGGCCGCTGTCATTTGTAACTATTCGCTACATACTGATGAGTTGTCTTAATAATCTTGCTGAAGATGCTCACAATTTGCTCATGGCTGCTTTGCAGTCATCAGTTGATTAATAATTCAGTCCATTTAATAAATCAGACACTATCTGAAGCATCATATTCCCATCCCCTTAACTGAATACAGCTTATTATTTTGTTGTTGATGGCTGACCAGATTGACAATCTTTTTACATAATAACTTGTGATTTATGATGTTGATAATGTGGTTTTAAGTCTGACTGAAATAAACCAGAGTAAATAATTATACTTTAAACAAAAGCATAAAGAAAAAAACAACGTCATATAATTTCAAACACAAGTTTGCATTTTACTAATAATAAAAAAAAAAACTACTGATATATTGTTATACTGTTGTATTTGCTGTGAATAAATAAATTAATAAATAAAATTATTCATTATTATAGTGCATGTATTTTCTATTTTAGAACATATGTTTAACAGGGCACAATATTATTTAGTTTTGTTAGAAAAAAATATGGAATTCTGAATGTACATTTTACTGACATTTTCTGTATTTATGAACTTCAAATACTTTGTGGTGTCACATCATATGAATAATAAAAAAGGCAGACCACAACTGACTGGAATTAAATAGAGTAATTGTGATTATCCAGTGTAGGCCAAGTAGGTATGCAGGTGCTTCACACCACTCCTGGCAGATATCCAGGTTTCACAGACTCACAGGTATACAGCAGGATATCTGTTTATGCATGCTTAATAAACTAATCCGGGTATATAAAATGCATCTATTTATTGAAACTGTTTCTATTGACATGAAATTAAATAACCATCCTGTATATATATATATCAGGGGAAACAGCCAACTTTATTTGCAGTCACATTACAGCATGGGATTTTTTCCAGGAGAATGGCTCATTAGCATTAAAGCAAAAGCATTAGTGTGCCATCCCACAGCTCAAAACTCAAAACATCACACAGTTGCATTAGAGCCATTTTAATGAATAAAAGATAACTAATAAGAATCCAATACTAACACACTTCAGATAACCACAAGGAAGTATCTGACATAAAAACTAATCAAATTAATAAAATACTGAAGAGAAGAATGCAAAATGGAGTAATGAACATGTTATGCTTTTCAAAATAAGTTCTGCTCAGGAAGGTAACTATTAGCTCAGTTAAAAGGCAAGCATTTCATAAACAAAAAAATCTCAAACATTTTCCTGGCCCCTGTCCAACACTTCTACTCCCATCTTTCTCTCCCAGTCCTTCCCTTCTTTCTCTCACACACAAAAGGAAAAGAGGGTGAAACTGTGGAACTGAAGGGAAGGATACAGGGCAAACACACAGTGAGAACTCTGACATCATCAGTGATGTCATTAGGAGGCCTGCCAAGTTGGCATGAGCGTGCGTTTCCATAGAAATTTGGTTGGTCTGGTGATGCAAATTCACACTTCTCCAGGTCTCTAGGTGTCCTCCTCCTCATCTCCTCCCACTGCTCTCCTCCTCACAGTGTCCTCTTTTACACCTTCACTGCTCCACTTCTCCCCACTTCCAACATATTCATCTTCATCCTCCTCTTCTTCTCCATCAGCTTCCTGCTCTTCCTCCAGCTGCTGCCGAAGGCGTGCCTGCTCCATTGCGTGCCTCTCTGCTCAAACACACAACACACAGCAAATCCTTAAGTCATATACCAAAAACACAGAGGAATGTAATTTGGGCATTTAAAGTACCAGAGATGCTTTTTAACACACTCACTATGATGGTGGGCAGAAGAAGAAAAGCGGCGTGATGGAAATACAAAATCAGCGAAAAACACCAACACCTGTGGGGAAAAAGACAGCGAGAAAAAGAAAACATTTCTAGGTGTGAATGTTACATAAGAAGATTTTTGCCGTTTGTGAATAAAGGCTCTCACTGTGGTTCACTGGAGTCCCAAAGCTTTAGAAATGGCTTTATAACCTTTTCCTGACTGATAGATCTCAATAACTTTCTCTCTCATTTGTTTCTGAGTTTCTTTCAAACTCAGCAAGATGTCTACCTTTTGAGGATCTTTTGGTCTACTACTCTTTGTCAGGCAGGTCCTATTTAAGAGATTTCTTGATAGCGAACAGGTGGGGCAGTAATCAGGCCTGGGTGTGGCTAGAGATATTGAACTCAGGTGTGATAACCACAGTTTTAACAGGGGGGCCAGCACTTTTTCACACCACGGTGTGTGTGTGTGTGTGTGTGTAATTTATTTCTTTATTTTTAATGTAGGTAGATAATTTTGACATTTTGAGATATGAACACATGCACACAATGTATCCCTACTGGAAATAGTTGTTACAAACCTAATGTTGAATGTTAAGTATCAATGAATCTGTGTGTGATCTTACCAGTCCAAGGGTGAGTCCCGATAAGAGAGTTACTAAGCCGAAAATTACATAAGAACCCCAGACCGGAATTCCGACTTGCTCTGTCAGGTAGGTGTGGCATTGCTGTAACACAAGCACAATGTTACTACATGCCAGAAACATTATCCTTAAAAAAAAAAAATAAAAAATTAATAAAAATAAAGAACTCAAAGGCTTAAGAAATGTTGCCGATAAAATACTTATTATCAATACAACAGAATGGATTTACGTTCTCTGTAAAATACCATACGAGTTTAAAAATGTTGTTGATTAAAATAAAACTGTTCGTACCCTGATAAACATGGACAGCTTAAAGAGAGCTGACATCATATTCATCCTAAAAACAGAGCACAAAATAATTATATACATTTAGATAATCAACACCAGAATTACTGTAACACTAAGTAAAGCTATGAAAGTTTAGAAAGTTGTGAAAAAGCCTTTGTGGATAATTAGCTAAATATCATTTGTAAGATTATTTTGAACAATGAACTTAAAATCTCTCAATATTATTGGCACCAATGCATTTACTAATTTAGTATCCCCTTGCTAAATATGATAGTTCTGGGTCAATGCCTACAATTCTTGATGTGACAGGAGGATTCAGAGTAAGAGTACTCCTTGTAACTTAACTATGCTGTGAGGCAGCAGTGCTACCCACCATCAAAATGCCCTAAAAGGAAACGGAAGAGTCAGAGACACACAGTAGGATGGTGCTTACATGAAAGAGGAAGGACCAAACCAAGTGGAAATAGGCTCGATGCTTTGCCATTTTTTCTCATCAATGAAACTCAGAAAGTCCTCTTTAGTGCGTGCACCCTGGTACCGCCGAAACACTCCATCTTTACAGCTGTAGTGCACATAATACACAAAGCAATGTCTTAGTTTACCATAAAACATTCATACTTTTCAGCAGACAAATACACACACCCCACTCTAACTCCCCAGCATGTGTGTGAGTCATAAGTAGTTATAATAGGCTCAATGTCAGGAAATGAAACTAACCTCAACACACTATCGGGCACAGTAAAAGACATTACACTTGAGAACCATCACAAAGTTTTCCCTTTTAAATAAAAATATAAGGTGTCACAAGTAGCATGGACTTACTGGTATATGGTTGGAAGAGCTGTGATGATGAACCTGCCACTCAAACCTGCAACAAAATTAAACATATGAAGGAGATGATTTTTTAAACACAAACACAAACACACACAACAAATAAAATAAAGTTTAAATGATAAATTTACCAGGCTGCTCAGTTACATCCACTTTAGCGATGCTGACCTCAATGTCCTCACTCCAGTCTGCAAATTCATTCCATACAGGCTGTAGCTGCTGACAAGCTGGACACCACGGAGCATAACTGCCACAAGTGCAAAATTATAATATAATATAAATATAATAAACGTATTGTTTATAAATGTACAAATAATAAATCACAGAAAACTCATCACCCACCTCAAGCACTTTAACTTTTTTGCAATGCAGTTTCAATATTAGGCATTTTATACAAAATGGTCCCTTTAGGCAATGTGTGTGTGCATGTGTGTAACCCTCGTATTTTTACTGGTATAAATGAAATAATTTCCTGAGTGACTACAGGAATCTGCCAAATGGCAGAAATATAAATGTTAGCCTAATCTGTTGTACAGGGAGCTAAAAGCTGGGGTGCTGTGTGAAAATGTAAACAAAAACAGAATGCAATGGCTTGGAACACATCTCAGAAAAGTTGTGACAGGAGCAAGAAAATTAAGTGTTACTAAATACAGAACACTTTGCTACTTATTAGGTAGGTTGGTAGCATGATTGTAGGAATGTGTGATATGCTGGTACTGGAAAAATAAGAGTATATATATATATTATATTACAAATGGTACAATATAATTTTGTTGAATTAGGTATTTCAGATGGTGCTGTTCCGAGATTCGCCTGTATGCGGCAGTGCTTCCCAAATTGGTGAGAAACCGTTAAAAAGATTGAAAATATATGCACATGCATTGATTGTTACTTAAGTTGCATTTTTAAACTTTCAAGTCAGAATGTAACGTTAATATGTTCTGTATTTGTTACATTTTAAAACATTCGTTTGCACTTAGGTTTTTTGTTACACTTTGGTACAAAGGTAAAATAGGAATCTATTAATTATTATTTTAATGAAATTGTTTTCAATTTACTGTCATCTAAATCTGGTATCATAGCAAAGCCAAAAAATATTCATCGAGGCATCCCTAAATGACTGGGAATAAAAAGAGTATCTTAAACAGGCAGAGTCTATCAAAAGTTAAGTTTGCCAGAGTTTCACTACTCTGTAAAAAACTGCATCCGCAAAATATGGCACAATTTCAGAACAATGTTTTTCCCAAACAAAGATTTCCCGTCTATATCTCATCATCTACCGTATGCAATAATAAAACGAAATCTCTGTGGGCATGGAACAAAGGTGAACATCAATACTGGATGCCTGTAATCTTCAGACTCTCAGGTGGCACTGCATTACAATCAGCCAAGGTTTTGTATTGAAAATCATTGCATGGGCACAGAAGCATCTCAGAGTTCACCATGCCATCCACAAACCCTGATTAAATCTCTATAATTTTAAAAGAATCCATATGTGAACATGATAGAGAAACACCACCATCTTCTCTGGGCCAGAGCTCATTTTAAATTTACAATTAATTTTTAATTAATGACGGAAAGTGGAAATTGTTCTGTGTTCAGACAAATACAAATGTTTAATTATTTTTTTAAACCATAGACACCGCATCCTCTAGACTAGCATAGCTTTGTAATAGAAGAGTCTGGGTGCTGATCTGTCCTCCCTGCAGTCCTGTCACAACCAAAGTCCAAACGACAATATCTGGTGCATGATGAAATGAAAAATGACAAAAAAAAGACCAGTGACTGTTGTTTCTGTCTCACTGGTGTCTGATACAACATTCCTCTCCTAAAACTATAGCCACTGGTCTCCTCAATTCCCAGACATATTTGGACTGGTGTTAAAAGAAAAGGGGAAGCTACATAGGGGTAAAAAATGTCCCTGTCCCAACATTTTTGAGACATGTTGCAGCCATCAAATAAAAATAAAAAAAATCACCATATGTATATATTTTTACCCCCAATATAATAGTACATTTTCTCAGTTTCAACATTTGATATGTTTACTGTGTTTTGTTAAAAATACTATATGGGTTAATGAGATTTACCAATCATTGTTAATTTACAATTTTACATAGCGTTTCTACTTTTATTTGTTATTCACAATTATTCAAAATTTTGACCTTGTTTATGGGTAAAAATGTAAGAGGTGATGAATGTGACTAAGGATTACTAATTCTGCAATTCATTTCCCTTTTCCCCCCAGAATGGATCCTATTCAAAGAGCATCACACTCTAATGTATTATTATTATTTATTTATTTATTTTTTATGTAAAAAATGTTGAGTGAGAATTTGGTAAACCTGCTCTGAAAACGATATGATATATTGCTCACAGAAGTTAAAAGATATAATTGAGCACACATTGGCTTTCTCTTGCTAATGTCGGCTAACTTGAGAGAGGCGGCAACTCACAATTCTATCATCCATTCCCCAGTCAGGATTTCCTCCCAGTTCACGTCCGTGATCACTCTCAGGTTGTCCCGCTTGGCCGTGACAGGCAGCACTAACAAACAGCAAAATACTACGATTGGGTACAAAAAAGAGATAAAGTTTAACTGCAAAACTGTTCTTGTTTCTCTCTTCCTGCCGCTCTCTGAAGACGCCATGTTTAGCAACTTCCGCTTTGGATAGTCGCTGCCGTCCAACTGTAAACCACGTGACATGGTTGTGTTTCAAATGGCGTCGGTGTATTTGTGCACTACGAAGGAGACGACATAAATTATTTCCTCCATCATGTAATGTAAACTACACTTAAAACCACTAGGCATTTGAGACTCCGTGCTGTGGAATGGCCGTCTAACTCAAATGGCCAGCTTTCTCTGACAACTCAAATCTTTTTTTAATGAAAACTGCTCTGCGTTTGTTTCTATAATGAGGAAAATAGGATTTTTATGACAGTTTAGTTTTTTTTGTTTTTTTTGCAACTTAGAGATCAACAGTACTATTACTACTAAACAATGAACTAATGAACCAATCAATTGAATGAATGAATGAATTCAACCATGTATATTACCAATTACCAAAACCAATATATTACCAATATTTACCATACCAATATTTATAATAATATTACATTGGGTTCTAAACAAATATTTAGACTCGAGACACAGTCTATCTATTGAATAGACATTCATGAGTGCAGAATAAGTGTATAAATTCATTATTTACTGTTTGTTGTTGTTTTTGTTGTGGATTATAATGGTTTATAGCTATTGTAAAGACTATTTTGAGAAAATTAGCTTAGGGCAGCTTTACTTAGGATTAAAATAGTTTATGCCAACATCCTCTGGCATTATTTAGTGTTCAGTCATAATTTCAGCATTGTTTAAATCTGTTAATTAGAAATACTTAGTGAAGTAAATATAACCAATCTTACTATATGGCAATATGCATAAATACATATATGGCAAAATATAACCTATACTTTTGCACCAAGCAAAAGTGTATACTAGCTTTACGTATTAAACTATATATATATATATATATATATATATATATATTCAAAGAAATAAATAATTAGCAGATTTAGTATGAAAAACACAAAATGAGAGGTGTAAAACAGTAGCACTTATACATCAAAGGCCAGAAAAAAGAGATGTTTTTAAATTGTTTATGGTATGAGAAAAGAGGAGACAGTTTGTCAGGGCACAAGAAAAACAATAGATGTTATTAAACTGGGTACTAAAAAAGTGAAAATCACATCCTTTCAATGCATCCTTAAAGCTCGTAGGATGTGCTGACTGACTTCAATAAAGCCGTTTTGCTTCTTTTTCATCCACAACTAAAAGTTTGTTCATTTTGGTAAAGTGAAATTTTTATGTCAGGTGATATCAAAGATCATTTATTATTTGGTTAAGTAAACTTGCTACTTTAGCAGTTGGAATTAGAATTGTAATAGAATTTATATGATACTAGCCAAACTAAAGTAAACCTACATTATGATTCTAAATATCTGGGCAAATAATTTGGTAATGATTTAATATGTGTTGGTTCTATCACAATTTGAGCAAAGGATGTAATATACTTTTATATTGTAATATACAATACTATATACCTTTTCAATCTTACACTACTGGTTTAGGAAATGAGGGATTAAGAGAAGAGTAAAGAAACGTCATACTACAGATAGTGAGTTGCCTTGCTCCAGCAGAGGGCAGCAAAACAACATATAACCATTTAATCAGCATTCGCATAGCATGCACATACAGAATGTGTGTGTGTGTGTGTGTGTGTGTGTGTGTGTGTGTGTGTGTGTGTGTGTGTGTAAAGAGCTACAAGCAGTATTCACCAACATGCTGAGATGTGCCCAAAGGTACATAGACTTTAACAGGGACCACTTTAACAGGGACCACTTTCAGCATCTGTTGTAACTTGTGGGTTCATAAATAAAAACAAACCACTTGCTCGTTCAACTTGTCATACTATCACCTGAGGCGGGCTACTTTTCTGTGGATTTCTAGCATAACATTATGACCACCTGCCTAATATTGTGTTGGTCCCCCTTTTGCTGCCAAAACAGCTCTGAATTTGCATTAACAGCATTTACTCCTTCAGCAAATTGAGTTATAGTAGATCATTGGTTGGATTGGACCACACAGGCCAACCTTTGCTCTCCATGTGCATCAGTGAGCCTTGGCCGCCCATTATCCAGTCGCCGGTTCACCACTGTGCCTTCCTTGGACTACTTTTGATATATATTGACCACTGCAGACTGGGAACAGCACACAAGACCTGCAGTTGTGGAGATGCTCTGACCCAGTTGTCTAGCCATCACAATTCGGGCTGTGTCAAACTCAAACTTAAATTCTTACCCTCCACACGCTACCACACACACACACACACACACACACACACACACACACACACACACACACACACACACACACACACACACACATGTAATAATTAAACACTACTGATGTCAAGCATAGACAGAGTCTGCACTAACCTTAGAAAGTGTGAGTGTTAATGAGATCATTTAAAACCGTGTGTGTGTGCGTGCATGCCTGCGTGTGTGTGTGTGTGTGTGTGTGTGTGTGTGTTGCTAACGTGTAATGCTTTCTTGTGTCTCTAAATTCTCTGCCCTGCTCTAATACTAATAAGTGTGAGACTGTGAGCTTCAAAGTACATAAAACAATTGTTTTGAGAGAGAAAATAAAATATAGTTAAGCAAATAAAACGCACACTTACATAGTAGCCATGTAATTGCTCCAGGAATGTGATAATAATAAACTACGGTTTGAGAATATGACCAAGGTTAATGAGTTTAAACATAAATCATGAGTTTTATTCTGGTCTAGAAATTATGGTTTGAGGCTTTTCTCATTAAACCCCAACTACTGGATAATAAAGAATAAGCTGAATAGGTGATATCTTCTCAAGCATGGCCATATTTGGAGAGCACTAAAATACAGAGAAAAAGCTTACTGACGTAGGACATGCGCTTGATTCACAGGATATGAGTAGGAGGAGAGAAAATGCCAGAACTATGCAGACCGCATGAATAGGAAGAAGTAGGTAGAATAACCACTCACTCCCTCTAATCACTTTCTTCCTCTCTCTCCCTGTGACATGCACACACAAACGGTTGCGCAAGGGGCTGCCTCTTCTCTCTGTATCAGGCATTCTCAAAAACACACAGAAATAAACACCATACCAAAGTTACTGCATATCAGCACTCTGTCACCCACACATACATCTCAGGGGCTTTATGAATAAGCTTCTTGTGTTGATTCATGATATTATATCATGATACGTGATTATTACATAACTGCCTATATTGGGTTGTAATATTCACAGACTGGGATTTTTTTGAAATTATAAAAAAATATATATATTTATGACACCTCATCTGAAGCATTAATGTATGCAGGACTTTATTCTTACAGCGTTTTTAATAGAGACCTGGATGATCTGAATGCGTGTTAAATGTAACTAAAAAAAAGACTGCAAAAGGCCTACACCAGACTTTTACTGATTTTGGCTGCTGTTTTTTCAGATTTAATCTAAAAAAAAAAAAAAAATAAGAAATGCATAGGAAAACATGGCAAAGTGTTTCATAGGTGTGTAAAAGACCCTTCATGTGACCTCTCTCTCTATCTCTCTATCTCTCTCTCTCTCTCTCTCTGACACTCACTTTCTCAGTCTGAGGAGGGCATTACATAAACAGGTACATTTTGGTTTCTGGAAACTGCTTCAATACAGAAACATAGTGTAACATCCAGACCAAAGGAGCATCTTCATCACTAACTGAAGTCACTATCCACCTAAATAGAGTTTCTCAAGATATCTGTGCTATTTGAACATATGTAGTTATGTGGTAACATTAAATATAGCACACATATGGGCATCATCAGCAGAGATTTAAAAGTGGCATATAAAATACAGTCAAAACCAGTTTTTTTGTTTGGAGGAGAAGCCAAATACAGATAGACAGTCTGACTAATTGTGTTTTAGCCCTCTTATCTACCAGTTAGTCCTGGGTATATCCAATATACTATTGCAAATATACAAATTACAGTACAAATACATGAGAAAGTTTTAAAAGTATATACATTTCTATGCTTCTTTTCTTGGAAGTGCCATGAAATGTAAAGTGTACTTTGAGTAATGCAGTTCTGTAAAGCATTGTTTGTAAGGCAGTAATTACAATGTATTGTTCTTCTGTAAGACTGAGAGTAATTTTATGTGAGATGCTAATTTAGTAAAGATTTTAAAACTATAGCAAAACCTTTCAGGTAACTGTTTAGGTTTTTGTGTTTCATTTTCCATAAGGGAGTTTATGACCTGACAACCCAATTCTCTAGATCAGTGTATCTCGAGAGATGAGATGAAAGATTGCAGACACTGACCTTCTCCATGCATTTCATAATTCCAGAAAATGTTAATGGAAGACTAAGAGAAAGCTCACTCATTACCCATACCAATAAATAAATAAAACAAATACATATTTACACATAATATTTAAAGTGGAATACACTTGAGACAGGATAAAAGTGAGCAATTTAGGGATTAGGGTCTTGTTCAAAGGTTTTTGAGAATTAGAATAGAATAGCCTTTATTTGTCACATGTACATTACAGCACAGTGAAATTTGTTCTTCGCATATCCCATCTTGCTTGGAACCTGGGGCCAGAGAGCAGGTTCTGCCATGATACACTGCTCCTGAAGCCAAGAGGATTAAGGGCCTTGCTCAAGGGCCCAAGAGTGTCATCTTGGCAATACCGGGGCTTCAATCAGTAATCCAGCACCTTCAACACTGAGCTACAACTCCCCAATTAGGCATCTTAGACCAATTTTTACTCTCACCCGTATTTTCATTTATCTTTACATTATTCACAGTAAATTCTCTCCTAAACATTGCTCATTTGTTAAATATCAGACATTTATTGATTTAGGATGCAATGGTTTGAACAGCAACAATGCTAATGCAACTCTTTCTCCCTCTTAATTCTTCAGCTGCTCTGAAGATGGTGTTCTTAATTAGTCTCAAATCAGATTAAAGTTTTTTCATCAGGAATTCATTTCATAAGAGCTAAAGTATAAGTGATGGCTTCTATTTTAGGCCCCGTGCATCAGTTCATTAGTCACCAGATCAACAAAGCTCTAAAATATTTCCTATAGCTTATTGCCATAGCTTATTACAATGTATTCACTGTGTAATAGGTATATAACAAAGAAGTTACCAGTAGCCCAGCTACTTCGGTCCTTGTCAATTAATATAATAGCTGTGCCCTTTTTATTGATTGACAAGGATCATAAGCATCCTGTGCTTATATACAGAGATCTTATTTAAATACTGTGCTTTCAAAAGGTAATCTGCTGAGATGACTGACACCTACACAATGTTTTAAGATGTAAAGAAGCCATGTGTTCAATCAAGGAGGCCTGATATGTGAGTATGTACATGTGGAGTAGGACAGTGATGTATGAAGATACAGAGTGTGCAAGGATGATAAATGAACTGCTGTCTTCTCATTCAAATTACACTGCAGTTATCCAGTAAACATACTTTTATCTGTGAGAAAATCTGCATAAATAAAAAAGAGATTTGCTAGAGGGTCAAATTGTTTGCTGCTGCTGCATACTTTGTATTTCTCAAATAACTGCAAAACATTTCTAACCGCACACTCTATCATGCTCCATTTATTTTTATTTGCTTGATTCCTCTATACCAGAGATCCTGAAGGTTGCAACATTGAGTCAGCCATTATTTGCTGCCTAAAAGACAGCCTTGTGTTCTTCTTGATGACATTTATCATCTCCCCTTCAACTTCCAGCTTCACGTTCATCGCCTTATCAGAAACTCTCTTCACCTCCACTACACTCTTACTAAACTCTTCCTTCAGAATCACCGCCACACCATTTCTCTTTCCATCCACACCTTGATTGAACAGTTTAAAGCCACCTCCAATGTTCCTGGCTTTACTCCCTTTCCACTTAATCTCCTAAGCACACATGTCTACCTTTTTCTGCTACATCTTATCAGCTAAATCTCTCCCTTTACCAGTCATAGTACCAACATTTAAAGTACTAACCCGAACCTCCACTCTCCTCCACTTCTCCCTTCCCTGATGTCTCTGTAGACGCAAACAGTAGTCCAGTTGGCTAACAACACCTGTGGCGGTCGTTGGTTACCCGGGCCTCGACCAATCCGGTATGAAATTCTGATTCATGATCCATATATTTGATTTGGCACATGTTTTTTACGCTGGATGCCCTTCCTAACACACCCCTCCCCATTTATCCGGGCTTGGGACTGGCACTAAGAGTGTACTGGCTTGTGCAACCCTAACGGCTGGGCCCTCCAAAATAATGTAAAAAGGTAAAATAACCACCTTAAAATTTAGACTAGACTTCGTAGAACAGTAATTGTGCATCATGCAAATGTGGTGCCTTTTAAGATGTGAATGTGATAAAAGACTTTTTAGTAAAATATATATTGTGAGTTTGGTGCTGTGTATGAAGAGGCACTGTGCATGCATGCTTTTGTTCTCAGAGGGACAAACAATGTTCATTTATTTATTAAAAGACCTTCTAATGCCAAGCTTTGAAATATATGTTTATTACTTTTTCCTATAGAATGTATTTCTATAGAAAAAGTTGATCATAATGCTTTCTCAGAGACTATTGAAATAGTAAAATAGACAAGCAAACTTTTGGATTGCAAATGTGGTATTGACCTACTGGGCACAAATCAATATATTTCAGTGCACCTCCTTGGAATAAAGAATTACATTAATGTATAGAAATTGCAATCCAGCAGGTATTTTTAAGAAGTTTCGGTAGGAGGAGATTTCTGAACTTTAGGTCACATGCTGGAGCAGTCGCTCATTGACCCACTTTTTCAATATCAGAATAAAAATCATTAAGCAGTTAATTATCCAGGAATCTCTCTACAGACCCAGAGACATCAGAGAGCAACACATTCTCACCATGCACCATGTAAAACACTATTTAAAACACACACACACACACACACACACACACACACACACACACACACACACACACACACACAAACACCTCTGTAAATACTCACATAATTCAAATAACACATCGGCTTCATCAGTGATATTCACACACATACACTCCATTCGCACAATTATTCACTCTTGTATTTTAGTGAATGCCATGCGTATATCCATGACATAAGCTGGTCAAAACATTATTTTCCCTCTTTAATTCAACATTAACTGCTGCATTCCTGGTTTTGCCTCATAATGTCTCTCACTTTAAGCGTGAGCACACATGGTCCGTCACACAGTTCAAATCTCTACCCTACTGCATTATAGTACTCGTGAGTGTAAATGAGGTTGTGTGTGTTGTGGCCTTCTGATGACATTGCCTTCCCTCTGGTGGGCGGACCACTAAAATGTCAGTTTGCTGTGTTGTATGAGTGAGTGCTGTTATTCGCCTCTTTGCAGCTCTTGTTCTCTGCTTTCAGCCAGGTTGCTGTGGAAACATGGCTGAATGCAGAAACAATGGGACAATGTAAAGCAGTTCCCATAAATACAAAGCATGTAAAAACTCAGTCTTGTTGACATTACAACTTCAAAAAAAAGAATAATTAGCTTAGAACATTGCAACATGGACATCTGAGGATCCAAACAAGTGAGAGCAGCGTCACTGGAGTTTGTTTGATTCAATCTGTATTAAAATTTTAGCTAGAAGAGTTATAGACATCAGAGAGTGTTATTTTAAACATCAAAATGCATTGTTATATTTGCTCCAAAATGTTGTTTGTGACAATAAATAATTGTTAGTTATAAATGCATGTAATGACTTGTAAATTCTATCTACATATTTGATTATAAGTGAATTAATTGCAAACATGCAATACCAGTACATTGCACATCCTAGTGGGTGAAACACATAAAGGGTGCACAGCAAATCAAAAAAGAAAAAAAACACACTTCCTATCACATTCAGTTTATTTAATTTTCAGTTTATTTAATTTGTTTGATGCCTCTACACCAGAGAAGTTTAATCCTGGCTTGGGGAGGTTACACCTCTGAACCAGTAATTGCTTGCTCCCTAGAAGTCATCCTGGAAAACATGTTTAGAATACACCTTTCCAATTATGCAACATAGAAAAAGCTACCCTAAAAAAGTAAATGAGGAAGAACAGTAAATATGAATCATGCAAATGTGTTGCTTCCTAAAAGTTTTTTTTATAGATCAGGTGGATAGGCGGATATGTATATGGTACTTTTGTTCTTGACATAATTGCAATTCTTTTTTCTCTAATTTAAAATGTACTGTACAGTATGTTTGCTTCAAGCCTATAATAGTGTATATTTATCTTTTTAGACAGAGCAGTGCATCCTAAATATGTTCTAATGAAACTGTCACAGTAAATTGACCGTCACTGTGCCATGCATTTGTACTTTTAAAGGAATAGTTAACATTTGTATTATGTATTATAACATATGAATGATTTAATAATTCAGTATACATATGACCTTTAGAGAAAGTTACTGGATTCTATTTTGGTAGCTGAAAACCATTTAAGTGTTGCAAGTACTGTCAGACATATTACCAGAAACTGACAAGACCCGTGGGATAAGGCCAGAAGCAGTGTTATATAGATGCAAATTCAGTTTTAATAAAATAATTGAATTCATGGGCCTAACCCTACCATCTGTTCATGCAAATTGTTTAATGAGAAATGTCATGAGCATGCCTACAGACTGTAACTGATTATGTTGTATGCCTTTGAGAAGTGCATGGAGTCATTAAGAGCATACTTAATGTATAATTTCAGCACAATGTGGTTTACAGTATCTCACTTTATTGTCCTGCAAAGACTTTTCAAGCATTCAGTTATTTTGTGTACAACCTTTTGGTCACAAATATAGCTGCCATCTTTTTTTTTTATTTTTTTTATTGCTATTTGTTGTAGATGGCTGGGTGATATGAATAAGAATATTTGCCCTTAACTGCACACTTTATGCCAATGGGAAATCCTTTTGGATGGTTTTTCGACACTTCCTAAAGCTTTTCTACATGGAGCCTCTTTCTCGTACGAAGAAACAACAGGTTCTTCTGAGGGTTAACCCACTGAAAGAAACCAAAGGACCATTTCTAAGATGAAACCTAAAATAGTAAGCTCACACAGGTTACATTTTTAGATACAAGGGCTTCTCACGAATACTGATGGTTAAATAATCCAAATTTCTAAAGGGATTCTACATGGAACCCATTGTTGGGTTTAACCCGGAAAGGCAAACTGAAGACCTCTATAATAACATTTATTTTCTAAAAACTTTCTAAAACATTTTAAATAGAATTTTTAAGCGTTCCCAAGATAGATCCCAGATTGCTAGGCGAAAAACCTCGCTAGATTGACAAGTGCATTGTCGAATAGTCTGTGGATGCAGTCTGTCTCTGTCTCCGCCCCTTCTATAAATTTCCCCTCCTCGAGCTTCGCTTGTGCATTTTAAAGAGAATAACGAAGGCTACAGTGATTGTGTGTGAACCGAGATTTGTTTGTTTTTTCCATCCCGCTGCTAACAATACTACATTTCAAGATGGAAGAAATGGAAGAGGAGCTCAAGTGCCCGGTGTGTGGCTCGTTTTTCCGTGAGCCGATCATCTTGCCGTGCTCGCACAACCTTTGCCTGGCCTGCGCTCGGAACATCTTGGTGCAGACGCCGGACGCTGAGTCTCCGCAGGGCGGCCGCGCTTCCGGCTCGGCACCGTCCGATTATGACTACCTGGACCTGGATAAGATGAGCCTGTATAGCGAGTCGGACAGCGGCTACGGTTCTTACGGCGGCTTTGCGAGCGCACCGACCACCCCGTGCCAGAAGTCACCTAACGGAGTGCGTGTGTTCCCTCCCGCTGCTGTTCCCCCGCCGCAGCCTCAGCACCAGCTGCTCCCGCAGCCCATGGGCACGCAGCCGATTCCGCGCAACGCCTGTCTGACGTGCCCGCAGTGCCACCGCAGCCTGACCCTGGACGAGCGCGGCCTGCGCGGCTTCCCCAAAAACCGGGTGCTCGAAGCCGTGGTGGACCGCTACCAACAGAGCAAGGCGGCCGCTCTGCGCTGCCAGCTGTGCGAGAAAAGCCCACGGGAAGCCACGGCCATGTGCGAGCAGTGCGACGTGTTCTACTGTGACCCGTGCCGCCTGCGCTGCCACCCGCCGCGGGGTCCGCTCGCTAAACACCGCCTCGTACCTCCCGCACAGGGGCGCATCAGCCGGCGCACCAGTCCGCGCAAAACCTCCACCTGCACAGAGCATGAACTGGAGAACCTTAGTATGTACTGTGTGCAGTGTAAGACACCTGTGTGCTACCAGTGCCTCGAAGAAGGCAAGCATTCTGCGCATGAGGTCAAGGCACTCGGAGCAATGTGGAAGCTGCACAAGGTAAAACAGTGGGATGGCATTTATTCATAATGACATTTCAATTCAGCTTGAATGAACATGTACATCAAATTAACACATGCAATGTTTAAGTCTGGGTTAAATCCTGCTATACTGAATCCATAATTCAGTATAGCAGATATGTATTATTTTTATGGATTGGACTGGATTAACGAACTGGATCAGTATCAGTTCCAGTTTTCTGTATTTTCAGTCCACACAGATATATTTTATGAAACTCCCCTAATCCTGCAGCACATAACCACAGGACAATAACTGTTTTAAAGCGTAACATGGTCATGCCCATCATGTTCAGCAAAAAATTGGCATCACATTAAAGGGAAAAAAAACAATGGTCTTTAAAGCAGTGTGTTTAGAAATATTTGGTGTATAACTATTCATCTATCTAGGATTCTTCATGATGACACTGAAATCTATGTGCCATGGTTTATCTGGCTGAATAGCCATATAAACCCCCACAGCTTTTACATACATTTCATATGTGGAATTCCTCAAACCCACAAATCAATTTTTTTTTTGAAGAGAGTTGAAGAGTGTCATTATTGAGTAAAGAATGATAACAGCTCTGTGTCCAGAATGTTTTATAAAACGTGACAGAACCATGGCGGCGAAGAACATGGGTGGCTCTGTTCTGGTTAAAATTCAAGGCACAACAGGACAATAACTGTTTTAAAGCGTAACATGGTCATGCCCATCATGTTCAGCAAAAATTGGCATCACATTAAAGGGAAAAAAAACAATGGTCTTTAAAGCAGTGTGTTTAGAAATATTTGGTGTATAACCATTCATCTATCTAGGATTCTTCATGATGACACTGAAATCTATGTGCCATGGTTTATCTGGCTGAATAGCCATATAAACCCCCACAGCTTTTTCATACATTTCATATGTGGAATTCCTCAAACCCACAAATCAATTTTTTTTTTGAAGAGAGTTGAAGAGTGTCATTATTGAGTAAAGAATGATAACAGCTCTGTGTCCAGAATGTTTTATAAAACGTGACAGAACCATGGCGGCGAAGAACATGGGTGGCTCTGTTCTGGTTAAAATTCAAGGCACAAGCAATGGGGCGGCTGTGATTCAGACTGAACAGAACACTGTAGAGAAGGATGCATCACTTATCCTCTATAAATATCTTGTGACTGATTTATTGCACTCAAATCACAGACTAGGTTATGTTCAGGTTGAGAGCAAAGAGTTTGACTGCTCACTAGGGTCAATGTCAGATGCGTGTCATGTTTTACCAGTAAATTGAGAGCCAACTAGCTGATCTGAAGGAAATACTTCATTATAAGAGAGTTTTACCTGTTTCTTAAAGGATCTATGCATCTCCATGGAAATGGTGAAGGGATGTGTGATTTTGTCTCCATAGTGATGTTAAAGGTATGTGTGTTTTTGGCAGGGGGGCAGTAAAGTACTGCTCTTTTACTGTGTGTGAATGAGAGAAACAGAGAGAGCAAGATGAAAGAGGAGGGGAATCACTCATTTACATATGCGTTTATCTATTTGTTAGACACAACTATCTAAAGTGAGCAAGCAAGCATGTAGTTTTTTTAAAGATTTGACAATACATTTGATTCAGAAATGAATATTACTAATGATGCGTAAATAAATAGCCATCTGCAGACATGTAAAAGGTGCATGATGGTTCTTGAATGAAGCGCTAGCACATAGGATTGCAAACATCAAGTACAAAGCAATCGGATGAACTACAAATGAGAGTCATGTTACCTGGTCAGAAAGTGATGGTGTTTCTATCACAGTAGGCCTGACAGAAGTTCTAGTTGCAATGTTTATTACAGCAATATGTGTCTATTTGAATAAGATCACCCAACACAAGAACATTTAAAATAAATAAATTGAAAATGTTTAATTGTGTATACAAGTTTTTTTTTTGTGAATAGATTGTGATTAACTGATGGGATGGACTCTAAAGTGGGCTAATGTTGGACTAATGATCAGAGGTATAGTTGTTATTTTCTATCATGCAAGTTTTCCATTAAAATCTGTACGATGAGGAGCTTAGTGATTTTTTTATATTATGACAAGCTACATATTGTTGTCTTATTAACTTCAAGCAAGAAAAAACAGGCTGTAAGTGATAAACTATATAGCTTTTAATAAAGTTGAGAGATAATAGGAACTAAATGTAATTTTAGTTTGTGGAACATTTAGCAGAATTATTGGCCAATAAAAAAAGTTCGGTGTATCAATTAAGATTAATAAAAATGTTACCTTTGGCAAATAATTATTGTATATGATGAATAAAACACTTTGGAAAGTGCTGTTATGTAAGAAGATAATGAGTTAAAACTCAGTTTCACATTGAAGCACATCTTCTGCTTGGTTGGTTTGGTTTTGGAATAGAGGGTTTTATGTCACCATGGGTACCAAAGTTGAACTATAGATTCCTTTTTGGCCTTATGACTTTATGAAAATTTGACAATTTGATTTACTACTGCATAGAAGTCATATCACAAGCTGCTGTTCACACACAAACGTTTGGGCCTTAGGTTTTGATGAGTGACTCAATTCAGGTGGATCAATTCCCCATGGTTACTCTTTTCCTAAGCATCTATAAAACACATTACATGCACTTACAGGGAGCCATTGGAGGTAATGCTCTTGTGCTCTACTTGCTTTTTAAAAACCAGACATTTTTGGATAATCTTCATTTTATAATTTTTTATATCTTCAAGGATATTAAGGTGTTCACTCTTCTTCACTCTTAACTAAAAACCTTTTAAAAAAAGTTATAGAATGGTAATTTGATAATTCATATGGTGATTGGGAGCAGTATGATTTGTTACAGCATGTTTAGTGGCTAGTTTAAGTTCAAAGTGTCAGAAGACCTTTAGTTTGTAGCAGCAGCGAGTTTACCAAGACAAAATCATAAACAAAATTTTACAGTTCTTGTTAACTCACTTTATTCTGAAGAGACACTCAAGAGATACTCAGTCTCTTGGAAAAAAACAAAACATAATTTCAAAGATTTCACCAGAAAAACTGTCTGGAAGCAATTTTATTATGCATCTCAGTTGAGAAAGATGGAGCAGAAAAAAACACTCAAAAGACAGAATGTGCGTGGGCTATGTGTGTACTTGGTGTGTGTGTGTGTGTGTGTGTGTGTGTGTGTGTGTGCGTGTGCATGCATGCGCTTGTGCTCCTGTGTGGGTGTGTGTGTGTGGAGGGTAATATTCTCTGCTTCTAGGCAAAAGTATGACAATGAGTAGGAGGTAAAGAAGAACAGATTTAGAAGCACTGCAAGGTTACTCCTAGGCAGACAAATGAGCACCACAACTGTGCGCATGTGGCTCTAACATAGACATTAGAAGGAAATACAAGGGTTCCTCATAGTATTCTTTCAGGGTTATGTGTGTATTGTCCATGGTGGTGTACCTATACAGCATGTGTAATCTATATGATCTGGGAAAATGAAGCCTTGAAAGTAAGATGAAATGTCTGATGAAAACACTGGGTTACACATCTGTTACTCTGTGTCTTTAGTGTGCATATCTGAGTGTGTGTCTGTGGGTACGCTTGTACCTACAATGGGATCCTTTGTCTGGAGGTCCTGTTGTCGTGGTGAAGTATCGGATTCCCATGGCCATTGTAAACTGGAGCTAATCTGTAGACTTTGCATTGGATTGATTGTGGAGGTCTATGTAATGTATTTGGACTTTGGGAAAGATCTGAAATTGTACTGGTCAGTATATGAAATTAGTCTGCTGTGGACTGCAGTTAATGTATGAGTAAAAATAATTACTTTATACTTTATAAAATACTTTAACCAAGGTATGTATAAGAAAAGTGTATATTGCAATAATCAAGGTTCCATTTTGAGAAAATTCCAAATTGCATGCTTGAATGGTTGCAGGGAGCAATAACACTAAATGACAAGGCAATTTTGAGCACAGTCTAATTTATTCTAGTGTTTGCTGATGCCAGGAAGTGATAGCCACAGAGTAAAAGTCTGTAGAAATTTTGTCTACAGACTAAAGAAAATCAGCTAAAGATATAAATTACATAGACTGTAGTCAAGTGTTATATGTAGCAACTATTTTAGCAGATTCTGTACTGTTGAAAATATGATCTTCTTTCATCAACTAACTGACACCCAAAGCACAATAGAAGGAAAAATGTGCTAGTGAAATGTAAAGCTTTAATGCTGCAATCCTGTTACCACTGACAGTATATCTTGAATATTAATTACTATTTTCTCTTTGTCATTTCTGATTGTTGTGAAGCTTCAGTTTAATTCTAAAAATCCATTTTATATTTGGTTGATTAATTTAGTTGCTTAATCTTGGCTTAAAGTGCATCTGGTTTTAAAACACTGCCGAGATCTGTGCAGTACTTAACTTTTTTCTGAATGAAAGCAACCAGTTTACTTTCCAAAACACCCTACTTGTATTCTAAAGGTCTAAACTTTAACTAAAATTTAAACTATTGACTGTTTAGAGAAATATTAAGGTCTGCATTAGTACAGATTATCATTAGTACTTATTATCTCAAAACAGTAAAGTGATAAAGGTCATACAGGTTGTTATGTTCACTTTTGAAGTCTAGGGTAGGGAAGTAACATATGGTGTTTTTGTGATGGGTGTTGGAAGAAAGGACAAAACTGAGATGAAGTTTTACTTTTTTCTTTCACTTCACTTTCTAGTGTATGATACAAACTTAGATGTGTAAGTGACAGGACTATATACAAAAAAACAAAAGAAAGAAGCATACAGCCAGGGTCAATAAGCTTTAAATAGCGAATAACGGAGGTGGACTCAGTGACAAAACAACAACTTTCCTATGTTCCCATATTCCCATATTACCTATGTACAGCGGGTGGCACTCTCCTCTAGCCATAGTGTGTCTAAACAGAAAAACATCTATATGAGGGTATGTAGAGGCACGCCCAAACTACCTGTCCACACGACGCATTCAAACCGGTAGTAACAGCAGGTTATCAGCAGGAGTGGATTATTAGGGGTGACTCTATATGCCGAAGAGAAGTTATTGATATTGGAGTTGTAAACTACAATGTTGCTTTATTTTTAGCGCCAATATTTTCGGGTTCCCTCTTCTCTAGCTGTCTGCCCCCCTTTCCTTTCTTTGCGACGGTGCTGTAATCCTCGAAGCTGACCTCTTTGGTAAAGTCCGCTTCTAATAGGTATGTGGCAGATCCCCCATAATGCCTGAATAAAAGAAACCAGCACCTGCATTTGAGGAAAGACAAGACAACAGGGAGACGGAGGGTGGAAAGAGCAGCAAAGCCATACAAACACATATATGCTTTTGTGGCACGTAACTTAGTTGATCAGTAAAAATGCAAAGTTCATAATGTAGAATGCAGAAATAAAAAGTATATAGATAACTGACTGTCTGTTTTGTTCATTAAGGCAAAAATAAAGACTATTTAACTTTTTAAAAAATAACATTTGGCATTAAAGAAGTAAATATGTGTGAAATATCTAACGCAAAACGTCACTGTAGTCATAAAGTAACTTGTCTTAGAACCTAATAAAAATAATTCCTGTTTAATCTTCAAATTGCAAAAATCGGCGTTTGTAAATACTTGGCCTTGAATCATCTTGAATTGCTTCCTCAATCTTTATTCCTGAAAGGACTTTAAGGCTAAGTAAACACACTGATCAAGTTAAACTATTTTTGTTTGTTTCTATTTTTCTTAATGTCATAGAAAGTGTACAGGTTTTTATTGACATTTATAAACATTTCATATACACACAAATTCATTTAGTAAATTAGGGTAATATAGTGAAAGTAACACACTGTCTTGTTTTCTGTATTTGCATAATTTAAATATTTGAAAATGATGGAGATGGCCACTTTAATACATTGTATATTTTAAAAATAAATTGTCTTTGAATAAGGTACTATTAATTTTTTTTTTTTCATTTGAATGAGTAAACCCAAACTTGTTCAAGCATTAAAATGCCTCTGTGCACAATGTGAGCTCCACAGTTTACATGGTCTGAGTGGAAGATCTTGGCCTGCAATAGAGCCAAGAGCTGAGCTTTGAACTCAACTCTAAAGAATGCCTTAGTATTGAAATGGAACACTGCCTGCACCCCAGGCCTCCTCACCCTACATCATTACCTGACGTTACTGTTGCCCTTGTGTCTAAATGAGCACAAATCTCCACAATCACAATCTAAAATCTAGTGTAACATCTTCCCAGAAGACCTCAACAATAATAAAACTATAATAAATAGACATGGAGTCACCCAGATAAGTATGGGTTCCCATTAAGTTCCCGTTTGGTTCCTCTCCAAGTTTGTTTATCTGGGAGAATTTCCTTGCCACTGTCATCACTGGCTTGCTCATTGGGGATAAACTTATAGGCACTATGATTAAATTACTTTATTGTAATGTAAAAATTAAATTGTATAACCTCTTTATCTCTGTAAAAGTGCCTTGGCACAATCTGCATTGTTAAAAGGACTATACAAATAAAACAGAACTGAACTGAACTTAATTGAGTTAAATTGAATTGAATTTAATTAAATTGAAGGTTATTATAACAGCAAATAAGGACTAAATGTATATTGGGAAAAAAAGCAAATACAAGCTTTATATTAGCGTGTTCAAATTGTTTTATTGTTGCTTGCATCTTTGCATTTCATCATACAAAGTTTTCAGTACTATTTATTATGAAATAAGCCAGATCTTCCCATGTACATCACACACTATTACAGACAAAAATATGCACACCACCTAATCATTTGTAGCAAATAATATTTGGAAACGGCAATAAGAAGGAACCTAGATACCAACACAGCATTCTTTTTGGCTTTTCTCTGTGTCACTCTTTCCCATTGTATTCTGTAAGTCAGACAGAATCAGTGTTATCTAAGGACTGCTTTGGAATAATCAGGTCAGATTTAAGCAGCCCCAGGTGCTGGACAGAGCGGCACAAAAAGAAGAGACTGGGGGAGACGAAGGCAAGAAAATACATGTTGAACGCCTAGAATGAATGGCTAGGGAGCTGCTCTATCTCTTTTAGTCATTTTGCTGTTTTAACTCCATCTCATCACTTTCAGTGTTCTGTGACGTGCCCTACTGAGATATCTGCAGAATGATTGCAGAGCCAGGAACAACCGTCTCAGTGCAGAGCATGGAACAACCATAGCACACATATTAAGCTTTATGAGTACCATTATCTTCTGCTCCACACTGTCTTTAAACAGCCATTTTGAAAGGAAGTAAATTGGCCCCAACCTTAAGAATAGAAACCACCCACACAGATCCACAGCTCCTTCTCTTGCTCCTGGAGTTACCAAAGACTCCATGATTGCTCAGTGTTACTGATACAGTTGTATGTTGCAGTTTTAGGTCATACAATTGAAGTGGTGTACATGTATGCACATAAGCATTTAAATATTTGTGTTTACAGTGTTGAGTGAGTGCAGCATTTGGCCCAGAGATCAGGACTGACAATTCAATTTAATCTTACTTCTGTTTTCTCAAGGCTTAAAGTGAAATTCTTACATTACTGCTTAGTAATCTAAAGTTTAGGGAATAGAATACAATGTTAAAGCACTATGGAAAGACAACACCATACAAAATAATCTATACAGTGATAATGGATACAATAGTAATTATTATTATTAATCTTGATTGTTTCACACTATTTATGCCATTTAGGAACATCATTTTTAGAAAGGTTCTTCAGAAGTAATCTGTCTCTGAGAGACAGATGACCTATTCCACTACATCAATAAATGGTGGAATCCTGAGCTATAAAACTTCATCCAGGCCATCATTTGTGCACACACACACACACACACACACACACACACACACACACACACACAAACACACACACAATCTCTCAATAAAGCACATTTGGCACTCTAATTCTAAACAGATTGAAGCTTTGCTATGGCCTCCGGTCTGCAATATGCTGCTTTTGTACTGCCAGAGCAGCAAAGTCTTCAACATGGAAATAAGAAGTCTGAGTGGTGGTCAAAAAGTTATTGTAGAATTCATATTAGTTGGTTTAGTACTGTTACTTGCCCAGCTTGATTTTGTTAAATCACTGAATGCATAAAATCCCTCTGTGTAGTGACAACATATGCTGCACTGAATAGCCCAGAATGCTAGGTTTTCTTTTCAATTAGATGTTTAGTGGCAAGAAATATACACAGATTGGTCATGTACTGTATGGGGTAATTAATGTGTAGTGCCCTGTTATTCATTCTAAGCAGTAAAATGTTCACACTACCTAAAATCTCATATAGGCCATATCATTTAGTATGATTTTTGTGACATTACTAATAAACCTTTTCAAGCGCTTTGCCACAGAATTGTCTTTGAATGTTTTATTTGTTTGAGCTGTATTTTGATACTCAAAATGAAATCAAAATGACTCCAACTTGACCTTCATTTATAGGTAAACTAAGTAATAATAGATAAAGTGCAAGACTAATATTTGGCCACTGTAATAATGACAATTAGATATAATCATTATATGTCTAAATGTGCTTTAATGTACAAATAATATGTATTGAAAAATGTGGGTAAAAAAAACCTCACTTCTTTCCTACGATAAGCGATTGGTAAAAGCAGGACAGAGCTGCCATATGATGAGCGCTTAGAGGCTGAGGCGATATGCACAAATTTATCAGCTCTGACAGTTTCTGTCATCTTCCCACTCGCTATGTTACTCTCAACAAAAAAAAAAAAGGAACGGGATTAATTGCCCTGCAGGGAGGTATTTATGCACAGCATGTTCACCCCTTCACTCACTTTCACAAATTGCACACCCTCTTTTACCCACATAGTGACACAATGAGAGATGATGACAGAATGACTCTTAGAGTAGGTACAGTTTTATTGCCGTCAGCAACAACTATCAGTACCTGAGGGGTACAATCACCTCCTCTTTTAGTGCTCACAGAGTGCTGATGCAGCAGTATGGCCACACACACCCACACACACAAACATAGTCAGTCAGTTTCGTATCTTTGCCATGATCCTATAGAGTAGGAGATTATAGGCTCATGCATGTAATTCGATATTGATTCGATGTAATTACATGGACATAAGATATTCAGTAATAAGAAATATATAATAATAAGAAATATATAAATATAAAAAATAATAAGAAGCAGTTGTACAGGTATATCTTTTCATTTCACGAAACATTAAAGAGGGTAGGCTATAACACTGCTATATTGGCATGCTCTCAAAGTAAGAGTTTTCAGTGTTTGGCCTGGCTCTCTAAAAGAGAAAATGGCAATGTGGTGAACAGAGTTTAGTTAAAATTGCTCAAATAGCATGTATGCTCTGTTTTGGTAAGAATATCAAAACATGTGTAAATGGCAGCTGTAAAAGAACTCTAAATTAAGATCATGGGCCAAGTTATGTTGTTGTGCTGCTTTTCTCTTATCTGTTTATTCTTCTCTCTCAGTATGCTCTGCAATTACATCTCAATTAATTCCAAGCACTAATCCGCTATGTTCTGTCCCATGTCTTTATTCTATTTATTTATTTTTATAACATGTTATGCTTTAGCTTTTAGGGACTAGGAACGTGGGAATGGATATACAGCGCACCAAGGGAACTGTGTCAAGTGGGGTGGGCCTTATGACAAAGATTTCATATAGCATTTTAAAACATATCTGCATCCAAATGCTTCAAGTTTTATAAAATATTTACATATAAATAGCATTTAAAATAACCCCTAGTTAGTATTACATTTAAAATCTTTGAATAATTAAATCTGCTTCATTAAACTGCCACTTTTGGGCCTAACAGTAATAGGCTATAAAAAGATCAAAACATTTTATATGAGCAAATATTAATATGATTCTACATTTATTTAGGGATATTTTTTTATTTCTTTTTCACATTGCATTTATTTAACTAAAATTGGAACTGTATTTTCAAATGTTATTATAGACTTACATAAACTGTGCATTGCTCCTTACCCAGGCATTTGTGTCACAAATTGTATGAGTTTGTCAGCTTTGTCTTCTGTGTCCTACTTTCTAACATTGATTATTTTTTTTTTGGGTGAATAATCACTGGGCTAATCACAGGGGAAAGCATTGTGCAGTTGGAAATTCTTCCCAAGCTAGAGTATGTATGGCTTTTATGTGTGCAGATGTGGGTGAGAGCGAGAGAGTTTGAAATGGGAATCTCTCTCAGTGGGTGACATAGCACTGATGAGATGTTTGTATTTCTCATCACTCCTGTAGCTTCCCATACTCAGGAAACGCAGGGTCATTCGAGTCACACGTGCTCTGTTTCCTGTTCACTCACCCATGGAGCTTTTCTTATACAAACACGCACATTTATACAAAAATACTTCATTTGCTCTCTCTTTGTCTATTGCAATATCTGTTTTGCAGGTCATACAAGTGATGCCATTTCTTGAATGTGTTATCAAAACAGTGTTGTGTTTTAATATTGAAATCGTGATTACTGTTACAATTATTTAATAATCCAAGAACAATTTATTTTAATATTTTTTTCTCATTTCAAAATCAAACGAAAATAGTTTTTTTGCCTACAGTCTACATAATTATTCTGTATTCTGTTCCCTAGGCAAATTAACTGAGTCATAACTCTTGTAACTAGCACTTTGTGCAGCCAGGGAATTTGAAGATATGAAATTAAGTGCTTGAGTTACTGTAGAAGATTTAGCTAAACTCTGCAGTATTTCAGGTTATTTTTTATGAATTCTGTTTGATATATGAAGAAATACCTTATTAAAGCTGGATTAACTGTACAGCCTTGAATGTTTTTATTTGTGCATTTACACATGAACAGATTTATCCAGAATCATTCTATTTATCTGTCTCTCTCTAGGGGCAGCTCTCTCAGGCACTGAACATCCTGTCTGATCGAGCCACTGAGGCCAAAGAGTTTCTTGTACAGCTCCGAAACATGGTGCAGCACATACAGGTAATCAACACAGCAAGAGAGAGGAAAAGAGTGTTGAGGGAAATAAAATGGAGTTAGGGGGGAAGGAAAAATGTTTTCATAGCTACTCTTGACCTGTATTCCTTTCATTACACTGCAGTTCTGGTATGACAGTATTTGGTATGTGTGTGATTCACAGGAGAATGGAGTTGAATTTGAAGCGTGCTTGGTGGCTCAGTGTGACGCACTGATTGATGCCCTGAATCGGCGGAAAGCTCAGTTACTGTCCAGAGTGACCAAAGAACATGAGCACAAACTCATGGTAAACACATTAACACATATACACAAATATCTGTGCATCATCTTTAGAAAAATTTGTGTTTATACTAAACACTGATCAATAATATTTTAGATTACACCCAGCAGCAGTATTGTGGAATTTTAATGTATTATATTGAAATGTCATGATACAACTTCCTGAGATTATTGTGCCACAAGCATCTGTCCTGTGAGATGTTTCATTCCATCTTTTGCTGTGTACGATGTGTTAGATTTAGCTGTGCCTTCTGTTGTGGGTGTGTGGAACACTGTGGGCAAGATTCACGTGAGTCGAGGCAGCTGCAAAATGTGCACACGAAGCACATGACAGTAATTTTCAATTTGCTAAGATTGTAGCTCATCAAGTACAATGTGCTGTGCCTACTAAAATGCATTTTCAATCCAGCTGTAAAATGGTGGATAAAAGAGAACAATAAAGTTATGTTAAAGTCTCTTGTGTCAGAAATACAGGACAAAAATGCAGCTATGACATTCAGTCTGTTTTTAAACTCTGATAATTTAATTAATAAAAAAAACATGCCTTATGCAGGATAAGCCGCTTCATATAAAACATGGGCAACCCAACCATATAACTGTATGTAAGCATGCAGAAAAAGGTGAAGCAGGCTGTGTATTTTGAGCAAGGTTGCTAGATCTGTGCAACAAAGGCAGCCCAAAGGACAATAGTGATTTCACTGAGATCTTAAATTGCTGCTGAAATATTTGACATCTCTTAGTTATTAAAAGATCAGCTTTTTCCCAGGGTTCCAATTCTGCTGTAAAACTGAGCACCTGACAACACTGCCCACACAGCGCTGAGCAACACACGTCCTGAAATTACACCTGCTTTAGAAAGAAGACAGAATCAAACCCAAAACTGTCCTGTGTTTATTTTCCAAAGTTTTGTTCATTTATCAAAATGTCAGTGGCACTCTTTATTTCTTTTATAACTGATTTCGTCCCTTTTTGCACGAGAAATGCACCTTGGTGGATAGTGCATCTTTAGGCTCCTACGCCAGTTTCACACATAACACAGATTTTTTAATGCAGAGCGTGACCCAGTTACACGTTACAGGTTAAAACATCTGACCTTGTGATTTTTAATAAAGTGTCTGAATATGATTAGTGTGGAGATGAGTGTAATCGAAGGCCTGAAATCTTTCAAACTATAAAGAAACAAGTCTGTTATTGCCTGTGGTCCCCATGGAGCCATGGCTCTGTTGCTATGGTGACTGGAATGTTGGGTCTCTATGATTGTGTAGTGGTTCAAGTGCGAGGAAGGACCTTCCATACGCACTCAGAACACACCCGCGTGCACACACACACACACACACACACACACACACACACACACACACACACACACACACACACATATATATACAGCTAGTGTGATGCCAGTTAGAAGTCACGATTTCTATCAAGATGGAAGCTATTTATTTTTATTCTTATGTTATCCTCATGTTTTTCTTAATAGAAGGGTGTGTGTGTGTGTTTGTGTGAGTGTGTGTTTGTGTGTGTGTGTGCATGCACACACAAAAGGAAAACATGCATGTTGCTCACAGAGGATTCAAATAGCCTTTGCTGCTGTTGCTTAGCAACTCAGTCTCAGTACCACTGACAGCAGGGGAAGAAACAGACTTATCAGAGTGTTTTAGATAAATCTAGTGGCTTTAGATTCAGTGTGTGTGTGTGTGTGTGTGTGTGTGTGTGTGTGTGTGTGTGTGTGTGTGTGTGAGAGAGAGTGTGAGTTTGTGTGTGTGAGTGAGAGAGAGAGAGAGAGAGAAAGAGAGAGAGAGAGAGTGATAGTAATGTAATATCTCTTTTGAGAGGTGACCATGTTTCTCATTCCCTCTATCTATCTATCTATCTATCTATCTATCTATCTATCTATCTATCTATCTATCTATCTATCTATCTATCTATTAGGTGGTGCGTGATCAGATCTCTCACTGCACTGTGAAGTTGCGGCAGACAACAGGGTTAATGGAATATTGTCTTGAGGTCATCAAGGAAAACGACCCCAGCGGTTTCCTGCAGGTCACACACTCTTTACCTGCACATTATTAGAAAATACACTGAGAACACATTTAGAAAGACTCTGAGTTTTGTTCTAATTCTTTGGGTGACCCATTTATATTATTATCTGTGTACATTTTATGATTCTAAGGATGCTAAGGTTTAAAAATTTGTTTTATTTTTTATTAAGTGAGTTCTCTGGGCAAGCAAAAGTGAGGTGGCATCTACACTAGCCAGTTACGTGTACACAAAAGAAGGTTATTAATACTTCCATTCATGCATGTTCAAATGGCCCCCGCAATGTTGAATGAGAGGAATAGAGGAATAGAATAGAGCTTAGAGCTTCACCATTTTATTACCAGTTTCTTTAAATAAAAAAAAATGAAATTCAAAATAATTTAAAATATCTAAAAAAAGCTTCATAATTCATGGAAACTAATCACTAATATCTGACTTAATGAAATGAAATAACTAAAATGTCATTATTTGTTCTCAGCAACACAATGGCTTTATAGGCATCTAACTATGCTCATGCTAATTTGATTATCTGTTTATCTTTACCCGACAAAGCACATGCATTTAATTGTATTTGTGTGTGCATGTTTAGATCTCTGATGCACTGATTCGTCGGGTACATATGACGGAGAGTCAGTGGGGTAAAGGCACACTCACGCCACGTATGACCAGCGATTTTGACCTGACACTGGACAGCAGCCCATTACTACAAACCATCCACCAGCTTGATTTTGTACAGATGAAAGGTATCAGTTATCATTAAGTATTTGTGTGTGTGTTAGTGTGTGGGTGTGTGTAATTTCCTTGTATCTTAGTAATCATATATTTGAATTTGGGGTTGTATGTTAGTACTGATATTTGTCTGTGTGTGTGTGTGTGTGTGTGTGTGTGTGTGTGTGTGTGTGTGTGTGTGTGTGTGTGTGTGTGTGTGTGTGCAGTACCTGCAGCTCCAATTCTGCAGCTGGAGGAGTGTTGTACTCAGACCAACAGTGCCACTCTGTCATGGAAACAGCCTCCTCTCTCCACCATTGTTGTGGATGGGTACATACTAGAGCTGGATGATGGCAACGGAGGGCAATTCAGAGTAAGTGCTTTACATCCACCAACCCACAAACCCACTCACACACACACACACACACACACACACACACACACCTGCAGAAAAAAACTATATACCTCTGAACATTTAGCCTTTCTGTGTGATATGTTGGCTTACTGCAGTATGCTATTTATATACTTGTAGGCTGCCCCACACACACACACACACACACACACACACACACACACTCACACACACACACTCACATACATGCTCCCTTTCTCCCTTTCTAAACAGGCCAAGCTCTTTTTTAGGCTGCCAGGTCTTTGTGTTCTGATTTCTGCTCCATTTTTAAAAAAAGATGACTGAGGAGAAGTGCTATCCTTTACACCATTATACATTCTACCTGGTCCTTATGTTTTCAAAAGAGTCTTAATTATGCCTGTAATTTGATCCCCATAGCAAATCTTGTGCATGTGGGTAAGCATATACATATACATACATCAATGCATAATGTGATCTCACTCCACAGGAAGTGTACGTTGGCCCAGAGATGATTTGCACAGTGGACGGACTTCACTTCAACAGCATGTATAAATCACGTGTTAAAGCCTTTAACTCCAGTGGAGTGGGCCAGTACAGCAAAACACTCGTCATGCAGACCTCAGAGAGTGAGTGACGTCCCCTGCACTTTAACAAACATAAAAACCCCACTTTTCCATTAGATATGCTTGGCATTTGATAAGTACGGAAGCTGGATAGTGTTCAGTTTGTAGCAGTTTAAGAGTTCCACATAAATTGCAATGAGTTGAAAGGCTAAAACTGTGTTTTTTATTTACAATACTGTTGTTGCACTTGTTAACTATAAAAAAAATGCTGTTATGAAGCCTTTATTACTTTTTAAATACATAAAACATTTATGAATTAGAATATTGTAGTCATTTTGAGTCATGTAATGTAATGCAGATGAGCTTGTCGTCCCTAAAAGCTAATCTTTATGTTTGTTCATGTAAACCTTTCTGGGAAAAATCCTTTAATGTCTGGATTGTGTCTCATCATATGTGTTCCAGAGATCTGCTCAGAATGAATATTCATTATACATTTGCTGTTCATCAAAAAAACGAGTCAGAGTAATAAACCAAAAGCATGCATTGTTCTACTTTAGTCATCCATCTATCTATCTATCTATCTATCTATCTATCTATCTATCTATCTATCTATCTATCTATCTATCTATCTACAGTGAGGAGAATAAGTATTTAAACACCCTGCTATTTTGCAAGGTTTCCCACTTAGAAATTATGGAGGGGTCTGAAATTGTCATCGTAGGTGCATGTCCACTGTGAGAGACATAATCTAAAAAAAAAAGTCCAGAAATCACAATATATGATTTTTAAACTATTTATTTGTATGATACAGCTGCAAATAAGTATTTGAACACCTGTCTATCAGCTAGAATTCTGACCCTCAAAGACCTGTTAGTCTGCCTTTAAAATGTCCACCTCCACTACATTTATTTATTCTAAATTAGATGCACCTGTTTGAGGTCGTTAGCTGCATAAAGACACCTGTCCACCCCATACAATCAGTAAGAATCCAACTACTAACATGGCCAAGACCAAAGAGCTGCCCAAAGACACTAGAGACAAAATTGTACACCTCCACAAGGCTGGAAGGTGCTACGGGGAAATTGCCAAGCAGCTTGGTGAAAAAATGTCCACTGTTGGAGCAATCATTAGAAAATGGAAGAAGCTAAACATGACTGTCAATCTCCCTCGGACTGGGGCTCCATGCAAGATCTCACCTCGTGGGGTCTCAATGATCCTAAGGAAGGTGAGAAATCAGCCCAGAACTACACAGGAGGAGCTGGTCAATGATCTGAAAAGAGCTGGGACCACCGTTTCCAAGATGGTTTGAAATCATGCATGGCACGGAAGGTTCCCCTGCTTAAACCAGCACATGTCCAGGCACGTCTTAAGTTTGCCAATGACCATTTGGATGATCCAGAGGAGTCATGGTAGAAAGTCATGCGGTCAGATGAGACCAAAATAGAACTTTAGGGTCATAATTCCACTAAAAGTGTTCGGAGGAAGAAGAATGTTGAGTACCATCCTAAAAACACCATCCCTACTGTGAAGCATGGGGGTGGTAGCGTCATGCTTTGGTGGTGTTTTTCTGCACATGGGACAGGGCAACTGCACTGTATTAAGGAGAGGATGACTGGGGCCATGTATTGTGAGATTTTGGGGAACAACCTCCTTTCCTCAGTTAGAGCATTGAAGATGGGTCGAGGCTGGGTCTTCCAACATGACAATGACCCGAAGCACCCAGCCAGGATAACCAAGGAGTGGCTCTGTAAGAACATATCAAGGTTCTGGTGTGGCCTAACCAGTCTCCAGACCTAAACCCAATAGAGAATCTTTGGAGGAAGCTCAAACTCCGTGTTTCTCAGCGACAGGCCAGAAACCTGACTGATCTAGAGAAGATCTGTGTGGAGGAGTGGCCAAAATCCCTCCTGCAGTGTGTGCAAACCTGGTGAAAAACTACAGGAAACGTTTGACCTCTGTAATTGCAAACAAAGGCTACTGTACCAAATATTAACATTGACTTTCTCAGGTGTTCAAATACTTATTTGCAGCTGTATCATACAAATAAACAGTTAAAAAATCATACATTGTGATTTCTGGATTTTTTTTTTAGAAAATGTCTCTCACAGATGACAATGACCCGAAGCACACAGCCAGGATAACCAACAGGAGTGGCTTTGTAAGAAGCATATAAAGGTTCTAGCCTGGCCTAGCCAGTCTCCAGACCTAAACCCAATAGAGAATCTTTGGAGGGAGCTCAAACTCCGTGTTTCTCTGCGACAGGCCAGAAACATGACTGATCTAGAGAAGATCTGTGTGAAGGAGTGGGCCAAAATCCCTGCAGTGTGTGCAAACCTGGTGAAAAACTACAGGAAACGTTTGACCTCTGTAATTGCAAACAAAGGCTACTGTACCAAATATTAACATTGACTTTCTCAGGTGTTCAAATACTAATTTGCTGTATCAAACAAATAAATAGTTAAAAAATCATACATTGAGATTTCTGGATTTTTTTTTTAGATTATGTCTCTCACAGTGGACATGCACCTACGATGAAAATTTCAGACCCCTCCATGATTTCTAATTGGGAGAACTTGCAAAATAGTAGGGTGTTCAAATACTTATTTTCTTTACACACTCTATCTATCTATCTATCTATCTATCTATCTATCTATCTATCTATCTATCTATCTATCTATCTATCTATCTATCTATCTATCTATCCTTTAAAACCAGAATGCATTCTCAACTTGTTTTAAACTTGTCTATCTCATGCAGTACTTGCATATATGCACATGTGTACGAAATTTATTTATTGAATTAAAAGGATTTGGTGGAATCTATGTTTCAAACACATTTATTTATCACATGCATCTTCCCTAATTATACTGACGTTTTTGAGCCCATTGGTGATTTACAATTTAGCAGGAACTCCACTCTCATTTCTCATGAGTCTTATTTCAGAACTTCGGCCATGTAATTCTTTTTGAGATTGTGGCTTGAGGTCACATTTACCCTTTTCCTGTGTAATTGCAGGTACACATGTAAATGTGCATGTTTAAAATAACTTTCTAAATTCAATTCAAAGAAAGAAATTGGCCTACTGAGCCAAAAATGGACTCACTTATGCTTCAGGGTATTTCAGATAAAAATGCCTTCTATTACTGGAAAATATTGTTAGAATTAAAGCTTCAGTACTAGTAGCAGTGGTATACTTCAGACATCTTGTCTGAAATGCAAGGTTACAGTTTATGCAAATTTTTCTCCATTACACAAATTTTTCTTGAACATAGTAAATTAGTGCCCGGGTTTGTGTTTGTTCTAGCATTTGTTTTTTAACTTGACTTGTCCTAACTTCTTGCCTGGCCAAGCATAGTTCATGCAGGAGAATCACAAAAAAGCATTGGCTACATGGATAGTGTAGAAACATGCTGTAAAACTACTATGTTATTTATGTCAATTATACAAAAGGCTTTATGACAGTTTTTTGTGCACGAGGTGATGTGTCATGGAACAGATCCAGCTTCCCTGATCAGCTGCTTTACCTAGCTCTTTCTCTCATCAACCCTCCTTTCTATCACTCCTTTTCCCTTTCTTTCCTTATTTTTTCTTTCTTTCCTAACCCCCTTCACTCACCCTCTTTACTTCCTTTTCTTTGTCTTTTCTCTCATCTCAGCTGGACTCGCCTCATGTGATATTAACACTCTAGCTACAGGTATGAATAGCTTTCTTAACCACAGTCTGCATCCTCCTTTTTCTCATCCTTGTTATAAACATATCCTTCTGCTCCTGTCTTTTTTAGTTGCTTTTATTTGTGTATGTGTCTACTGTTTGTGTGTATGTAAGTGAGGTTGTACTAGACTGTCCTGTTTGTCAACAGTAGTCATTAAAAATCCATAATTACTCATTTAATGTAAATATATATTAAAAGTCCCCAGTGACTAACATGTATTGTGTGTGTCTGTGTGTGTGTGTGTGTGTGTGTGTGTGTGTGTGTGTGTGTGTGTGTGTGTGTGTGTGTGTGTGTGTGTGTATGACTCCTTCCTGCAGTTGCCTGGTTTACCTTTGACCCCGCATCAGCCCATCCAGACATCATACTGTCTAATGACAACCTCACAGTCACATGTAATAGTTACGACGATCGTGTTGTCATGGGCAACACACCCTTTTCTCGTGGTGTGCATTACTGGGAAATGACCGTAGATCGCTATGACAACCACCCAGACCCAGCATTTGGGATCGCCCGGGGTGATGTGCTGAAAGACGTAATGTTGGGAAAGGATGACAAAGCCTGGGCCATGTATGTGGATAACAACCGCTCCTGGTTCATGCACAACAACTCCCATACCAACAGGTATATTGAAGAGATAATCTAAGTACTTCACAGATTTAGCATTACCATGCATTTAAGCACTAAGTAGCCCTTTATAAATTGTACGGTTAAAATGTTGGCTTTCCGATTGGAAGGTTGGAGTACAGACCCTTCCAAGAAGCCCAGCACTGCCACTTGACACTGCTGGGCTTCTAAGTAAGACCTTTAACTATCATTTGCTTAGTTATATAAATGTAAGTATTTAGTGCATAGTATTAGTAAGCAAATTCTGACACATCTTACCAATCCGCTACATGACCCATATTCTTGTTCACAGTTTCATGATTTTTTTTAGACAATTATCTGTTACTAATCAAAGGGTCCCCTGGTGGTCTAGTGGTTAAGATGTAGCGCTCTCACTGCTGCGACCTGGGTTCGATTCCCGGTCAAGGAACCATCCCCAGCCACTCTCAGTGCTCGTCCCAAGCTCAGATAAATTGGGGAGGGTTGCGTTAGAAAGGGCATCCAGCGTAAAACGTGTGCCAAATCAAAACATGCGGAGGATCTGCTGTGGCGACCCCTAACGGGAGGAGCCGAAAGAAAGTTTTTATCTGTTACTAATCAAACTAATAGCTTGAAGTAACCCAACCATTCTCCTCTTAAATGCAAAGTCACTGTGACATTCTGCCAGGTACAATTCTAAGCCGATGGTTCTGTTTGACTTTTTGGTTTTTACTTTGTTCTGCCTGCTTTTCAGACTGTGCTTTGATCACATAATAATAAGATATATATAGTCATTTGTCTGTAGTGCACTGTATAGTCAACAGATCTCCAGTTACCGAAAAGGTCACTTTAATAATTTTTTTTTTACTTTTCTTTTTTTTTTTATTATAATTGTCATGTTTAAGTAGTTTATATTAATTTGTTATTATTTATAAATTGTTATACATATTTGACAATAAAGTATGCCATAAATAACTTGCATTTTCTACATCAAGCCTTCAATGTAATCATCAGCAGAAAATTCTAACTGTGACTGTGACTATACATGTATGAATAGTATATAATAAGCCTATTAGTGTGCATGTAAACTGGAGTTAAGAATATTTTTTTCTCCCTCAGAACGGATGGAGGGATTGGTAAAGGAGCGACAGTAGGTGTTCTGCTCGATTTTACTCGGGGAATCCTGCTGTTTCTTATCAATGATGAGCAACAAGGTCCTGTGGCTTTTGACTCATTGGAAGGTCTTTACTACCCTGCCATCAGCCTCAACCGCAATGTTCAGGTAACAGAGATCAGCCATAATGTCAGGCCAACAGTAAAACAGTATACTGGCTAATGATTAAACTGATACGAATGAATAATCTCAACTGTTACAAAGAGCCTCCATTGCTTCTATATTACCTATTTTAAATGCCAATCTGTGTGCATGTGCGTGTGTGTGTGTGTGTGTGTGTGTGTGTGTGTGTGTTTGTGTGCGCGCATAGGTGACTCTTCACACTGGATTACCCATTCCGGATTTCTACACACTAGGAGAGTCAGACCCTTCTGTCTGCTAAAGACCAACATAACACACACACACACACACACACACACACACACACACACACACACACACACACACACACACACACACACACAAACACACACAAACACATATACACACACACACAGACAAACACAAACACACATGCACACACATGGACACCTATTGATGGATAAGATTTACACTGATATTCAGTTCTCAGCTGTTTATGTGAAATCCTGGGTTGGTTTAAGAGTTCAGTGCTTTTTTCTAAGCTTAGCTGCTAGTTACAGCTGGTTTGCTTTATTTTTTACTTTATGACAAGCAGAGGCAGCAGAAGAGCAGAAAACTATAAACTTCTATTTGTAATCCCCAATAGCCAGAGATTTTAGGTGCAGCTTTGAGACTTATTAGACTATTTGTGGGAAAAAATACGTATAAACCATGCCAGTGCTATTAAGCTGCAAAGTTTAGGCTTGCCTCTTGTTCCTCCTGCGCTAATTTACATAATTTGATCATTGGTCAATTCATAAGAGAAAAATCATCATATTCATAAAAATACTAATATATTGAAAATGAATGTGAAAATCAGAAACAATTTTTTTTTTATGAATGGGCACAGCGAGTAGCATTGCCACCTTGTAGCTCCAGTGTCCCTGGTTCAAACCTGAGCTCAGGTTACTCTCTGTATGGGTTTTTGCATGTTCTGAAGTGTCTTGGACCCCATACATGTCAGTAGATATATTGTCTGCCACGCATTACACAAAGTATGTGTCACCTGTTCACTGGCTTCCTATCCAGGAAGTATTTCTCCCACATACTTAGGAGATACACGTGAAAATAAATCAATTAATGAATTTATAAGAAATGCTGCAACTGCCCCCTGCTGGTCAAGGTTAGAGTTAGTAGCATTTCTACATGTTCTTATAATTTCATTAATCTGATCTACGTCACTCTCAATTTTAATTTGTAGACATTTTCTGGTTTAGAAATTATTTTAGACATAACAGCCCACAAATTGTGATACCTAATGACAAATAAAGAATTAGTCAGTAAATTTTATTCATTATTATTATTATTGTTATTATTATTGTTATTATTATTATTATTATTATTATCATAATCATTATCATTAATCATAGTTGGTGCTAAAGAATTAAGATGTGACTCTGGTCCTATTAGCCTTGAAATTTCAGAGTCCAGGCAGATTTTATACTTCTTATTAATAATCATGTTACAGATCTGTGCAGAAGTAATGTGCAGAGATAAATTATGAATCTGTAGAGGTTATACAATGCAGTTTATCATTATAATTGGACTATGTGCAGTCTAATGTGTTAAATGGAGAATTCACACACTGACTGACATGTCAGACATGTGTGACATTTTACTGCGCTTTCTTTTTTGTAGAAAGCTGGGAAATTTTAGGACATTGTCCTTACACACTACAAACTCACACTAATCATTCTGCACCCTATTTACCAATTTGTAAGTGATTGGGGAAAAAAACATTATGGTATAAATTATAATCCTATATTATTATAGTTCAATGGCAAAGGTGTCAATATACTAATTTAACAGGAATGAAGAGACACTGGGCTGTCTCTCATTTATATACAGTACACACACACAAACATACACACAGCATGAACATTCACTACATAACAGTCTCCCTTCTGGTCAACCCACATAATCAGCAGCAGTGCGGTACACACACATTTCTCTCTATCTGTCCCCTCTGTTTGTTATTGCCTCAGAGCTGTACAAGCAACTCGCAAATCTTTATTGAAAAACTGGTGCTGCTTCTGTTTTTATGTCTGAAAATTACAGTACTATATATATATAGATAGAAAGATATATTTGTGTTATTACCTGCAATATAAAAAAGCACAGCTTTAAATTAAAAAAAAGTAATTCATAACCTGGCAATATGTTTTATGTTTTAGAAATGCTAGATGCCATAGAGTGGATGTTTGCGTGGCTCCATGTCATTAGATGTGGGGAGGTTCAGGCTGCTAATGATGTGGTGCGGTGAAATAGCTGCCTTTATTTGCATCACAAAACATGTGTAGCCTATTTTAAAAATACCCTGAGCCTTTTTGTCAACTGACTGAAACTAAGATACTCCTCGGAATGATGAAGTGAGGCTTTCTTGTGTTGTGTGAAAAAGAATTGTGTACACAGAAACAAATAAGCTTGAATGCCTACAGAACTGCATGAACACCTATAATGCTGAAAAAAAAATCTTACAGTGTTACATTTATGGTGATATTGAAGACAAATTAGCACAGAAAATATGTAACTCTGTAGGCCTTCAACACTAGTTTTGCTGTGTCAGGAGCCGAAAGTGTGGGTCTGTGACTGTACAAGGGATCTTTATTTTCTTTATTATAATGTAATCCCTAATGTGAACAATACATTTATTACTTTATTATTATTATTATTATTATTATTATTATTATTATTATTATTATTATTAACTGGCGCTTGGTGCATTCTGTAACTGTACACTATATTCAATAAATGGGTTGAGACAAGTGAATGAATGTCTGTTTATTATTGCTGTCCTTCATATAAATGACCAATGAGAGAGCACAAGGTCTGAGCCGCCTCTGTCTGTTTAACCTAGACTAAAGTTCACATTAAAAAATCCCACACTTCTAACAGTGTGTTCCAGAAGGACAGACCCTCAGCATGGCCACTCCGCTCACTGACCAGGAGAAACGCAAGCAGATCAGCATCCGCGGGATTGTTGGGGTGGAAAATGTTGCTGAGCTCAAAAAAGGCTTTAATCGCCATTTGCATTTCACCCTGGTAAAGGACAGGAATGTGGCCACACCACTTGATTATTATCATGCTTTAGCACACACTGTGAGGGATCACCTGATTGGTCGCTGGATCCGAACCCAGCAGTTCTACTATGAGAAGGACCCAAAGGTGAGATTACAGGTCATCTAGGTAGCTGGTTGTTTTAGCCGTTATGTTTTGTTTTATTCTGAACTCTCCTGATCTTTTAAAAACTTTTAATTTGATGTTGTCCACATTTGATTAAGGTTTTATAAAGGCAGAAGGATTCTACAGGTTATATGGTGTTCTTAGTCTGAAAACAATGACATTCTCTAAATGGTAAAACAAAAATATTATTTACAGAAATACCATAGAACAGTTTTTTTTGGTTACTTGACTTACTGGTTCTTTTAACCCTATTTTAATCATGTTGTGGTGTACTTTGACTTATTATAAAGCTTAAAACATGTTTGAAACTATATTATTTGTATTGGTTTTTAACGTGGGATTAAAGATGGGGTTAAGTTTTGGACTCTGTAGAGGCAAATAGAAGTCTGAGATAAATCCATATTTATACCAAACAAGGACTAATGCTTTTGTGTATTTCTGGATGTATTAGTAATGAATAGAATACTGTGTATAGACATACATTTTAAAAAAAGAAATAAAGGCATAATAATTTTTCATTTGTTATATAGGCATGTACATGTTGCTTTATTTTCCACATGATTACATAAGATGTCATATACTGGATGATGAAATTCGCCTTTACACCTATTTCATGTGATACTGTAAAAAACGTTATTGATGACGAGCAAGACATGATATGTATGCCTGTGTGTGTGTGAATCATAATCATATGACCTGAAAAATTGACCTTTTTACATAACTAATGAAATTGCAGCTTTTCTATTAAATACTAATATTGGCTATATCAGTTACGCTTAGTATATAACACTTTTCTGATATTTTTGACCGGATGTGTTACAGCGTGTGTATTACCTTTCCCTGGAGTTCTATATGGGTAGAGCTTTACAGAACACCATGATCAATTTAGGACTGCAGAACGCCTGTGATGAAGCCATCTATCAAGTAAGAATGTGTGACAAAAAAGAGAAAGATAGCACTGATAATGTGTTTGCTGCAGTAAGTAGACTCAATATGCATGATTTTTATGATCCAGAATGGACTGGACTGTTTACTGACTTTTTCACATTTTAGTTGGGCTTGGACATGGAGGATTTGGAGGATATGGAGGAGGATGCAGGATTAGGGAATGGAGGACTAGGCCGGCTGGCAGGTCTTAGAGTTTTCCAATTCTCTGTCTCAATCTGCCATTTTCCTTCATCTGCCCTTCTGTGTCTCCTGCTGCTCTCGCTCCGCTTAGTTCCCACAAGGCTTTAGCATCGTCTGTTACTGCAAATGTTACTTTTGTTATTGTGGAATGTGAGAATAACAGGACATAATATGGGAAATTATCAATACTAATTTCATACAGTACAAACCCAACACACAGACACTAACATTTATTTCTACAGACATTTTTTATTTTTCATCACTATGGAATTCAATCACAAAAACAGGCTACAAACCACCTAGGGAGCTTGATTAGTCCTCCCAACCACATTTTATACACCTGATTCTCAAAACTTAGTTCTAGTCGACAAAACAAGTTTACAAACAATCAAATTTAGTTATCTGAAGTTGTTCAAGACAATGTACATGTGCTTATTGTTTTCATGTTTATAGCATGTTTTTTGGACTCTATGGCAACTCTGGGCTTAGCCGCATATGGTTATGGGATCCGTTACGAGTATGGGATCTTCAACCAGAAAATCAAAGACGGCTGGCAGGTAAACAACCAGACTGAAAGCTGCTATGACTATCATATTATATCGTATTCCAGCATATCACACAGTTACTGTATATGTGTGTTTGCATGAGACAACTAAACAACATAGAGCTGGCAGATCTATACAGAATATAGTTTAGAGAAATCTATTTTAATTAATTAATTTTGAATGTCTTCAAAAGATTATTTTGAAGACACTGCCGCATTAAAATACAAAATTAGCTAGTCTTCAGAAGTATTTGAAACATGCAGGTTAGAAACCCATCTTCCATGCAGACTTTTACTCTCTTGCACTTGCTTATTGTCTCTCACTCTGTTTGTATGTCAGAAGTGTAACTTCTGTGTGTGCACACGGGGCACAGGGGTCACGCTGCTGATAGTGGCGAGCCAATAGAAATCCATGGCTTGTATTTTTTAACCTTTTTATTTACAAAGCACATGAACAGAACTTTTGTGAGCAGAACTGCAAACACACACTTGGACTTTAACCAAAAGAAATGTGTTTGCACACATACAGAGATATTGTGAAAGGCATTCAAAACAATATATATCTTTCTAAAGTACATTGTGGTATATTTTGTTATTCATAAAATTGCATTGCATTTGCATACTGATGTCATATTTAAAACATTTGATTGGATGTCTTGTGCATTAGGCTGAAGAAGCTGATGATTGGCTCAGGTATGGAAACCCATGGGAGAAGGCCCGTCCTGAGTACATGTTGCCAGTCCATTTTTATGGACGAGTAGAGGAGACAGAAGAAGGACCTAAATGGGTTGATACACAGGTCTGGTCTTAAAAAGCACAAACTGTCACCAACAATTTTTGATTAAACAATGCTATGCCAAATTATATAAACCAGTTACCCTCATTAGAAATTTGGAACACCTCAACTGCTGCTTAGTTATGCAGTTACTTAATCAGCCAATTAAGTGTCAGTGACCTAGTGCATTAATTCATGCAGATACAGGTCAAGAGCTTTAGTTAATGTTCACATCAGACATCACAATAAGGTAAAGGTGTCTGTGCCTTTAATTGTTGCATGGATATTGGTACCAGATAGGCTGGTTTGAGTATTTAAAAACTGCTGACCTCCTTGGATTTTCATGCACAATATTTTATCAACCAAAAATCTTAAGTGAAGCACAGTTCTGCAGGGAAAACTAGACGTTGGAGGTAAATGGGCAGATTGGTTTCAGCTAGCATGGAGGATGAGGATAAGGAAACTTATAATCAATCTTCTGTGATGAGCAAAAAAAAAAAAGTTTCTCAGTATGCACAAATATGAGCTAATGTTAATGAGCGATCACAGCAGAAAACATAAAAAAATTCTGATCTGTTATGTGAGCATCAAACAGGACCTTTATCCTGTATCTGCATAATCATATGCATTTTGCTGCTGCGAAAAGAATGACTGATAAAATAACTGCATAATGAGTAGACATACAGAATTTCCTAATAAAATAATATGTGAGTGTAAATAGTTATAAAGCTGAATATATTAGAAAGTTGTCTTCTTTCAGGTGGTACTGGCTATGCCCTATGACACACCCATTCCTGGCTACATGAACAACACTGTAAATACAATGCGACTGTGGTCTGCACGAGCCCCTAATGACTTCAACCTTCAAGACTGTGGGTGATTAGTAATGCTTACACATACTTGCTCTATATAATGACACATTTCTATTTCATGTGTATTTATTCTATCTTTAGTCAACATTGGGGATTACATCCAGGCTGTTTTGGACCGGAACCTGGCTGAGAACATTTCCAGAGTGCTCTACCCCAATGACAATGTGTGTTCTGCCTATTTAATCCTTTTAGATACACTTACAGAGGGAAATTAGGTTTTCTAAACCAGTGCAGGATAAATTAATTCTCTGTTAATTCTTAGAATGAAGAATGGAAACCAAATGTGGTAGTAAGATTACACAATACTTTGTTGTCCTGTAGTTTTTTGAAGGTAAGGAACTGCGACTGAAGCAGGAGTACTTTGTAGTGGCAGCAACTCTGCAGGACGTGATTCGGCGGTTTAAGACATCAAAAACGCATTGCACTGTCCCTCTGTCCTTCAGCGGCTTTCCTGAAAAGGTTTGTTTAACCTTGATTTTTACCTGAAGCAGGAAAAAAACATACTTTTTTGGGTCTACTTGTACTATCTACAATCTATATTAGAGCTTACATCAGGTTTGAAAAAGAATTAAATTTGATTTACTGTGGTAACATCTTCCAAAGCAGTCAGAGACGAACCCCTGGTGATTCATGACTGCATGAAAAATTCTTTAAATGATTTATGGTTCAATTCTTAATTTATCCTGTTCAGCTGCTTTGTAGTGTCATTACGGCATAATATTCAGCATATGCCAACATTTACGTTTTATTATGCATAATTCCTTTCACCCTTTCATCCATCATCCACACTGGCCCCTTATTTGTGATGCTCTGGCACCTATGCTGTGAAAAATTTTTTGCCGTCACACTTTCTACCCACGTACCATCTGAACTATCGTAGCTCAATCTGGTTTTGGAAAACAGTGGCGTTAATCATTTCGTGTATCTATGCCTCAGGTGGCCATCCAACTGAATGACACACACCCTGCCATGGCCATCCCTGAGCTAATGAGGATCTTAGTGGACATTGAGAAGTTGGAATGGGGCACAGTAAGAGACACATGCATATATAGAAGTCTTTATCTAATAGTTGTTCATATTACCAAAAACCTATCAAGATCTGAAAAATAATAAGAATAATATCAGTTACTATATTAATAATATCAGGCTACTATTAAACTCTGTTTTTAGTATTTAGCAAATTGGCTGAATAAAGAGGCTTTTTGAGAAACCACTTCTGTGTGTAGGCTTGGGATCTCACTAAACGCACCTTCGCATACACCAATCACACCGTGCTCCCTGAGGCTCTAGAGCGCTGGCCTGTTCAACTGCTGGAGAAACTTCTACCACGCCACTTGCAAATCATCTACAAGATAAACCAGATACACCTCGATGTGAGTGTGGACATACAAATGACAGATTTCTTGCAATCTGATTTTAAATAGAAACTAAAAGCTGCTGTGTATTTGTGTTTTTTGTAGCACATAGCATCCCTGTTCCCTGGGGATATGGATCGTTTGCGTAGAATGTCTCTAATTGAAGAGGATGGTGGGAAGAAAGTGAACATGGCTCACCTGTGCATTGTTGGATCCCATGCTGTTAATGGAGTTGCTGAGATTCACTCTGACATCATCAAAAATGAAGTGTGAGTCACGCACCCAGATCAAGCCGAGATCATCACAAATTCCTATAATTTAATGATATAAAAAAGATTATATTCTTATATAGAATAAGTGTATGTATAAATGTTTATTACCATCTAAGCAGTAGAATATAGCCTGGCACACATGATTATCAACGTTTTGTTTTTTTCCTTCTGTTAGATTCCAAGATTTCAGTGAATTGGAAGAAGAAAAGTTCCAGAATAAAACAAATGGAATTACTCCACGGCGTTGGCTCCTTCTGTGCAACCCTGGACTGGCCGACCTGATCGCAGAGGTAGTGTGCAGAAGAAATGGTTTTTGAGTATTTTAATTTTTTTATATCCAGAAATATTTATACTTATAATGACATAAAAAAGACAACTATGATTTGCATTCCAGTCATGAATTGCATGAGCTACCTACTTCATTTGAGGTTTAGATTTGCTTACCTACATGTTCATAAAATCAAATCTAGTAGTAGTAGTAACTTCATGGAAATAAACAGAGTGCATGAAGGGATGCACTCTGTTTGCTTGCTTGTCAATGTCCTAAGTAATAAAGTCCCTAAAGAACTTGCAGTATTATATACAATAGCGATTCTATGGAAGAAATGTTGGATTGACTCTCTACGCCTCTGCCAAATCCCTGTTTTTTCATATGTCTGTATTAATCACAGACATTTTGATTGATGTAAGGTCTGACCTCACTGTGATATATTTCAGATATAACACTTACTAAAGATATTTAGTAAGGAACCTAAAGTCATTAGTAAAATAAATAAATAAGATAAAAAAAAAATTGTTATTTATTATAAAAATGATCTCTAGAAAACATGTGCCAAATCAAACATGCCGATGGTCCGCTGTGGCAACCTCTAATGGGAGAAGCCGAAAGAAAGTTTTATAAAAATGATCTCTAGTGTGTAGCTGATATATGAGAGCAATAAAAACCTTTTTTCCGTTGATCTTCTGTTGTGTTTGTGTGTAGGTGATTGGAGAAGACTATGTAAAAGACCTGATGCAGTTACAGAAGCTGAATGATCTGGTGGATGATAATGCATTTATCAGAGATGTATCTAAAGTCAAACAGGTTGGGACACACACTATGAATACTCATATTCAGAGTGTATGTACAATGTGCAAAAAGCAGTAGAGATGTAACTACTTCATTAGGGTTATTGATCATTTGCCTATTGTGTGTGTGTATGTGTGTGTGTGTGTGTGTGTGTGTGTGTGTGTGTGTGTGTGTGTGTGTGTGTGTGTGTGTGTTTGTGTTTAGGACAACAAGCGGAAGTTTGCTGAGTACTTGGAGAGAAAGTATCAAGTGGAGATAAACCCCGCTTCTATGTTTGATGTTCAGGTGAAGAGAATTCATGAGTACAAACGACAGCTCCTCAATTGCCTGCATATCATCACCATGTACAACCGTATGTATTTAACATATACACATGCATTAACAGGCAGTATGTTAACTTTCTAAGCTCTGTAACTGCAAAATGCACACACATTATTCAGGCACAATCAGGTATATATTAGACATGATGCTTAAATATTTTCTGTGATGATGTTTTGTCTGTTTTCTCAGGCATTAAGAGCAGACCAGCAGCACCATTTGTACCACGCACTGTGATTATCGGTGGCAAGGTGACAGACAGTTTAATCTTCTTTTTTTTATGGCTGCTTTCTTCAGAGGTCGCCACAGCGGTTCATCCGTCTCCATACTACTCTGTCCTCTTCATCTGCCTTTTTCAAAACAACTACCTGCATATCTTCCCTTACAACATCCAAAAACCTCCCTCTTGGTCTTCCTCTATTCCTCCTCTCTGGTGGCTCAATCCTCAGCATTCTCCTACCGATATAACCCATGTCTCTCCTCTGCACATGTCCAAAACATCTCAATCTATCCTCTCTTACTTTGTCTCTAAAACACCCTACATGCGCAGTACCTCTAATAAACTAAAATCTAATTCTATCCACGCTTGTCACTCCCAATGAAAACCTCAACATCAGCTCTGCTACCTCCAGCTCCACCTCCCTTTCACTCTTGCAGTTACCCTTCTATCACAAATCACTCCTGTCACTTTTCTCCACCAACTCCACCCTGCCTCCACCCCGCCTGCAATCTCTGTAACACACTCTTCATTGCTTTGCACTATTGATTCCAGGTACTTAAACTCATTTTCCTCTGTCTTTTATTATCCTGCTCTTCAGCACGTACCGCCACATCTCCAGGCTCTTCTCAACCTGCTCCCTAATCGCATCACTAATCACAATATCATCCACAAACAGCATAGTCCATGGAGACTCCTGTATGACCCCATCTGTCAACCTGTCCATCACCACTGCAAACAGGAAAGAGTCAAAGCCGATCGTTGATGCAATCGAACCTCCACCTTGAACCAGTCTGTCGTTCCTACTGCACACTTCACTGTTGTCCCACTGTCCTCATACATGTCCTGCACCACCCTCACATACTTCTCTGCCATGCCTGACTTCCTCATACAATGTACCTCCTTCTGACCTTCTCTATACTTTTCCATCAACATTTTCAAAGCAAATATTTCAATAAACAAATACCAATCTTTCATTCCTAGGTACACCTTCTACCATTTCATCTAACTCACTCCAGAATTTTTCCTTCTCCTCCATCTCACAGCCCACTTGTGGAGCATAAGCACTGATGACATTTATAATCAAACCTTTAACCATTATCATCAAACCATTATAAAACAATTTAAACCCCCTTCAATGTTCCTGGTCGTACTCCCTTTCTACTTGGTCTTCTGAACACACAACATATCTACCATTCTCCGCTCCATCATATCAGCTAACTCTCTAACTAACCCTAACCTCCATTCTCCTATACTACTAATTTCCCTGCTGTTTCTGCATACGTCTTCCTCCTCTCCTTCTCCTTCTGCCAACAGTAGCCCAATTTCCACCGGTACCATTTTGGCTAACAATACCTGTGTGGGTTGGTAATGAAAAACCTTTAGTGCTTTTCAAGGGCCAGGGAAAGAAAATTTGGAGTCAAAATAGCAGATTATCTTTCAGGTTGAACCAGTCTGGCCATACAATTTGTGAATGTTTTAGTTTAATGTACCCTTCAGTGTAAATTCTAGAGACTGTTGTGATAATTCCAAGAGATCAGCCTTTTCTGAAACACTAAAACCAGCCTATCTATATGTATATTTATTTGTACATTATGTTTATTTGTACATAGGCTGCACCTGGATATTACATGGCTAAGATGATCATTAAACTCATCACCACTGTTGCAGATGTGGTCAATAATGACCCCATTATTGGTAACAAGCTCAAAGTAATTTTTCTGGAAAACTACAGAGTGTCCCTGGCAGAGAAAGGTAAATATCAGACACAATAAATGTTATGTGTTTGCTCTAAAAGCCACCAGGTGGCCACTACACAAGAGATGGGCAGTATATAAAATATGTTTGCATTGTATTATTTTCTGTAATATATATATATATATATATCTGTTTTATATCTGAGTTAAGAAACGACATCATGAATAAATGTGTGTTAGGTTGACGGTTTTAACTTATTTTTGATTAAAAAATGGTAAAACAGGAATGCTTGCTGCATTAATAGCCTACTAATAAAATGTGTGATGTTTAAATTAATTTGTGTTAACGTGTTAATTTTGATAGCCCTAATATATAACTTTGCTTACTCTAATTGCTAGCTTGACCCCCTGAAAACTATACTATAACTACTTTCTCTCTACCTCTCTTGCGCTTTCCCTGTGTGTGTGTACGTATGTATGTGTGCGTGTGTGTGTGTGTGTGTGTATGTGTGTGTGTGTGTGTGTGTGTGTGTGTGTGTGTGTACAGTGATCCCTGCAACAGATCTCTCTGAGCAAATCTCAACTGCAGGCACAGAGGCATCAGGCACAGGAAACATGAAGTTCATGCTAAATGGTGCTCTGACTATCGGCACAATGGATGGGGCCAATGTAGAGATGGCAGAGGAAGCAGGCCAGGAAAACATCTTCATCTTTGGCATGGCTGTGGAAGAAGTGGCAGCCATGGACCAGAAGGGGTATTGAGAACGAGAGAGAGAGAGAGAGAGAGAGAGAGAGAGAGAGAGAAAGAGAGAGAAAGTCAATGGCAGTGGCAGTATGATGAACTTATTCTATGTCTGTGCCTATTCTTTGTTGTAGATATGATGCAATGCATTATTACAAGAGCATCCCAGAGCTAAAGCAAGTCATTAACCAGATTAAAAGTGGCTACTTCTCACCCAAACAACCAGAACTGTTTAGTGACATCATCAACATGCTCTTTAACCATGACCGGTACATCATATACACACATCAGATTTATTTTATATCTTTGTTATATATTTACTTTGGTGTCATTGCAAATTTCAATTTTGTTTTTCAGCTTTAAAGTCTTTGCTGACTATGAGTCCTATGTTAGATGCCAGGATAGAGTCAGTGCTCTGTATCAGGTAAAACATACTAAAAAAACATCTCTAATTCATATACAACCATCTTTTTAGATTCTCAGACTACTTTAAAAGATCATGAATATATATAATGCTTGCTTTAATCTATAACATCATTTATTTGTGTATCAGGATCAGAAAAAGTGGACGCAAACAGTCATTAAAAACATTGCCGCTTCTGGAAAGTTCTCCAGTGACCGCACTATCACAGAATATGCCACTCAGATCTGGGGGGTGGAGCCAACTGACCTGAAGATCCCACCTCCCAACGAGCCACGAGAAGCGATCGAGGAGACTGCACGCGCACTTCGCAAGATCTGACCGACACATTATGATGTTACCACTGAGTCATCGTGTTAGGTTTCACTTAGTGATTTACTGTTCAAATACAAGCTTTCTGTATACAACTCTCAATGGTCATTGAATATTTTGTACATTTTCTTACATATACGTCATTTTTTACATATTCAACCAATTTATATGGAAAAGTTATAACAGAAGTTTTAAACATAAACACAATCTATAACACATCATAAACAGCAGATGGCGCCAAAGACACAATTTAGCAGCTTTTGCGTTTGGCAAATGTTTAAGGGCGTTTCTTTTGGCTCTTTAGAGAGCATATCTTATAAAAATCTTTATGTTTAAAATTTAAAAACGGTATTTCTAGATATTAACTTTATTTATAACGTCAATATATACAAATATATCAACAATAGATAGGTTCAGTTATTTGAATGTCAACTGATTTTCAAGGCCTGATTATAACCAGGACAATATATTTGAGCAGCAGTAGAGCAGTCTCACACTTCCAGGCTCTCCTGTCGATCCTGCACTCTGTGCAGACTTTTACATGTTTTCCAAATGTCTACAATGATTTCCTCCAAGTTCTTTCATTTAGTCCTTCCTCACCAAAGCATACTGAAAGGTAGATTAGTTACACTATATTGCCTTTAAATGTAAATGTGTGCATGCTTCCGTCAGAGAGAACAGTTTTCCATCAAGGGTGTATTTCAGGTACAGGTACCGTTGGGTTTTTGACCACCTTTGGCAAGACCAAGACCATTGCCAATGGACTCTGAGTCAAAAATAAATATGGTACAAGGTGAGACCACAATGGCCAACACCATAAATAGTAGAATTGCAAAAGATGGTATGGTCTTCTGTGTTTTATAAAGAACGTACGTTTTTGAGAATACATAGGTAACCAGATCCAATAAACAATAATATAAAACAATGAAAAACAGCTCTCAAATTGTTTATGAACACTGATCTGGGATGAACTTAGTAGGATCCTTTGTATGTTTTAAGGTTTTAGCTAAACAATCCTGCCATATTGTAATTTGGATGTCTACATATAACCATAACCTTGTCCCACTGAACCCTGTTCAAGCATTACATATTAGATCTATTTTCCCTTTACAAATAACATACTTGCGGGTGCATGGTCCCACACAATTAATATTTTGTAAACAGTCAGTAACCTGGTAGCCCTGTCACCTGCTGTATACACATTTCCAACACTTACATGGTGTAGCAGAAAACAATCGAGACTACTAAGCAACAAGTTATTCACACAGACAAATAATGACATTTAGACCCACTGTAATGTTTTGGAATAGGAACAGTTTGTTCGTACTGTAGTTAGCAGCTACTAACAAATACTTAATCCATAAAAATCTAGCCTGATTCAAAAACAAAGTATTAATTAACTCACTAGCAACCTAGTTTAGTCAGCAAACAAAAATTATAGGTGCTATGATACTGTTACTGAACAAGCTGTGATTGACAAATGGCAATAGTGGCATTTAATTATGCTACAAGACATGTCAAAATTGCACTTTTTAATTGACTAATTAATAGGGGCATTAGCTGCATCAAGCCACTAGCTTTTCCATGCCTAGATGTTTATTAAAAATGCAGTGTGAAATCATATTCAAGCATGTCAAGAGAGAAAAAAAAAGCCAGAACATATTAATAGCAAGAGTAATCCAAGAAAAGTAGCCAATATAATCATTAAGGGGGCAAACCATCACACAAGAAAATCACATATTCTGAAAATAAAGGTCTTCAACTCTGTTAAAATAGTTTTTGTGTTATAAAAAATAAATTATGTCAGATATTGTTCCATCCTTAATGTGGCAAAGGCATTAGCAACCAACAAAATTGAAACAAAAAACAAATAAGAAATGTTTTTGAGGCAAAAATTTAAAAAACAAACAAACAAAAAAACCTTTGTCAGAAGATACAGCCTTTTGCAGGTCATTCCACAGGCAATTTATGATAGTTTATAGATAGTTTAGATCTAGGCTCTGACTGGATCACTGATCCGCACCATCTAAAGACATTGCCTTGTTCCTCAGGTTTGTGATTTGGCTTATCTTTGTGCTGAATATGTTTCAGGTATTCACTGATAGATTCATTTAATAATTTTTAAATATAAAATTTAAATTTAAAAGTCCACTTTTTTTTTTTAAACAAGGTGAACCTATACAATTACTACTCAAATAATGTATACAATGTCTAATTATAATTTTTTATAATCAGATAGAATATAGAATGTGTAAAGTAGGGGATTAAATAAGCGTGTGATTGGTGAATCACAGTTGACATTGCTTTTTCTTATCAACAGGGACTAGTGTCGGATAATCTTCGACTTACCTGCTTGTCTCCATGACACACCCCCCCAAGTACACACCAGCTGATTCCGTGCGAGCTTGTAAGTGCTGCAACTGAGACACCAGCTACAGTACAAATGCTGCAACTGATTCTAGAACAGTAAATAAACTGACACAAGCCTGTTTGGTCTCATAAGCCTGAGCTAGGCAGGGCCTTTAGGGACAGGAACAGCCATGGGAGAATGACACATCCACACCCACATAAAGTAAGAAACATACCAGACAGAAACCAAAATAAATACAAGTGTTTTGTTTATTAATTTTGGTTCAGTTTGGTCCAGTTGTTTTAACAAATGCAGACAATTGACTGACCACTTGCCCAACAGCAGCTTATTGCTATGTGCAATTTACCACATTACCTTACTAGTTTGTCAGGTGCATTTTTTTTCAACACTTTTCTCTGTACACTTACTGACCACTTTATTAGACACATTTACCTTGTTGCTCCACCATCAATGCAATGCATTGATGCATTAATGCAATTTTGTATAATATCAATTTATATTTAGATCTGTAATGAGGGAGCCAGAGTATACACCCTGAGACAACAATAAAAAAGACAGACAAACTAGATTCCACACTAAACAGTGAAATAATAAATCACAACTTTTGTACAACTTAAGCATAACCAAGTATCAATGCCTGTGCAAAAACTGTATTTTGTAAATGCAAACGTTTTTTGCAGAATAGTAGTAGATCTCAGAACTAATACCAGTGCACCAGGTTTAGGCACTGGGATCACACAGGGCAACAGCAGAGATGACAGCTTGTCTTTTTTTTCATACACAGTTTGTGTAAACCATTTTTTATTGCTTCATTAGCAGTATTATTTTTTAAACATGACTACTGTTAGCTGGATATTTTTGTCTGGCAATATGTTCTCATTCCAGCAGTGAGACAGACCCAGTCACTGAGTTGCCAGTGTGACTGTTTTAATCCAGCCATCTTTGGTGCTGCTTATCCTACACAGGAGATCATGGAGCCTATTAAAGCGAATTTGAAGCAGAGGACTTTAACAATGTAAAAAATACACACATATTTTCAGATTTGGGAAGTAATTGGAGTTCTCAGAGTACACTCTCCAAAGCCTACAATCCCTGTGCATGCAGGGCAGAGATGGGCATCAAACCCCTAACCTCAAAACAGTGAGGCAAACATGCCACCTGCTTTAATAGGTCGTGCCATATTATCAATATCATATTAACAGAGCACACCTACTAATTAGGGTACATAACTAATACATTACCAAAGACTGGTATAAGACAAATGTAGTACTCTAAAACCTGAGCAGGCACTTTATGCTCATTGCACTGTTTTAAAACAGCCATTAGCGGTGCTAGAGGACAATCTGTCCCTGTGTCCCTCCCCTTCCTCTCTGAAGAGTGGTTCAAAAATTCACCCAAAAGATTCAGTCGAAGCAGAAATCGTTCATCTGGATGCAGATACTTGCAGCTCTTCCAGCTAAAGATCAACCAGGCTCAGTATCACAGAAACGTGTGCTGAGTCTGTGTGTGCAGGACCGTTATTCCGAGCTGTAAGGAAACAGATCTGCGTCTGGATGATTTTTTCTCAAGTGTGCAATTCTGAGATTTTATTTGAAAGAGAAGCAGTGGAGAGCGTGTGTGAAACCTCACACTGAGGGCAGTGGGTATGTTTTGCGTTTTAAATGTACTTTATTTACTTTTCCCTGAACACTGGGCAGTAAAGCTGTTTGAGCTCAGCAGAAAGAGGTCGTGATGTATCGCAGTGTGTGGGCGCTTGATTTGAAAACTAAATCGCTCTCCAAAAACTTCTTGAATCCAGAGGGTGTCATTTCCGGTTTTTACAAACGTTACAATCCTGCTCTTTAATCTTAATAAAATGGTAAGAAATGAAAAGTTTGGAGGCCCAAACATTACCGGCCATACTTCCCCATTGTGTACGCGTATAGGAGTGATGACTATGTCCAGAAATACTTCCTAATCTCTCTAGATTACGAGTATGGCACTTTGCTATGTATTTATTAAGGTTTAGTTCAATTCAGTTTAAAGGTTATTATCAGTGTATCACTCTTGGACAGCAGAAGTTGGTCTTGTTCAGCAATTTAACTTCTGCTTTGTGACATTGTTAGCGTTCTGATGTAAGTCACTTGGAACTTCTTGTTTGCTTGTTTTTTTTTAGTTTAGTTTTGTTTTTTGTCATCAAAAATATTAAATGTTTTGGCCTATTCAATACCCATGTTTAACCATTTATACTTATTTCCCCAGTCACTTGTTTAAGTAAATCACTTTTATTTCTTGGTCACATGTATCAGCCACATGCATTTAGAGGGAAAAACAGCTTTAGTGAAACTTTGTAACCAGTAACTCAAAAGTGGAATCAGTTTTACCATTAAACCTGGTTGTTTAAACCTTACAGTAATTTATTTGACTTCTATTGAATGTACAGGTAAACACACGTAAGGTTTTGTATACTTTCTTTGCCGTTCTTACTGGTTCACTATTTGTGTCATTATGCCTGTTGTGGAAAACTAAACATTTCAACAATGAAAATATATTCAGCTTTTGTTCAAATTTAAATGACATTCACAAATCAGGCTGAGGAGCAGGTCCTTCTCTGTTCACTTATTACATGCTGTTTTGGGATTAAAATGTGTCAGGGCCGTTTGATTCTATTTAATTTTTGTATGCTTTTCTTGACTTGCTTTTTTAGGTACACAATCGAAAAAACCTTTCTTGTCATGTGACAAATTGCACATAAGACTAGGCACATGAAACTACCATCTCCTTTAGTTAGTAACGGACGAATCTGATCTGAAATCAGATGATTTCTACCCATGTACAATAATAACGCTGTTGCAGGCAGATAGTGTTTAATGTTTGCCTATGTGTTGTTAATCAGCGTTGTACTCCATTTGTCATGATTCTGGTCAATGAGCTGTAAGTGCTTCAGCTCACTGAACACACTGATTCAACATGCTGATTTTCCCTACACATGAACAGTTCTAACAGAACAAATTCTGCTTTGCAACAGTAGAAACACACTCGGAGATAAAATTAGTGATGGCTTGACATTTATGGCCTACTGTGTTAATCACGCAACTGTTTGTTTCTCTTTTTGGGTATGGTTAAATGGGATACAGTGGGGGGAAATAATTATTTGATCTTTTGATGATTTTGTAAATTTACCCCATTAAATAAGAATAAACAATCTAGAATTTTTATGGTAGGTAAAAATAAATAAAATGATGTATAAATTATTTTGTGTTTGATTGAATAAAATAAGTATTTAATCCCTGTAGGAAAGTACTTGATATCCACTCATTATGTGTATAAAAGACACCGATCACAGAATCAACCTCTTCTATTCAAACCTCTCCACCACCAAGGGCAAGACCAAAGAGCTGTCAAAGGACAACAAGATTGCAGACCTACACAAGGCTGGAATGGGGTACAAGACCATAGGCAAGAAGTTAGATCAGAAAGAGACCACTGTTGGTGAGATCATTAGAAAATGGAACAAATACAAGATAAGTCATTCGCCCTCACTCTGGAGCTCCATGATAAATCTCACCTCATGGGGTAAGGATGATTCTGAGAAAGGTAAAGGATCAGACCAGAATTAAATGGGAGGAGCTTATTGTTAATGATCTTAAGAGAGCTGGGACCACAATCACCAGGAAAACCTTTGGTAACACATCAACATCTGAACAGGCCCAAACTAAGGTTGTCAATGAACACCTTGCTTGGGAAAATGTGATGTGGTAAGATGAGACCAGAGCTCTTTGGCATCAACGTGATTCGCTGTGTTTGGACGCAGAGAAATGCTTAATTTGACCCCAAGAACACCATCCCGACTGTCCTACATGAAGTAGGAAACCTTCTGCTTTTGGGTTGTTTTTCTACTAAGGGTACAGGAAAACTTCTCCACATGAATGGGGCCATGCACTGTAGAATCTTGGATGAGAACCTTCCGGCCTCAGCCAGAACACTGTAGATGGGTCTTCCAGCATGACAATGACCAAAAACATACAGCCAAGACAACAGTCTGATGATCTTGTAGCCCATTCCAACCTTGTGCAGGTCTACAATCTTGTCCCTGACATTCTTTGACAGCTCTTTGGTCTTGCCCATGGTGGTGAAGTGGTTTAAATGGAATAGTTTGATTCTGTGACTGGTGTCTTTTATACACATAGCGAGTTGATATTATAAGTACTTTCCACTGGGACAGGACTAATTTGGGGCTGTGGGAGTCAGAATTCTTGTTAATTTGGTACAGGATACATTTTTTATTTCACTCGATCAAATACAAATAAATTTATAACCTTTTTTTAATGGTTTTTATGGGTTCTTTTTAATATCTTGTCTCTTTTGTTAAAATTAACTAAAATGAACCTACCATAACAATTACAAAATCAGCAGGGGATTAAATAATTATTTGCCCCACTGTAGGTAAATGACAGTGTTTGCTGTGAGTTTTAGGTGTTAAACATATAGCAATATTGTAGTTGTGGCAGGTGTGTGCTTTTGCCTATAGCTAATGCAAACAATAGTTCTACTTTCTATAAATATCAGGAGGCAAAGTAATGGCGAAATTATGTGCATCAACAGTACAACACTTATGTACTTGAATCAGAAGTGACTGCTCTGTATCACATTAATAGAAAGTATACTAAATATAGACACAATTCACACAATAATAGGGTTCAAATAAACAGTTTAAAGATTCTGAAGAATTTTGTTTTTTTGCACCAGTCCATAAAATGCTGTTTGGCTTTAGTTAATTAGCTCTCTGTAGCTTAGCTCACAGTTGATTATAGTATTAATAAGAGAAATTAAAATTGGGATAACAAAAAATTGATCATTATATAAAAAACTAAATTTATAATAAGGTAGCTCATTTTTTCTTTGGAAATGTAATGACAGTTTTATCGTTTGAATGTAATTGAGGTGATGCGTCTAGTGTATCTGAGTTGCAGTGCGTGCTACATGAGGGTGGCCGATAATTATTCTTCAGGTTTATGTAGCAGAAGCTGAGAGACAGCAGTGTCAACGCAACAAAGGATGTCTGCTGTCTCAACACACACACACACACACCCCATGAGTGTGGTGGGGACTTTAAGGCCCAGCTGCTCCTCATCAGTGACCATTATTGGTCCTTGAACTGAGTGGCCAGGTGTCTCCCAACTGATCATACACACGCATGGAAACACACAGACTCACAAACACCTGTAGTGTTTTGATTTTGTCTTGGTTCTTTTTTTGCCTTTGTGTCCTTTACGTACGAGCTGTAAAACCATGCAGTACCACCCTTTGCATTTAACCAAAACGTATACAAATGCTTTCTCCTCATAAATGTCGTCTCTCAGTGAAGACTTTTCATATTCGAGTTTGCCTCTTCAGTTTTGCACTAGTGCTATAAGGCTAATGTTACTGTGGTTACCATTTAACCTTTCTGCACACTGCAGGTCTATCGCAACACACATTACTTTGAGTTTTTTAGTAGACTTATTCAGTAGCTTCTATGTCCATGAATGAAAATTGTACAGGCTTTTAATCAGTTGTTGGCATTTAGAGATTTGGCAGAAGGAGTAGATGGATAAAAACTTTAAATTGTGTGTTTTGTGCAGTTTTAAAATTGTATGAAAAATGATGATGAATGTTTATGTAGAGGAGTAACATCCACTCCAGGGTCCTTAGTTCAGTCCCCAGCTCATGTTACTGTCTCATATAGGTTTCCTCTTAGTTCTTCAGGATTCAATTCAATGTCCAAATACATGAATGCAGGGTTGTTATATTGACTCTAAGTATAAATGAATGGGTGAATGTGTATGCTGCCCTGTGGTTTGTGTTCCCAGGTAGAATTATTTTGTGGACTGGGTCTAGACTTAATGGGAACTGCACCAGAATAAAATGGCTACTAAAAAATGAATAGATGAAATGTCTTTTGATTTAAATAAGTAATAATAAGCCATATTAATAATAGGGTAATACTGTACAAAAGAATCCAAAGCTATAGACAGTAGAGTGGATTGCTTAAATTTGCAGTACATGTAAAATGTTGTCATTTTATTTCTTTTTTCTTTTTTTGCGTGTCCATTCTTGAACTTGTATTTGTATGTCTGCATAAAATTACTTTTAAAAACAGTACCATGATGGCTCAAATTGATTTGCTCAGGGATTTGGTTCAGGCACTTTAGCTTGTCCTTTTTGCTTCTGTAGTACTGTTTTATTTTGTTTATTTTATTATTATTATTATTATTATTATTATTATTATTATTATTATTTTAAAGTCACAAAACCAGGACTCAGGTAATAGTTTCATGTAATCACTTGCTCATCTAATTGCACAAGTAATCATTTGCTAAGGTTTAATAAAATTACAGCAGTAATGAGTATTACTAATATTATGTAATTATGTAGCTTATTGAGAGAAATTCTTCACACCTTGTCTCTACATATTACCTCAAGTTGCTTTAGCTAAAATCATTCATAGTCAGTTAATCTTTTGGCCCAGTGACATCTTATGTTATTACTACCAATAAAGCACCAATTTGTGTGTGTGTGTGTGTGTGTGTACCTTCATTTGGAAGCTGAGCTCATTAGTCACTTTTATTAGATCATACAAGTTACACACACACACACACACACACACACACATTCATTCTCAGGCCTGATAGTAATATTGTCTTATGTCCCATGTATTTTTAGCTGATCACCAATACTGAACTGAGCTGAAGCTTTGCAAATTGTTATTTTATGAAATATCAGGCATAAGGTCATATTGATGTGAAAAATCTGTCTAATATAATTCATCACACAACCATGACATGAATCGTCCTGTCTAATCTAGTACCACTCTATTTGCACGATACATCTGAAGTGTGCTGTGCTGCCAGGAAAAATGGAATGAAGGTTATTAAGTCACCATTTAGTTTTGATGGATCTGTCTAGTAATCCCAAGGGACATAATTATCATTGATGCATTTCTGGCTTGCTATTTTGCATCTGTAAAATCTTTCTTGGTAATATCTCATCATTTTGTGCATGTTCTGTGCAGGACAGGCTGATGGATGGAGAGGAAGAGCCGAGAGACCAGCATGAGGAGCGCTTAAGGGAAGTGTTTCAGAGTTTTGATGGGAGTGGTGCTGGTTCACTAAGCCCAGAGGAACTAACTGAGCTCTGTCACGCCCTACAGCTGCCAGACCAAGCACTACAAACACTGCTAGACACGCTGTTCGACACACAGGACCAAATAAACGCACGAGTAAGGATCAATATACACCACTTTCTTGCTGTAGGGTTTCTGTAATCTTGTATAGCAGTGCGTGTTTACGTGGTTATAAATTAAGAGTCATTATTTATGCAAGGTGAACTGAATCTGTCTGAATTTATATCTAATTCTATCATATTTTAGAGCAAATAATTTGTGCTCACCTTCATGCTGTTTTCTCTGCCCTCTTATGCATGTGTGATAGATTGGAGTGTTTTTTTTTGTTCTTAATGGGGGAAGAGCACTTGTTGAGGATCACTGATTCTTTATTCTGGCTTGACAATGCCGCGAATTTCAAAAGGGACACGCACTCGCACTTGCACAGCATCTACCACTCTCCTTGCACACCCCCTCCCCTGTTATAAGAGTGCCATAATCCACAAAGGGGAACCTCCATATGCAGAAGTGTGTGTTATTGTCTTTGGGGGCAGCTGTTGCACCCCCCGAATCATTCGGGCTACACCCGCAGTTTTCTTAGTCTCTAGGCAACCAGAATTTAATTAATAGGCATGAGGCGTTAGAGATTTTGTCCGATTCTCTGGGATCTTTAATCTTTGCTCTTTACAACTGGGGAGCAGCTGCGGGGCGACTCTGTATTACACATTAGCTGCCATTTGCTATTAAGGTCATTTTCAGAAGGTTGTATACGAGCCAACCTTTTTTTTTTTCAGGCCTCTTGAAATGCAGCCATGCACCTGCATACTTTATTAAATTCATTATGCATGTTGAATACTGACATTGTGATTCTGTCTTGCAGGTTGAGTTTGAGCAATTTAGGGACGCTTTGATTCTGGTGCTTTCCTCCAGTGAAGAAACGCTAGCTAATGAAAGTCCTCCTCGACCAGGTAACACCATCCTTTGTTATGATGTTAATTACTATATTTAAGCTTATTTTAATTTTAAAAATAATTTAAACCTGCCATTCTTGCTGAAGTGCCCTGTCAGAGTGGGAGCTTAGTTTGAGCTCATTAGCCTGAACGGTTTGATGATAATGAGATGGACATAAGCCAATGCCTAAGTGGGCATTTGTTGTTGTGTCTCTATAGTAGCACAGACTAGAGGGTCAGACAGACAATCAGAAAATCCCAAAGATTCAGCTGAGCTTCCTATTTAGAAAATGTCCAGTTTGAAGCAGGACAAATAAGCCTGAAACCTGGTGGTGGTAACATTTTAGGTAATCATGGCAGCATATTAGGTAATCAGGTCAGCACACTAAATTACTTAAAACAGGTGAAGGATAAATATCTGCTGCCTATTTGCAAAAACTGGATTATTTGTATTTAAAGCCACCACAGAGAATTAACATTAATTCATCAAAGTGCTTTTACATATGCAGTATTAAGCCCACTTAAATTAAATCTTTGTGTGTATTTCTCTCATTGTGGTGTGTTTAGGGAATTACACACACAGAAATGGCCCTGGGGTACAGAATAATAAACAATTTTGCAGCTTTTGGGTGATATGGCCACATTCTGATTGAATTATAGATATGAATTATAAAGATGGAGACTAAATATCTAAATTCTCTGAATTAGACTCAGCAATCGGTTTGTTAGGTGTGGAAGCACTCTATGGCATGCATGCTTATAATACCAAAGCCTTTTTTTGTTGTTGTTTTTTATAAATGTGTTTATTCAGAGCTGAATGGTATAATTCTGATGTTTTATTTAATTACGTGTAACAAGAATATTAAGCTATACATAATTTGGCACAAAATAATAAGGGAGACTAAAGAGGTTAGATGTGCCTGCAAGTGGATGTTTCTGGTCTAGGTATGTGGAAACAAGATTAAGATCCTTAAAGAGGATTATTCTATACTAGGAACTCTTGAAATAGGTCAAGACAGTGTAAGCAAAGTAAGGAAAGTCTTCCTCCTTATGTCTTTTTCTAGGACATGTCAGGTGTAGTTCTGGGCTGTTATAGTGTTGCCCTCAATGGTTGTCTGTTTTCTCTGATTGACAGAGTAGAGGCTCACTGACTGACCTTATTCGGTACAATGAGTAGTTGTGAACCCAAAATTAGATAAACATTATAAAATCACCATTGATTAGGCCAGATAGAAGGTAGATATACTTGTGTGAATGCTTAGTCTTTGAGGGAGCACTGCTTTATAAGTGAGGCAGTGAAATGAAAACCAGACTTTAGGCTTCTTTTAAACTACATACCATGTAGTCAATGTCAATAAGTGTAGATCTGTCTGGTTTTCACTCTCCAGCCTCCCCAGAGTTCCAGCCTCGCTTTGTAAAGGGCACTAAGCGTTACGGACGTCGCTCAACACCAGAGTTCACACACTCCATCTCGGATCTTGCACACACACCATCAGAGGAAAAAGTGGAAGATGCAGCTACAAGGACTAGTGATGGGACATTGCCTATTAAGCGTGAGGTAACACAAACGCACACAAATACATACCCTGCCTCTTGCCTGCTGCATCCAATCTCAAAAAAACAATCTGGCTCTGAAGAACAGTTTTCAGCCTTCAAATGCTAATAGTGGAATGTTTTGCAGTTAACGGGGAGTAAAGGATCCTTGAAGCATCTTTAAAAATTACAGAAATTTCACCATGGATAAATTTAGCAGTCAAAACAGGATGTGTATCAGTAACCCAGAGGATAACTGGACACCATGCATTCTCACATTTTGTTTTTGACATAAATACATACCTTCCTGTAGAGATGTTGCCATTGATTACCTGTTTTATTAGATTGGATTATGTAAATGATGGAACAAAATCATGACTACACAGACTGCAATTGGTTTATGGAAAATAAATTGCTTTTTCAAAAGGTAGTATCATGATTGCAATAAATCATCACTTTTTAGATTTATTATTGTTTTTAGTGCAAGTATTTAATAAAATGTCATTTAATCAAGTGTTCTCTGCCACACAATAGCCACTAATTCTGGCAACATTAGGGCTAACAACTTGCTAAAACAGTACACAAGGCTCGTGCTTGATTTTAATTACACAGTATAATACATTAGCTTACTTGTTAATAGCTACTTAATCAGATACCTACTGTGGAGAGATATCAATAGTTATTTGGGTAAGTCAAATTTGACTTGCCACAGGATTTCAGAATAGTTTTAATTTTCAACCTTCATATTTTTCAGAAAGGACAGACAGCTTGAGTATGTTCACTTTTTTGTTTGCAACAACCTTGAATACCTTGGGTGAGATAAACAGCACACTTTGTTAAAGATTTAACAAGTGAATTTAGGTGTATGCTGATTGACATAAAACAAATACTTTTTGTAAATGCAGCACAAAGGAAGGCACTCTTACTTTGTTCCTGTGAACAGCCATGTTGATTTGACATCACTTGCTGAACCTGGGTGAAAGAGACCATCTCTCCTGAGTTCCTGAGTAATAATTATAAATTAAAGTGACACTTTCTTTCTAGTCAGAGATTAAAGATTAGATGTATTGCTAAGTAGGTCAATCCTGTCACATACAACCATTTTGTTGTCATTTTTGTCTTTATGCATTTAATTTAGATGTTTTTGTAGGTTTTTCTTTTTTCACAACTTGATAACTAACCTAAATATCATGACGCCTGTAACATATTGTGTAGTGCTGGATAATTTTTGCCTTATTGCCATATCTTAAGTGAGCTAGGATGTTGTGGATAGTGTTTTAGCTAAAAGACTTTGACCTTTCTGTGCTCCTGATAGAACGCTATTGTCATCATCAATGTAAGACTATTGTTTAATCTAAATTTGCTTTGACTCACTGGCTCCATCCAAAAGTGTGTGTGGTAATCAGCAGCTGTGTGTGCATAATAATGGTGTCATAGTGACACCGTGAGAACAGAAGCCTGTTTAATCTGTGGTGAAAATGCGGGCACGTGTTGTTCTGCCTTTAAATACGGTAAGCGTATGTGGCTGCACATGACAATCAGTCCAGTGTATATTGTGTAGGGCTGGGATTCTCAAACACTTTAAAGAACTTTAAGAAACATTGTTGTAGGATATAAGAATAATTATATGCTGTGATGTTTAGCAACTGCTTTAGATATATTTTTTTATTTCCCGTCCTGCCAGCATGAGTGTTGTTTTTACAGTTGTGCATACAAGTGCATTATATTTCATACAAAGCTGATGCTAGGGATTTATTTATAGTCTGATATTATCTGTAAAATTATGCATGCCTGCACTAGTGTGTCTGCAGTGGCCATGTACTTCAGCAGGTGCAGAGAAAGCAGACACATGCTGATCTGAAGCATGGCCTATAGTATTCTGATAATAGTGGATGAATAATGCTCTGCACTAACCCCAGCAGATGTAGAGGTTGTGCGTGTGCAGGCTGAGGGCAACAAGTCTCACACGCGGAACAATGTCTCCTCCCCCACCGTGTTGAATACCTATACTTTGAGCCCCATCTGCTCTCTACACCCAAAAAACTCACAATAGAAAGAGAGTATAATACGGCTCCCTTCCCCCTATATACCCATTCACTCGTGCGCACACGCACACATCTCCCCCTTCCTTGTTGGTACTTGACGATATGAAAATGTAGTGTTGATAGGAATTTGGCTGCCATGCACATGTCACTCTGATTGTGGCGATCTTGCTGATGCAAATTGTGTGTGAATTGTCTGTGTCTGTGTAGTAATTTGTTCATGGCGCCCTCTACAGTTATACCAACTTTCACTTTTCCAATATATATAGCCCACTAAATATTTTTCTGTATGTGTTTCAGCGTTGGAACGCTGACGTGAGCAGTCCAGAGGAGTATGAAGCAGAGGGTGAGTTTATAATCACACAATAATGATAGACAATGCATGTCATACATACATGCTTTTATAAAGTTGGGCCACCATTTTGGTCATTTCTCTCTGCGATTAAGAAAATGTACATGTACATAAAAAAAAAAAAAAGCAATCCTTTAGTAGGCTGTGTTTATTACAACAAACATTATTGTGTGATTTGTAGGAGGAACTGAAAATCCTGTATGCAGTATTGTCTAGGATTACTTAAGATCATTAGCCAAGTTCACTAGCCAGTTACAGCTACAAAGCAATATAATAGTTTATATATTCGATTTACAGGGCTTCTATATAATTAAAATACGAAAAAAGTTTTAACTTAAATTGATTGCTTTGGTTACTATTGCATGTATGTTTTATACATATATGGAAATGCATGTGAATAATGTGAAAGTTTTTCCTTTTGTTTTTAAATTGCCTTGTAGCAGGATGCACACACGTTTTTTAGTTTTAACTCATTGAAAGTCTTGTGTAAGTGTGCTTATGAATATTTGTGTTCATCAGCCAAAAGGGTATTACAAAAGGCAGGTACTGATAGGTGAGGAGGCATGGGGTGCAGTCAGCGTTTCAATTTATTCCAAAAGTGTTCAGTATGGTTAAGATCAGAGCTGTATAGAAGGCCACTCAAGATCTTCCTCTCCGAAGCATGTAAACCAGCTCTTCATGGAGCTCACTTTGTGCACTGTTAGAACAGGTTTTGGTTTCCAAGTTCAAGTGAATGCAAAATGTTTTTAGAGCACATCTAAAGACGTCCTATACGTTTGAGTGCTTCCAGCATTGTGGTAACAGTTTGGAAAAGAACCAAACATAGCAGAAAAGGTCAGGTGACCCAATACTTTTGGAAATATAGTGTATGTTGGCCTGTGTATTTTCTTTGTGGGATTGTCTAAGCTTAATTGGACTTTTATTGGAAGGGCAAAGGTTTCAGTGTATAAGAAATGGCTTGATTAATTTAAGTATGCAAATTAAGAATATATACCATCAAGATGAAAAAGAGATTCATTCTTTTTTGAACTACCCAAGTGTTTGGACAAAATGTACAAAAAAGATGATTTGATTCATTTGAGCAGTCTCCTTAAATAGTTATCTAGGTCTAATATACACATCTGTGGTAGAAACAAACCGTATCTTGCTTCATTATTTTTTGTTGATCATAGGCCAGATGCACCTGTGGAATCCTGATGAGCCAGGTACACCACGTGGTAGCAGGGCACCCCCCGGTGACCTGGAAGACAGGCTGTACGATGCCTGCCAGAAGCTGTCACTGCCTGTGCATGGCACAGCTACCATCCATGAACTACGAACACTCTGCCAGCACCTCAGTTTGGAGGTATGCACACATGCAAGTATAAATGTAATTGTGTTTGCAATCACGGAGAAATATTAACGTGTTCATGTATTTGTGTGTTTAGGTAGGAGAGGAGGCTTTCCAGTCAGCACTTGAGAAGAATTTGAGTGTGCTGGAGTTTGTATCTTGCATCCAAACCAACAGTAAACCACCAACACCTTCTGCCTCAACGCCTTACAGACAGCTAAAGAGACATCACTCTACACAGGTAACCAATCTATGTTAACAAGTGTAATACTCTGGACTATTCAATTACTTTAAAAAATGTAAACAAATTTTTCTGTCCCTTCTGTTATTCAGCCGTTTGATGAGATGGGACGCAGGATTCCATCTGTGATTAGCAGTACAATCGGACTGCGGCTGTTTTCTGAATTAGATGATGGAACGGGACACACAGCAGTAGAACAACTTCTGGATGCCTGGCTAGAAGATGGTGTAGAGAAGAGCTCCGAAATACTGCAGGTTTGTTCAACACATAAAACTAACAATGCAATATCCTAAATGTAATAGTACATATTCTTTAATCCATATCAATATACAATTTTCTCTGACTAAACCTCATAAGGAAACCGATACGTAGTGTTACTATAATTATTCACTACATTGGTTTTAATGTGATGGGATTGTAGCACTGAAAGTACTACAACATTTTACGAAACAGTATTACGAGAAAGTAATTTGGGGCTCAGCTTAACTGTATGGGTGAGGTTTAAATGTAGAAAGTGTCCAAATGTCTAGATCTTGGGTTGTCAACAAAATTTCTTTTTTAAGTAGCTTGGGTTTAGAGCCAAGAAAAAAAAAATCAGAGTGGGTAAATAACTATTAAATCTAAAACTGCCTCCTTGTGAGTCATTTTTCTAAAAGGTCTATCAGTTTTCACATTTGTTTATATAATACAGCAATGTAGTGTACATGCACTACTAATGTGTGTATTTTTAAAATCAGCGATTTGGATAAATTTGCATACTAAATCTATGTATATCTATTCAATTCTATTTAATCTTAGTAAATATTTTTTTTTATACAATAATGTCCTATGCATAATGATCTCATTTAGACAATCCACAAACTTCTATGTGGATTCATTTAAATTATTCTTCTGTGTTGATGGGACAGACTCTGGATTTTAGTCTGGATGGAAAGGTGAATCTGACTGAACTGACTGCAGCTCTGGAGAATGAGCTCATGATCACCAACAACTCCATCCTCCAAGCAGCACTGGCAAGCTTTAAAGCTGAGATCAGATACCTCCTGTGAGTCTACTTGGGTCTTTAACATTAAACTTTAAATTTTTTTTATTTTCATGCATAATTATTACTATTAATGTTATTTCATTATTTTTAAATGTTACTTTATCTCTTTTTTTTTGTTATTTATTTATTTATTTTCAACAAATACTGTGATTTAGCCATGTTCATCTGGAATTGCTGAAAACTAGTATAGCATTAATAAAATAAATGTATTTTTTTTGCTTTTATACCTTCTATATAGTGAGCGTGTAGAACTGGAGCTCAGGGAGAAAGAGAAACTCCAGTCGGATTTGGAAAAAGCAGAGAAGCTCAAGTCTCAGCTGGCCTCTGAAGTGGATGAACATCACTCTGCAATTGAACGCACTAACAATCTTAATCTCCAGTAAACTTTGAACTCTTATCTTTATCCACCTGTGTCTTATTACCTGTAAACTTAAACATTTATTATCTATATTCTCTCTTTGTGCTAGTTTAGTAACATGCTCCTCGGTTGTTGGTGCTGTTTTACAGAAAGTTAGAGCAGGATCATAAAGATCGTGTGGTGGCTATGAGGGCGGAGCTGAGCAAAGAAGTGGAGCTTGTACATCAACAGGCCAATCAGCAGAGAGAAGAGCTGGAACAGGAAATCAGCAAGATCAGAGAGGATGAGACTTTCCTCAGAGAACAACTGGCCCTGAATATTAAGGTATTTGAGTAATAGTAAAATCTATCTCTCTTTCAAACCAAGTGCTTAACCCTAACCAGTTTATGGAGTTCTAGAACTTTAAATGATCATTATTATTTTTATTATTTTAGTTAAATAAAATTTTAGCAATATTGTTTTACAGGTAAAATGGAACACATTGTGTATAGATGGTAAATAATGGCACGTTAATAATGCCTCTACAATACCTTGTATCATGACGCTCATCGGTTTTCTGTTGTCTCATTAATATTTGATTTGCGTGATTATTGATTATTGTATTAATCTTACTGGACTGGGTGCTTAGGAAAATAGGCGTTTGGAGGCAGAGTTGCTGGACAGCACCAAGCGGATGATGGAAGTTGAGGCCCAGTTTAATAAACTGCAAAAGAACCTGGACAATGTTCTCAAAGAGAAGGTACTGGACACACACACTCGCACTAGTGCTTAGCTGTGTCGCTTTCAGTCTTTTCTCGGCTGTTCTGTAATTTGTAGTACCTGGGATTTGATTATTTTTTATTTTTGTTGTTTTGTTTAATAAATCATCTTTGTGTGTAGTTTGGTGATTTGGACCTGAGCAATGCTGAGTGTTATCAGCAGGAGGAACGTCTCAGGCAGCTGCGCAACAGCTATGAGGAGCAGTGCCGGGTTAGAACCTCCGCTAGTTTTACCTTTTATTTCTCAGTTAATGGCAATTAGTGTGTTAATTCCTTGTTCTGTACGCTGCTTAGGAACTGCAGGATCGTATAGATGAGTTGCAGGCTCAGTTGGAGGAGTTTCGAGCTTTAAGTCATGCTCCGCAGCCCTCCCTCATGCCCTCACTGTCTGATGAGTTGGACAGCAAGAGTCCTGGCATGGAGTCAGACCAAGGTGATTTGTCTCCTCTCTGAGGCATTGATGCATACACAAATGAAAACAAATGACATTTGTCCTGAGATTCACTAAAGATAAATTCTCTAAAAAAGGGTTTTCCGATTTGATATTCTTTAGCCTATGAAGGGTATAAGGTGGTCCATGATGGTAAAAGTAAGGCCCACCCACAGGTTATATCATCTTATTGAATGATTTGGTAAAATGCTTTTAACTCAAATGCTTAGGCCTTCACAGTTATCACAACATGTGATAAAGTTTTAGCTGCATGCTAGACAGCACCCACGCCATCAGCACAATTCTAGGAAATATGTTTTGGAGGAAAATCATCTATTCCTCTAGTACAGAACTATTTCTCTCTGCCCATATTCAGATGTGCCACTTTTGCAAGAATGTCACACCGCAGTTTCAAAGTATGTATGTGTGTTTGTCTATCTAGGTTTAGGTTCTGAAGAAGGGCAGCCCTTTAATATGAGTCTGGAGGCAGAGATGATCTTGGAACAATTAAAAGAACAACACATCAGAGAATTGGGAGACATCAGAGAACAGCTAGATTCCACGGTCAGCATCACACATAGAATGTTCACATACAAACTAATATAATGTTTAATTTTCTACATGATTTTGCTTTCTTTGTAGTCTTTAATTGATGAAGTGTATCTAATTTTAAAACTAATGTAAATAATCTTTGTTTGATTTAATTGTTATCACAAGAGGTTTATTTTGTAGTTGCTTAAAATCTATGCAAGGTCCCTTTTGAAATTAAACATGTTTGTGGAAATATTTATCCAAAAATGTATTTGTCTATACATGTCTCCCAGCCATGCAGTGAATTTGGGTATGATTTGTTGTTGACAGTTTGCACGTATTGTTTTTTCTTTTTAATACACCTATATTGTGAGCTTGTGTACTATGTGATTCTCTTGTTTTTCTGTAGGTGAACAAGTGTGAGCACAGGCTGGATGAACAAAAGACCTTTCTTGAGGAGGAGAGAAGTCTGCTCTCTTTACAGCACCAACAGGAGATGAAGGCTATGAGGGAAGAAGTGAATGAAGCACTGGCACGAGCTCAAGATTTGCAGAAACAACTGGAGCAGGAAAGAAGCAGCATGGAGGCTCAGCAGCATGTTGAACGTGCTGAACTACATGCCGTTTATCAACAGCAGGTTGACTCACTTAGCCAGGAGGTGCAGGATGCCAGGATCCAGGCATTGAAGCTTGAGGAGCAGCTCAGGGTGCTGGAGGAGCAAGAGAAAAGAGCTGAGGAAAGCAGAGCAAGAGATGAAGAAGAGCTAAACAGGGCCCATGCGGAGAAGCTTAGCCAAATTGAACTGAACTACAAGGAGACACTTAAGAACAGTCTGCAGAAGCAAAAGTGTGAGGCTGAGAGGACATTCTTAGAGGAGTTAGAGAAAGAAAGGCAGCGTCTGGAAGCAGTTCATGAGGAGGTGCTGAGGGTTAGATTAAAAGAGGTGCAGCAAAGGACTGACCATGAGCAAGTAAATTTAGAAAATAGGCTCAGGGAACAATTGGAGTGGGACAAGCAGCAACTAGAGGAGAGCAGTAAGAAAACACTTCAGGAGGCGCAGGAACGTTTACAGAAAGAGCAGGAGGAACTCCACAAGAGTCTTCGAGAACAGTGGGAACAGGAGCATATGCTTCTACAAGAGCAACATCATACTGAGCTACAGAGATGTTTACAGCAGGAAAGGGAGGAACTACAGGCCAAAGAGGTAGACAAGGTACATAGATTGATGGAGGAGTGGAAAAGAGAGCGAGTTAAACTACATGAACAGCATGAGGAGGTGCTTCAGGCCAGATTAAAGGAGCAGAGAGAACAGTTGCAGGCACAAGGAGAGGAACAAAAAAGAAGGTGGCAGAAAATGCTGGAAGAACAACAAGGCCAAATGGAAGAGGCACACAGGAAGGCCATGCAGGAGCTAAATATGAAACACAGTGAAGAAAGAGAGATCCTGAGCAGCATGCTGGAGAATCTACGCACAGACATCAGCAAGGAGAGGTAAGATACAAACAAAGGGGTACTCGTCACATGCCTAAAAAATGAAAAGAATTGAATAATAGATGTTTGCCTTTTAGTTTGTTGTAATCTTATATAAAATTTACAGTAATAATCCTTTTAGACCCAGACTTACTTTTGGTCAGAATTACAAAGGTTTCTAAAGCAAGGTTTTAGGAAAAAGAACTCGAGAAAAGATTAAAGAAGGAAAAACTATTCAAAATTATTACACAAATACTACCAAATCACAGCACCAGGCTCTGGCATTTGAAAAACAAAAAAGGACCAAGAAAAAATACCACATCGTGTAGATTTGAGTGCAGTTGAAATTCTGGCATTGACGGGCTATAGCAATGCAGTTCAAATGCCAAAGAAGTCTCTAAGAATTGTTTGTTTGTTAAAGAGCAAAATCATTCTCTGCAGGACCAACTGGTTAACCTGCAGCAGCACAATGACAAGCTTGACCTGCTTCAGGATCTAAATAGGGGCATGCTTCTTTCCAGTCAGTACGTTCTGAAGGAGAGTCATGACCTTAGGAGGAACTTAATTGCTATGCCTGGCCATGCCACAGATTTGGATTTAAAAGCATTTTAGCTTGCAAAGCTTCCTGACACTATATTAAGTGTGTCTGTGAGAATGTGCAGCTGGCAGAGCAAGAAATAAAACCGGAGAGCATAGTTCAAAACCTAGAGAGCACGATGCATGTTATCCAAGAGTTTTTATGAGCAGCACTCAAGCCTGCTGAAGCAGATTATGAGCATGCCTGAAGAGAACGCAAGGGTGAGTTCAGCAGTGCACGATCTGGAACACCTGGAATAAGTGCTTCTGAATCTACATTTGTAGACTCTTTAGTCGACTCCTTTTATATTATTTATACTTGGCGGGGAGCTGGAAAACTGCTGCTTAGACTTGGAAATGTCTCGTGCTTCACAAAAAGATGCAGGAACATGGGTACAATAAAATGTCCATCTCTAGTTTGCTCACTAAGAGAGAAATCTTTTTAAATCCTCCCCACAAAGCATGCTGGCCTGTTACTTTCACTCCTATTAACTTTCCTATAAGCTTTAGCTCCTGCACCCCTGTGTCCTACCTCCTCTACAAAAGTAGTTTCTCCACTGACCCCACTTAAAATCAAAGTTTGTATATGGCAAGAGATACAACCAATAGATGTGTGAGATGAATTTGCACCTTCAAATGCCCTATATTTCTATATTTGATTGATCCTGATAATGTAGAATTGTAACTGTCACTTGCTTTTTACCACGAATGTGAAGTCATGAGGTGCATGTTTGCATCTAAATAGTGGGTAATATTGAATGGATTCTTCTTAATCACAGAAACATGTGGATAGAAACATGTTTAAGGTGCATAAAGAAACCACAATAAGATACTAGAAACTAGTTTGCATGATTTTCTTTACCTTGTGCTAGTTCACCCTTCAACGTTCGTTACTGATATTAGCATTCCGAGTGACATGATCCTGAAGTTAAAGTGAATGTTGTGTATTGCAAGTGATTGTTAGACTTTTGGTACCCCTGTAGAAGTGAGGCTGGACGTCTGGCTGAGGAAAACCTTGTTTTGAGACAGAATATCTCAGAACTGAGAGACGAGGACCTGAAAGAGAAGCAACATGAACTGCTGTAAGGATCGAATTCGCTCTATACACAATACGATTGTTTGTTCAAAGTCCATTGGCCTTACACTATTATTACAAAATGCCTACCTGTAGACTGAAAGTGGAGCACTTCCGTAAGGAGAAAAACACTGCTCAGAAGATGGTTGATGGTTTGAAGAGGCAGGTGAGTGCCCAGAAATACACACTGGGGCATAATTTGTATGGTAATGCATTTTTGTGCCTTATATTTCTTAATCAGTTGGCATAATGGTCTGTAAGCAGTAACAAGTAAAATGCTGTTCTGTCCAGATTTCTGAGCTGCGACGTCGTGGGAAGCAGCTAGAGGAGGAGAACAATGCTTTGTCACAGCAGAACGCAAAACACGATACACTTCAACATACTCTAGAGGAAGTGATCCTCCAACATGGAAATGGCTCCTCCAATGAAAGGAGCGAGGTAAGAGCAAGGGCATTAAAGACAGCATTGACATGGTTGTTAACAGCATATTTTCTATGCTGAGTTTATGGGATAGAATTAATAGAATTAATCTTTTTATTGTCTACGTAAAGGGGACATTTTATACCTTTTCACAAACTTATCTGCTTCCTCTGAAAAAAGCGATGAATCATGAAGCTTGAGTTTGGTTGGTTACATCAGGGGCCGGTTTATTTATTTATTCGTTTGTTTATTTTTTATAATTTTTTTTTTTACATGGAAAAACTGAACTATGCCCAAAACGTAACTTGGCCACTGATAAGAGGACAAAAGATGAAAAACAGTGCATGTGATTTTTCAAAATAGGTTTTATCATTTATTTAAATAAAGTGTAATTGAAAGGAAATGGTATTTCTAACAGTGGAATATCTAATAGATCTGACATTTATGTTATATCTTTAATTAAGCACACTTTTTTTAAAATTAATTTTATTTTTTGTTTATCTTTCAATAACCACATTCTGCAGATAAAAGAAGTAGATTATGCAGCATCTGTTAGGAGAACTGAAAAGCTGGAAGAGGAAAAGAAGCTTCTACGAGCAGAACTGAACCGCTGTGTGGAAAAGGTATGTACCTTTTTAGATGTTGCCCAATTGGGTGCTTTTGCTAAAATCTTCTCTTCAAGCAAATATATAATGGGTGTTTATATGCAGATGGCTCAGCTTCGTTCAGCAGAAACTCGGCTGGCTGAACTCTTGCACGAGAGACAGATTGCAGATAAAAACAACCAAGTGTTACACACACAAATGATCAAAACACAGGAGAAGGTAAAAACACTGGTGTTTATAATTATTGGCAAAGAATACTAAACTACAGTCTTTGCTAAGCGTTTCCCGTTTTGTTTTAGGTCCAAGCTCTGGAATTCACACTTCAAAGTGTCACGCAGCAGAGTGCTCGTCTAAAATCAGACCTGCGCATCACAAAACAGGAGCGAGACACTCTCAAAAAGGAAGTGATCTCACTGCATAAACAGCTGCAGAATGCCAATGAAAAGGTAGGGAATGAGTCTGATTCACTGAGAGTCAGAACTTTGTGGGTTATTATCTTCGAATCATTGTACATAATCACAAAAAAATTGTAGATTTTATGCAATTATATGTACTTTATATATTTGTTTCTCCTCAGTGTCGTCTGGTGGAAATGTCTGCTGTCTCGGTCAGCTCGCACCAGGGAAAGCATGTGTGGTCTGAGTTGTCTGGACTGAAGGAGTCGGAGCTAAGTTTGCTGCGTGAAGAAAATCAGAGGCTACAGCGAGAGATCAATGATGCACGGCTGGAGCTCAGCTCTGCACGAGAGAAGGTCCGAGATCCTATTTGATTTAAAGTCACTTTTTAGATCTGGAGCTCCTGCTTTTAAATCACTCCAAATGCAAGACATTGTTATTTGTGTTTTTCAGGCTCGACAGTTGGAGACGTTGGTGCTGAGTGTAAAACAGCAGAAGCAGCAGTACCAGGCAACTCTAACTAAGACAGCAGAGCAGGAGAGATCAATTCTCAAACGAGAGATAGAGGCTCTGCAAACACAACTACACAATAAGGTACAAGCATATATACCATAAATAATGCATTGTATACGCTAATATTTCCCCTGGTGGTCTAGTGGTCAGGATGCAGCGCTCTCACTGCTGCGGCTCGGGTTAGATCCCCAGTCAGGGAACCAACCCCAGCCACTCTTAGTGCCGGCCCCAAGCCCGGATAAATGGGGAGGGTTATGTTAGGAAAGGGCATCCAGCATAAAAACATGTGCCAAATCAAACATGCGGAGGATCCGCTGTGGCGACCCCTAATTGGAGAAGCCAAAAGAAAGTTTATATGCTAATTTTGTACAGTTACGCTGCTCCAGGAAAAAAACTGACTGAAATTATTCATACGGTTTAAAATAAATCCTGCATATTATTTATGTATTATAATCTGTGTCTTTAAAATGCATGTTGTAGATGTGAGACCGCCTGAGAAAATCATTCACATGGTGTAATGTCGACCGTTTCTAGAGTTTATCTACTGCATATTTAACATTAAACTCAATGAGAATTAGGTTATAGCATTAAAAATATGCAATGAAGTTTACTGTTGATTAACTATCCAGCAGCTTGATTATTGCCTGACATTTCCGGTTTGAGGAAACCTGCTAGCATGGTTTTAGACCTGACTTTTATGTATTTATTTATTTTAAAAAATATATATTTTCATTTTATTTTGTTTACATTTCAATTACAAGGCATATTCTAGGGAAATAAAAAATGTTTTGCCCACAATGACTTGCTGGCTATGTGTGATTAATTCACTTATATTGATCTTTTCTGCTTCCTGTTTGTAATGTAGCTGTGTGACAGTAGTGGAGAGCAGAGAGAAATTGAGAATCTTCATGAGGAGAACCAGAGGCTAAGAAACAAACAGACAGTAATGGAAGCCCAGCTGATTGAGGTCTTTACACATAGAGACAAGCATTAAAAAATAAAAAATATTCATAGACCAGTGATTTCCCAAACATTAGAATTAACAAACATCTCTTTCCCACTCTGTATACAGGCTCAGATTATAGCCATTTTGCCTCCCTCTCCAATGCGACTGTCAGCCGAGCGAAGAGGACAACGCAGCAGAGACGATATGAACCAAGATATCAATGTAAGATAGTGTGTGTATGTGCACACCATGCTTACAAACCCACCCACCACATACACTTTTCTACAATGAGTTACGGTGGAGTAAATTGCTGTCTTTATTCTCATCATATAAACCACTTCTGTTCTACTCCTCTACACTTTAAAAGCAGTGTGTTCTCGTAAGAGCACATGCATTTTTCTATATAGCACTAGTGAGGGTATGGTCAAAGGACTTCTTGGGTTTGGTGGTGATGGTTCTTGCTTTTCTTATGTATGTATTTCAGTTATATTTGCTGTCCATGCACAATCAGAATAAGGAATTGTATTCAACACTTTGGGAAATGAAAAACAAATCCCTTCACACCTTGGTTCTGCTTATAACGTTTATTTTTCATTTTCATTTGTGTTGTTTATTTTTCTGCATGACAAGCTTACCACAATTTCTAAAAATGCATTTACACACGCAAGTGACAAAGCTACTATAAATGGAAGGCACAGCTGTGTTTTATAGATTGATATTGATTCAAATGTAATAAAACTTTTCCTAAGTGGTGAGCCTTTTATAAAGGTTGGATATAAATAATCAAAGGTGTATCATACTTTTTATTTACTATTGAATTGTTATATAATGTATCCTGAAATCAGAAGTAAAAATTGTGGCTTATGTGATAATTCAGCAAATGTTCAGTAATAGTTTAATTTAGTTGAAATGTTACAGAGAAACCCATTAAATGTTTGTCCTTTTTGTTAGAAAACTTGGTTACAGCTTAATTTCTGAGTCCAGCATTGCAAATACTGGCAAATCCTTTCAAAATTGCTGAACTAATGTTGCAGAAAATCTAATTTGAGCTACTGCACATTAATACGTTTCTGTGCAATTTACTATAGAAAAAATAATGTACTAGAACCAGCGGTTTAATATAATCCTTGAGCCACCTTTGGAGTCTAGTCACTATTTTTCATGTGGATAATCCATGCTTGCAAACTGCAATTGTTTACACGCTTCTTCAAAAGGGAAACTGGATTAAGCATCACCGACTTGTCGCTTGCTGGTGTGAATGCACAAATCTTCACCACTCAGGACATGGTGGCAGTCATTTGTAAGTGTGTACCGCTGTGTGTGTGTGTGAAAATATAGTGCTGTGTGTTCTTTCTGCAGGTAATCCCTGAGGAGCAGCCTCATCACTTCGACAACCACCGGAGGAGTGGTGGCTTATGAATCACCTTCATACCGTGTCATCTAATCACTGAACACCTTTTTAATTTTTTTTTTAGACATTTAGTTAAATTTTCTCTGTATTAATGTCAGAAGTGTTTTTTGTTCTTCCATTGGGACTTTGCTTGACTTCTCTTAAGGTCTTACAGAAGTGGTGAAATTACTTGAATCCGCCACTGGGTGGCAGTCGTGTGTAACACTCTGATGTAGTACACCGTAAATAGATGACTGAAGGTTTGGTGGAAATGTAAACCAACAATGTATTTTACAAGCAATTTTTTTTTTATTGCTCTTTAAATGTAATATACACCCTTTACACTCACATTTGTGATTTTTTTTTTTTTTTTTTTGCTATTGCTTGAATGATTTTACACTTCAATCGAAGACTCGTGTAATAGCTTTGTTCGGTGATGTTTTTTTTCGTAGAGCTGTTTTTTTTCATGTTGTGGGCTCAGTCAGTGCTTGTTTTAGTGTCTCACGTGCTGTGTAACACTGGTCTGTTTGTTTTTTATGTCATTCGGAAGAATGGATTTCATGTGTAGAACCTATTAATTTAATTGTTTATTTAAGGTCATTTAGAAATTGTATTTTTATATTTGATTTATTTATTTGTTGAAGTTTTATTATTTATGTTTTATTATTTATTTTGTGGTGTTTTCTTTTTCCTTGCCTAAAAGTATTAATAATTTTGTGAAACTGAGACCAAATAAAGAACCAGGGTAAATTTGTACTTCTTTTAATTGAATATTTTTTTCTTTCATTCTTACAAAACTCATTCAAATAAGCCAATACACTTTACATTGAACATAATATGATCTTGTGTTTCTCAGAGATTTATGTTTTCCTAATTAGATTATCATTCTTAAAGCAGCTCTTTAAAAGTATATTTATGATGTTTGCTTGCAGAAAGGACTGGAGGTGTCCCTGCTGAAAATGGAGGAGAAGATGGAGGATGTTGAGCTCAGACTCCGAAATGTCAAACTGTTGTTGCAAGAGAAGGTTTCCCAGCTAAAGGAACAGGTATATGACAGCATTTACACACAAACTCATTCATACTGGACAAATGAGATTTTTCTTTTTACAAAAGTGTTGTGACTTTTTTTTTTTTTCTCTCTCTCTTTAGCTTAATAAGAACAGTAAAGCAGATGTGTTGATCAAGGACCTTTATGTGGAGAATGCTCAGCTCTTGAAGGCTTTGGATGTGAGTGAACAGAGACAAAAGGTGGCAGAAAAGAAGAATTACCTTCTAGAGGAGAAAATCTCAAGCCTCAATAAAATCGTTCGTGAGCTCAGTCCCTCACCACTAGTGCCTGTGCCATATCATATGACCCGACCTTGATAACTTACTTTGACTGTTAATCTATGCTATTCATTTGTTATTATACTGTTAAAGAGACTGCTAACGGTCATGTTTTTCAAGTGAAACGACACATGACACAAATACTAAAAGCACACAGAGGAATGAAACGTCAGACTTCTGTCTGGTTGGGCCTAGAAGTATTTTGCTGCAAAAATCTTGCTGGGGAAAAATATTTTTTGCTTAAATGTGTTAAATCCTTCAAGATGCAGTTTGTGATTTAAAGAGCAGTTGTTATGGATACACGGACCCACCCTTTCTGCTGAAACTGTATCTCTTGTGAGTTGGCTTTGAGGAAAACATGCATAGCTGAGAAACTCAGTTCTACTTGGGTATGAAGGATTAGGCCAAAAACAGTTTAAAAACAGAACCATGACAGTATAATTAGAATTTGGGGGTTTGATTTTTGGGGGGGATTAGTATTATTAAAGTTTTATCATTCAGGCATCATTTTGTTCCAGGTAAACTGAATAATTGCACTGAATTATCAGTATTATTAATTTGATAAACTGAAAATGAAACTAACAATTTCATTTCTTGATCTTCCTGTGTATATACAGTATATATTTGTTAAATATAATTTCCCTGAATATTTCTTTAAACACATATAAAGAGATGTGGAATTGGACCCATGATACATTCCTAGACCCTTTACACTAAAACATCCTGATGTTGAGTTGCACTTTCTCTATGAGCAATATGGTGATATTATATTTTTGTTCTCTTTATTATTTGAACAGTATTTGCTTCACTTATCTTTGCTTTTGGTTAATACCTGCCTCTCAGGTTGGACTGAAACATCAGCAATGTCTGGTATATGCAGTATAGATGGAATTTTTTTTTATATATTTTTTTCCTGTAAGTTAATTGTATAGGCTGTGTACTACAGTATTACACTTGTTAATTTATAATTAGATGACAACTTGACCAGCAATTTTTGTAAACCGGAATGAAGTTAAACTGCCCGAATGAATGTGAGAAACTGTCTGACAGTAAATCCAAGTCTGTAATAAAATCACATTCTGCTAAGACAAAGTATTTGTATTACAGTGCCTGAGGTGTTACTGTTCAGCAGAACCAAAGAGAGTTTCCTTCTGTCACTGTCCCTGTTAACACTGTCCAGAGCTGCTGTCAAAGGCCGGTGTTACTCAGCCAATTGAATGACAATGTGCTGAGTTTCAGTGAATTATATAAAGTAGTAAATAGTTTTATAGAATAAGGTGTCTTTAAATCAGCTGTGTTAAATGAATCGTGAGAGAATATGATGACTCGTTTACTCACAGTATGATTCATCATTTGCATCTTTATTAACATTGAAAAATTGTACTTTCTTCTCAACTGATAACCTGCGGTGTGTTTACCAAAAGCATTAATGCATAAAGATGACTGGAAAGTTGTGTGAGCAGCTCAATAAACATTGTCTCTACCAGTTTCATTGACATTAACTTTCCGCTGGTTTGCTTTTGGGATACTGATCCCAGACATGCACATGTGCTTGAGCAGGGAAATAACCCGTACCAGCCTCCTCTCCACTAAAAGAAAAGACGACTTTATGAGGTTTATAGAGTCTGTGCATTATGAACACTTAAAGAGCATCTAACATTTTTATAAGATATTGTAAAGATATTCACAAAATGTCCTGCAACACTTTCTGTGGTGATTCATAACAGTAATGTACCTGTGTGGAAGGGGAGGGGGGGGGGATTTACTTATAGAAGATTACTTATAGACATTTATTATTTTTCTGAATGATTATTCTGATTGGCAGTGATTTTTTTTTCTGTTTCTGTAAACAGAAATCGCATACAACTACTACTAATGAGAATTTACATCATCGTTCGAAATGCTCTTATTTGCTATAATTGCTGTCAGTTCCATTTTCATTTCAATTCTCTTAGTAACTTGTAATTATTAATTGGAATGTATTATTAAATCATTTATGTGAATGGAACCAGTTTAACTGAACAACTAGAAAATGAACTAAGAGTGAGTAGTGTTCTAAGAGTTTGAGGTGGAAACTAAGCACAAAAAAATCCGTGAGGATTGTACATGCGTCAATTTTCCCACAAATCCTTGCGCTCCGCTCCGGCCAGAGGGAGCGAAAGCGCGTCAAACTGTGTTGCCAGGTGCGTAGAATTTAAATCTAAAACTGCTGGCGTTCGTCCATTTTATTTAATGCAGCACGTTACTGTACACGTAAAAAATTCACAAAAAAGGGCCAAGTTCACAACTGCTAGTTTTAGTATTATAGCTAAATATTGTAGTATAATGATGGGTAGAAGTTTAATAATGCAATATAGCACTGCGCTAAAAGTAGGGCTTCATGGCAAATCATGGGTGTGCGTTAATAGTGTTATCAATTGAAACTTTACTATGTTATTGTTTCTCTAGTATTATTTATAACTCCTTCAAATGATTATTAAGAAAAAAACGTATAGTCATACATAATAAATTCTAATAAAGATATAATTGATATAGTGAAACTGCCTGTAATGAGATGTTGATAAGTGGGAGGCGATGTTTATGTGTGTGTGTGTGTGTGTGTGTGTGTGTATATATATATATGTGTGTATTTAAAAGAACTTTAGCAGGTGCTGCTATTGGGGGAAAAAATCAATCGTTCTATGATTATTTTCAGTACAGTATTCCAGTATCCATGGATATTACACAAGCTGCTTATGATGTTGGGCATGTAAAAGCGCAAATCTGGCAACCCGGGCAGTATGGGCTGGGCACAGGGCAATAGGCTGGAGTCTACTATAACTTTGACCACTGAACTTATTTCATAGCTTTGACTGGTTTGTTCTTGTAGTAGTAAAACCTACTGGACTCATACAAAGACTGGAGTCGGGTCTTTTTTTAGTTGTAGTCATGTAGGTCAGAATTAAAAGTGTAAAAAGTGTAAGCTGAGCTGGAACGCTCGTCGTGTTGTTTTTGTTGTTGTTCCAGCTATCGTTAGCTAGCCACGGTTTGGGAGTCTAACGCGAAGTAGAAAGCCAGATAACGGTAGCTTACTGAGTTTTTACTTATTATCTTTTTTTCTAAAATGAGCGCCGTGGATGAAATAGTTTTCGTAAAACCATCAAGAAAATGTTTTGACCTCATTAATGGCTCCTGCATTCACTGAGCTCAATGATGCTGCCGAGAAAGAAAAGTAAAAACGAAGCGTCCAAGCCAGCAGAGGTTCAGGGGAAATATGTGAAGAAGGAGACTTCCCCTATGCTCAGGAGTGAGTAACTCTCATCAACTCCAAGGTTTTTATAAATAAACTGGATTTTTTTTTTTTTTAATATATGTAACTTTTTTTTAAAACTCCAGCAGAAGGGCCAATGGATTGTGCGTTTTGATTACAGTTTCAAAAAATCTCAGTTATCCAGCATGTATCAGAGGTTAAAGAACTTTAAGTCTGCATTGTTTCAATGTGAATGTATTTATGGTATAATGATGTCCAAATGCTGTGTAAGAAGTGCAACTGTATTCCTCCTGTTTACTTATAACACTTCTACTGACTTCTCAAACCCAAGGTCACTTTACTATATCCAGACTAGTGACAGTACAAAGTCAAAAACTGAAGGAGAAGAGCACAATTCCTTCTTCTAGGGTTGCACTAATCATTCTGGCCTGCAATGTGTGATTAATATTGGGGGTGATGTTTTCCATCTATTTACTCAGAAGCATTACGTGTGATGAAAGTGTGGTGGCGACTGACATAAAAACAGATTGTAAAAATTGCTGTGTTGTAATGTGTCCCAAAACCGATTGACATCAAGCGATCTGTGATCTCGGTTATAACTAGGAGATCACTATTAAAATAAAATAAAAAAATGGATTGTTTGCAATTACTTTGAATCTTCTACCATTTTTTTCCCAGATCTAATGCCCTCGTTTATCCGTCACGGGCCGACGATTCCGCGACGAGCAGAAGTGCCGTTGTCAGAAGCCCCTGCGGTACCTGGTGCCGGAGTGTACCCCTTGGGTTCAGCGGCAGCGACAGAAGCAGGTGGACGGAAGAGTTTCCTGCGCAATGCAACACCTCGGCCCCAGCACGAAGTTTCCCGCCGGGACAGCCATCGTCTGTCTGCACCCACATATCTTCCACGCTCGCTCCCTGAACTTCCTCACGACTACTCCACTTCGACCCCGTCGTTCATCAGCGATAGTGGCCCGATAGCTGAGAACGGAGATGTGGCCCGTTACTACTATCCCCCCGAGGCTTACTACGATAACCAGCCCAGGCGCACACGTCGACCCGATCACTTCCACGACGATTACAGATATTACGAGCACAGCGAAATTAATTATCCACGAGGCCCTACGCAGCCTCAGACGCCCCAGCCTCACAGTCGGCCTCCTGCAGGTAAGAATAGCGAGTTTTTACAGCATACCTTTGTCTGTGACTGAATGGACAGATGTCATGACAACAGTCTGCTTTAAGATATACAGGATATATACAGGACATCATTAACTACAGATTGTTGACTAATCAGGAAGTGTTTTTCAGGGACCCCTTTAACTGTCAAGGGGGGTCTATGTACAGATTTCTTTTGTGCTTTAGAGCTCAGGTAACTAGTAAAATAGGTTAAAATTTGTTAAATTTAATAGTACAATAGTAGTGCAGTAACTGTGGTAATGTTTTGTGATTTTCACCCTTGTAACAACTGTACATGCTTTATTAAATGTTTGTGCTGTGCAAGCATAATTTGAGTTAAACATTTTTAACTAAAACATTTAATCACCTTTTTATCTGACAGAACTAAATCCTAACGTCCAGATCGAAGTCAGGGTCTTAAAAGTGCAGATCTGAGTCATGAGTCATGAGTCATAATGTATCCCTGATGTCTACATGGCCTTATTTGCATCTTCAGATGAGTCTGAGTAAACAGCGTCCCTCTGATCTATAATAACCTTAATTAGGACACCCATATTATGTTGCAGGCGTTTGTGACAAGTGTAGTGTTGTCAATATCGCTGTATGTTACGCATTGCTCGTCAGTGAACATACAAAATAAAAGGGAAATATCAGAGGTTCTATCAGATTGTGCAGTCATATGATGAGGTTTGCTCAGAATAAATGCTTGCGGCTGTTAGTAATATGACATCAGTGTGGGAGGACTGCTCTGAACAAATCTTGTCAGCATTGCATGCAATAATGTCTGCATCCGTTTTCTCAGCAACGTTGTGCAACTACTGACCGTTCCATTGAAGAAACTATTCTGTATGTGATTAACAGCATGCGGTTTTGCATGTGCGATTGGGTGAACGATATAACATGTAACCCCCACATTACTGCAGATAGAGAGGTGGGGGGGAGTACAGTTTTAATAGTATAAAATTTTATTATAAGTTTTATTTGTATATTCTATATAATTTGTGTATGAGGTCAGGCTTTTGGTAATACTGAGCAAATAGTGATAGGTTGATTGATTGTATGTATTGGTGTTGTAACTAAAATGTGTGTGTGTGTGTGTGTGTGTGTGTGTGTGTTCTGTAGTTATTTCCACCCAGAGTTAAATAACTGACACATGCCAAAGACATCAGCTTTTCCACTATAAATACACACTATACTTATCCATCGCTCTCGTGCTTTCGTGGTCTTTTCCTCCTCTTCCAAACCCAGGTCAGATTTTCTCATGAACCGGACCGGTCAGCGTTCCCACACTTCTGTTTTGTGTGTTTTAAAACCAAAATACTTTAGTAGTGCTCCTTAAACGTTCCCAAAGGATTGGCTATTGGCCATGTATGATCGGTATGCACACATGCAGTCCTGCACATTCACTCCTGCTCTAATGTACCCCATTCTATTGGGACTTAGGTGTTTGAGAAAAATATCGTAGAAACCAGGACACTGGTGATGAGAAAAGTGTTGACGGTAGTAAATGACCAATAAAAATGTGCGTGATGATACAGTTTTTACGCACTGGTACAAATCTTTCCAAAGTTAGACAGATTCATGTTTTGCATTAAGATTACGTGCAGCAGACAATATTTGATTTCAAATGCATTTTTTGTTAGTATTTAAGTACTCTTATTTTTCTCAAATTTCTTTTTTTGTTTGTTTAGGGCCCTGAAGGAATGTATATAGTATTGTAACAGAAATATTTTTATTACTATATTATAATATTATTACCACTTAAATTTACAAGTAGAATAACCATTATAGCTAAATCCTACAACATACGTCATATTTTTTTTGATGATGCCATGGTTGTGTACATGGTTCAATAATTTAATGAGTAGCCCATATGATGTAATGAAAGACAAAGCATGTAGTGACACAGGAAACACTGAGAAACTAGAAACCTCACTGAATGCAGACCGTCTTTTAAGTTTTCTTAATTTAACACCTTAATCCTTAATTTTGTAGTTTGACATTTTTTTAATGTCATTTTTTAGTATTTTAGCAGTTGCTGCTGCTGAATCCTGAAATCCTAAAGCCGTCTCAGCATCCCTATTTCGCACTTCCTTTAACATGAAGACCACTTAACACAGCCCTGCCTCTAGATTCCACACAGCATAACTTCGCTCATGCATTTACTGAAATCATAATCGCGTGCGCTAAGTGAGGCCAAACCATATAAGATTTGTTGCTAATCCAACAAGGTAGGTATTAATTTAAATAATGGTTTTGATGAGGAAAGTAATCATCATGTAAACATTGATCAAATCATGAATCAGACTCCTTTACCAATCCAAATCCTGCCGAGGCATTTTTGTTTAGACCATTACACACACTACCTAATGTGACTATTGGGAGAGGGAAAAAAAAGCATGGCTGTGTAGAAACGTAGTTGTGATGATGGATGAAGATGGGATCGAGTCAACTAATATTTGAAAGCACATAATGCTTCAGCACACATTCTGTTTAGTGATTGGGAACATTTTTAGCAGAGAGTGACATTATCTATGACTTGTTCGAAATGTATTGAAGCGAATAACATGTTGAGATAACGTTAACTTTTATGGTACCTTGACAGCACTCACTGTCTCCTTGCTGTTATGTGAACTAAAGCTAAATGCTGTTTCTTGCATACTTGTACATTTAAACCGATTAGATGTAACGTGCTTGTGAACAGAGGTTTGTGAGACAGTGCTGATTTCAGGTTTCATATCAACATTGCATTAATTTGTAGTCAAATTGAATTGATTTGTGTTGGCATATTTGAGTGTTCGGGGAAGTGTACTAGAGTACAGTAATCCCCTGCTTTACAGCAGTTTAAATCTCACTCCCCTATTTGGTTTATCGAGAAATTGCATTTGCAACATAACTAATTTGTTTGGCTGATTTTCCTGTTCTCTCACGGATAGCACGATAGACCAAAAAACTTATAGGGAATTGTTTTATTTTGTTTTAATGTTGAAATAATTTCATTTATTAATAAAAATATAATTATTCATTATAAAATGAAGTAAAATGTTAGTACAGTACTGTATACATAAAATAGCATTTTTGGGTGTCGTCCGTTTATCGCGTTCTTTGGTTTATAAATGGGGGAATACTGTGTTATGTTAGAACAACAATGATTTTGTCCATTTTACTAGATTTACTTCATTCATTCATTTTACACCAGCTAATACTTAGACCAGTCATACTGTGATGTGGTTAATATAAACTCAGTGTGTGGAGAGTCAACCCGGTCGAAGATGAATTGGTCAGGGTCAGCTGTACATTAAACAGTTTAGGTTGCGTGTCTGTGTTGAATTTAAGTCACTGATCATTTAGAATTGTGATGAAAAGAATGAGTATAATTGCAGCATGTATGTGTGTTAGAGCAAGAAGGAATGTTCTCTTTGTGCAGTAGGAGGCGAGGAGCATGGTTTTCCTCACATTCCATCCCTGCCTAAGACTCACACACACGCACACAAGCTCACAAATATGCTTATTGACGTGCACGGTCTCACCCAGCTGCAGATTTTACCAAAATCCTGTGTGTTTTATTTTTCCAGAGTATTTCACCGTTTCACACTGACTGAGCAGTAATATTGGTTTGCAAATTTTTTACCACACCCTTGACTGACAGAGAGCTTTAATATGCTTTTAGTCTGTGTTTCTCTGTTGTTTGTTTGTTTGTTTATTTATTTATTTATTCGTCAGAATGCTGAGAAAATTCCTACTCAAAAAATAGTACTTGCTCCCAAAAGAGAGAGACACACACACTTACACACCACACACACACACACACACAAACTTACACACACTTACTTCCCCATGGAGAGTCTCCCAAAATAAGCCAAAATCACAAAATCAACAGCAGATGTTTGATTACACATGTAGCCCTCTTGTATTATCTGTACTGATACAATGATAGCTTAAAGAACAGGAAAAGAAAGTCACATTCATGACATTTTGCACAGAGGTTTGAAGCGATGGGATTTTTTCCCCTGTCTCAAACAAGGGCATCATCTATGACCAAAACCAATTTTTGCATTATTCTTATTATGTCAAATAATGTGGAACATTATTAACTACATTTATTATGCATTACACATTAAGTTGTGGTATTTATATTACTGCTGCTGTAAGAAGTATGTCTACCTGTGTGTGTTTTTAGCTATTGGACGCATGCAGGCGAAGTCTTTGGGCAATCTGGCGAGTTTGAGTGCAGAGGAGATGGCCCTTCCACCTGGTTGGACGGTTGATTGGACGATTCGAGGCAGAAAGTACTTCATCGACCACAACACGAACACAACTCATTGGAGTCACCCGCTGGAGAGGGAGGGGCTTCCACCTGGCTGGGAGAGGGTGGAGTCTGCAGAGTTTGGAGTTTATTATGTTGATCACATTAACAAACGTGCCCAATACAGGCACCCATGTGCTCCCAGGTATGTGCGTGTTTGTGTATGTTTTGAGTAAGCTATTCTAGAGACACTAACCTGGTCCCTGTGTGGCAAACAGTGCAATGTGGCTGATTCTTCAGATAATTTCACAAAGTGGAACAGGTTTCACTAAGGTTCCACTCCTGTATTAAGCTGTTTTAGAATTTATTTACATTCGGAATGTATTTCTTTCACACACACACACACACACATATATTGCACATTTTTTTAGAGCTTTAACTGTTCCATACATCAATGGATTCTGCAATCCACTAAGATTTTTACTTACATTTTCTGAACCTCTATGTGTTTCCCTCTGGCACTCATGTGTTTTATTAATTTTCCATCTGCCCTGGCCATTAGTGTTCCACGCTATGACCAGCCTCCGCCCATACCTCCTCCAATCACATACCAGCCCCGTCCCCCAGAGCGGAATCAGCCAGTGCTAGTGCCAGCAAACCCCTACCACACTGCCGAGATCCCAGACTGGCTGCAGGTCTATGCCAGAGCACCTCTGAAGTAAGTTCTTAAGCAGGAACACACAATCAGGTGTTTAATACGCTCGGTTTATTGGTCATTTTAGAAGAGGCCACTAAAACTAGGTTCTGCAGGCTCTTCTTTTCTACACTGTAATGGTAGTCTGAGATAATTAATTATGCTCCCTAATATACATACAAAATCTAAATGCTCAGCATTTTAAAATAACCCTTTGCAATTTGATGCCCCTTGAAGCACAACCAAAACAGAGTAGTGGATTAGGAAATTGTAACAAATAAATGAATTGCCTTTACTATGGTGTAAGAAGAATGACACAGCTGTAAGTGAACAGTGGCAGACTCTAATCTCTACAGTCTGCACTTTACTGTATGTTCTGACTAAAAAGTGTCATGTTACTGATGTCACTTTAGATATGGCATTTGCAGGTGCTTTAAAATATTCATTTATGCTTTTAATCAATCACTGTTTCTATTGTGCAGTGTACACAATCAGATACAAAGCAGCCTGGATAAAAGATGAAACTGTTCTTATAAAGATCGTGTTTGTTTCATTTTTTTAACCCCCTGAGGGAATTCTTTATTTGTATTTGTGTATTAATTCATGAGCATAACATTAAGAGAATCTTGATTTAAAAAAAATATTGCATGCCCGTGCTATAATCACTGCTCTGCGTTATGAACTTGGATAAAAAATGGTGGTATAAAAATGAAAAAACACATTGAGAAATGTAGCCCTGCTTGCTTTGATGCTTGCTGTGATTAAGGGATACATTTCTAAATATCATTGCTTTATTGATGCCATGCTAACCTCTTATTTCCTGTCCCAGGTATGACCACATCCTGAAGTGGGAGCTGTTCCAGCTGATGGATCTGGACACGTATCAGGGCATGCTGAAGCTGCTGTTCATGAAGGAGTTAGAGCGCATCGTTAAATCGTACGAAGCTTACCGTCAGGCCCTGCTCACCGAACTCGAAATGCGCAAACAGCGTCAGCAGTGGTACGCTCAACAGCCAACCAAAAACTTCCCTCACAACATGTGAACTGCAGGACACCGCCATCCGGTAACACGCGTGCCTTAATACGGACGCTGTCAGGCCTTCACACGTGTCTCGCTGTGTGTCTCAGCAGTGTACTTCAGTGTCAAGTGTGGACCGCACACATACACACTTACACTCTGACATATAACAGATGCTTATAGGTTGCTCTCAGACTGCACAAGAATAAAAGCGAGAGTTGCACACCTACACACAGCGTTTAGTGGAAACTTTATCCAGTTTATAGCCTGAAAGGTTCGGTGTGACTGAAAGTTTCCGGACATTCTCCAGTCAAATTAATATCAAAAGATGCCACAGTGACCTTTACCATCTCTACTGTTTAGATGACACTATTTGCATTAAAAAAAACTGGGTCTTGGTCACTATTGAATCATTTTCCTTTGATAAATTTTTCACATACACATACTGAGCTCTTCCTGTGTTTCGATTGTCTGAAGTGTATTATAATCCTGTCTGATCTTTTCTTCGGCCTGCGTGGCCACTCAGCCTGTAGCACACACTTCCTTCAGCCTATGGACAATGAAGCGCTTTTTTTCATGGACTTTTCCTGACGACGACAATCTAGGCCACTCTAAATGTAAAAGGTTTGTGATATATATTTTTTTCTCCTAAGGAATATGTCTTTATTTAAAGACTTGATTTTGTCAGCAGAAGCATCACATGTGATGCAGGGTAAGTGTGAGCTCTTTTAGCTCTTAGCTTTTTATCTTCATCTATTTTTTCCTGCATAATGAAAAAATATATATATATAAACCTATATCAACCTAAAGCCTCTCCATGTTGTGTAGCAGCAGCAGGATGAAGTCTGTAATTATTGTGAATGCGAGTGAGAGTGGCTTAATGCAAGATGTTTTTGCTGCATATGGTCCCATTTTACACACCCAAGCATTTACCACATGGCTTGACCTCAACTTTTAAATTTGTTGTGTGTGTGTGTGAGGTGGGCGTGTGTGTAAAGTGTGTGTGTGTGTGTGTAGCTGACCGCTATCTGACCTCATAACTCTGTTACAAACTCTGATCCTGCCAGCTTGAGTGTATAGGACTGTGTGGGAGTGTGTTTCTGAGTGTACGCAAGGGGCCTGATTTTTTTATTTTATTTTTTGTGGAAAATGTTTATGTTTGTAAACACTGCAAAAATTTAAGCTAGAAAGCAACGCAGAACCAATAACAGTGGTTTCAGTAAATACCACGTGACCTATTTAAGTAAAATTTTGGCTTTAGTAGTAGAAGAAATAGAATTAGCTCCTATATTATTAAATAGATTTACCACAAGGAACTAAAACATAATAGACTTTAGAGACTTTGTCATTGTAGTAATACAACAAAATTTGTCTGGTAGCTTTTAGAGATCAGCAGCAATTAGAAAAGAAAGATTAGCAAAAAAAAGTAAACAAAATGCGCTAAAATATAATAATATAGCAATAAATTGTAAAAGCATGACCGTTATTGGAACATAATCAGCAACCGAATGTTTTTATTAAAGAACATTAGCACTCAAGATACAGAAGTTGTACGCAGTCGTTCTCTTGCTTTCTACTGAAGCTAAAAAGACAAAAAAAAAAAAAAACTGACTTTTTGTAACCGTTTTTGTAAGTGATGCCGTGGCCATTTAATGCCGTAAAAGCCTTTGCCCCTGACTATAAGGCACTGATGATGGAAACTTCTTTTCACAAATGATAAATAAACTTGTCCTCAGAGCGCCAATTCCACCAAATCATCAATTTTTGTAAGTGATGCCGTGGCCTTTTAATGCCGTAAAAGCCTTTGCCCCTGACTATAAGGCACTGATGATGGAAACTTCTTTTCACAAATGATAAATAAACTTGTCCTCAGAGCGCCAATTTCACCAAATCATCAATTATGCAAAATACGTCTTGCGTCATATAGGAAGATGCCGTTACTTCCAGATGTCTTTATTTATCTATTATTATATTCCCATTATAACTGAGGAGTTGGGGATAGGGGCTTGCTCATGGCAAGGAGCAGCACTGTTTGTCGTTTAGGGATTTAAGAATGAGTGCATTAATATTAACCTTGAAATATCAATCAACACCTTCTAGCTAAGCAGAATCGAGAATTGAACAGTGCTGTGGTATAATAAAATCAGAACACAGTCGTTTTTTTTAACAGCAATTAATGATCTCAGGAAAAGATTGGGGCAAATAATTGATCTGTGGTCTGTTTTTGAAAGATTGGATCATTTATTTCTTATTCTGCTGCAAACTAATCGTGTGTCAATTTCAAATAACACAAATGTAAACTGCAATCAGAAGCTCTAGGCAGTACCTGGATGGTGTAGTGATCTGGATGTTGTAAAGCTGTAGTGAATGAGATACAACTTACAGCATTTCCAGAAAAACAAGCAGATATGCACACTGCGAACACTCAACTTACACAACACATTTGTTGTTGTTTTTTTTTTAAACATGTAATGTTTAATTCTTTATAAATAGCACTGAATTCAACATAAAACAAGACACTTGTTACAAAATAAAACAGTGAGAGTAACCCAGCCAGGATAGTGTTCCACAGCTGTCAGCAGATCCTTCTTTGCTTTGTAGTGCTTTGTGTGTGTGTGTGTGTGTGTGTGTGTGTGTGTGTGTGAAATATTGTGTATGAATAGCAAGAATAGCAGAAGTTGATTAGATTATGTTTATTTATAATGGATAAATGGAATCCTTAACCGTGGTGGATTTACAGTCATCTGGCCGCATGTCAGTCAGGAACAGCACATGTACAGAAGGAGCTTAAGCTCATTCAGCACAACAGCACATCATACACTTTAGTGAATCATGCTATATCACCCTTCTCCCTTCATCAACTCGACATAATTTAGTTCCCAGCACGCTGACACAAAAGCTTTGCCTTAACTTTCAGGGCCCTGGGAAATCAAAAGGGTATAAAATCCACCTAAGAGGAGGATGCGTAGATATAATCATAGGGATTTTATCTGGGGCTGGTATGTCCTTTTCTTTTGGAAGCACTAATGAACTTTATATATTTGTAGTGAAAAGTTGACCAGTTGTTCATTTCTTCAAAAAGTTTATCACTCTCAAAGGAATTATTGACCAAGTCTTTCCATTCACTCAACAAGTTTAACCAATCCTGGTTCCTAAGGAAGTCTAAACCCACCATCCCTGCTTCTGATGGAATTCCTGTCAACTATTGCGCACACATTTTTTGCACGAGGCAGCTATATTTTTCGATATTTTACATCTTGGAAACCACTATGAAACCACTACCCGAATAAAGCCTCTTCCTTACAGTGTGAACCCTTCATACTATCCGTTAGGCACTGCTAAAGTGTACAGGGAGTGGTTTAGCTGTTAGGAATGAGAACTCAACTTGACACTGGTAAAATTGTACCTAAAAGAAGCTTCAAGAAAAGCTTGCAATTTATCAGAGTAAAATGAGTGAATCGATGTGGATGAGGTTAGAAAAGATCGTCTGTGTTCCCCCTGCGTGTTTAACTTCATACCTGCCAGACAGGCAATAAAAATTTTCTAACCAGTTACTGAGAAATAAATAATAAATCACATTTTTCTAGAACCAACCGATCTCTTGAACGACAGAAAACGATACAATACTAGACGCTACATGAGACTATCCACATACAGCATTAGCATTTCTGCTTAAATAGAGCAGCGGTTATATCATAGCCCTCTTCCACTGACAAAGTTCCAGTGCCTGATCTGAGAACATCGCATTTCCACTGCAAAAGAGCTGATGTAAAATCACAAAACTGGCTTTCCGATATCATTTCATCAGCATGCCAACAACTTTATCTACTAGTTACTTTTTATTTTAATGCCACTTAAAGAAAATTGTGAGCAGTGTCTAATAAAATTTTGCAAGCGAACATTGTTAAAAATTATTTTTTTTTTACAATTACAACTGAATAGAAGCAACTTTATTAATGTTAAATCATGAAACATTTATTTGAAGACAGAACTTTATAATACTAATTCCACAAATTATTACTATGACTTTAATTGGGAAGATGGGGTATTATTATATAACTTTTTGGCTCCTACACCGTTTGAAAGGAGAGCAGATTGTTCGAGGTTCACTGGTTCCCTGAATCAATGCCAAGATATTGTTAGTGGAAAATCCAGGATGAGCTGAATCTCCATCTTGGAATTGCTGTTTACATTTACTGGATTTCAAGGGGCTGTTAGTAGCATGTAATGCCATAGCCACTGAATCGGACCTTTGTTCCTTATACAGCAATATGAACTTTTTTTTAAATATACATTTCTTTTACTCTTGACGTCTCTTTCTCTCTGTCAATGTCGTCACATTCATGATCCAAAAAGCTCAAGTGTGCTATGATCAGAGCATCTCTTTAACAGAGTGGGTGTACATTTGGGTGTGTGTGTGTGTGTGTGTGTGTGTGTGTGTGTGTGTGTGTGTGTGTGTGTGTGTGTGTGCTCAGTTTTTCTTCTTGTCGTGTTGCTCAGGGTGTTGCTCAGTCTGGTGTCTGGGGAACGCGTGGTTGTACAGCTGCCTATGATTGGCAGCGACGTTATACAACTTATACAGAGCCTGTGAGAAAGGGACAGGGAAGGAAAGGGTTAATCCATATTGTTACAGTTAATTTTGGATGTGTGGATAATTTCAAGTAAACCAGATTCTCCATTCCCCTTACCTCATTAGTGCTTCCCTACAGCAGAAAGAGAAACGAAAAGAGAAGAAAATTAATGCAACAGAATATAGGGGGAATGAGGGACATGCTGATTTACTGAAGTAGAAATTGTATACAATTTGGAACCCTGTCTGTAGTATGAGAGGATCAAAGCCAAACAAATGCCAAAACCCATAATCTTGGGTTAAATTTTTTTGCACTAGTCTCCATCTTGGGTTCTGCTCCCCCTTTTTCATTTGAAAGCTTATTATTTTGACATCTGACAACTGCATGGGCCAGAGTGAGTATGTGACCCTCTGGTGGTGAACAACATCCACTGCACAGTTTGCTGCTTTACTACGCATGCAAAAAGTTTATTCACCCTGTGAGAAAACATTTCGATGAATTGAAAAGGAAGCAAATACATTACAGATATATTTGCTTCTGGCAGTAGTTCCTTTAGTTTAGCGACCGTAACAAATCTTGTAAGTGGAGAAAACAAGACGGAACCGCTTCCTGTTTTGGAAAAGATCATATTCTATATGATCTTTTCCTAACTACAAACACATCGACATGAGTTTATCCTAGCTCAGCTCTGTAAATAAATCAGACCAGACTGAATCAAATTATAAATAGATGTGCATTTGACTACAAGGCTTTAAAAATACGTAAAAAAAATGTATACAATACATACAGTATACTTTTTCCACCATTTAAAGTGGATGCATATAAGAGATTTTGTGCTTTATAAGTCTAGGCAATGTGAGGTAAGTTCACCTGGTCCCACAGCGCTCCAGCCACCTGGTCTATGAGTGCGCCGAGCTCTCGGTATTCGCCGGAGTAACGGATGTAGGCCCAGGTGCAGAGCGTGATGAGAGCGAAACCCAGAACCATGTTGCACACGCTGGCGATCACGTCAACGCCTACGAAGCCTGTGATGCCCGCCGCCACATACATTATGAAGATGACCACAAACAGTGTAGCAGGTGTCCGTGCTGCATGGAAGATGTTCTTGGAGTCGTTGTGCTTGATGTACTGCACAAAGAGCTCGTCGATCTCGGCCTCCAGCTGCAGCAAATAGCGGCGGCTAAACTCCTCGCCACCCATCTTCTTCACACCACGGAACACGGCCAGGGCTTCGTCACGGATCGCTGTGTGACGAGCTTGCAGCTCACTTGGGGCTAGAAAGGGCCGGTCACCTCCGCTCACCTGTTACAGGAGGTAGGGGATGATTTAGTATTGAGTTATATTATTGTTCTTGGAAGAATGTAAATGCAACATTAAAATCAGACTTTTTAGTCATTCATCCTTAGAGCTTTATCAAGGACTGTGATGGATCACCCTGGATGACATGGCACCATGGGCACACACATGCATACTTAACATAGTTAACATACTTAACATCCATCTACTGTTTTTTGGAACCACAGAGGTGCAAGTATTGAATGCACAGAAACTCAAGCTTAGGATTCAATCTAGAGATCTTTTAATACCCACAATATGAGGTGGTATCAGAAGGTTTCTAGACTAGCTCTGTTTAAAAGAAAGTACAGTACTTTATTTATTTACATTTACACACTATCACGTTAAAAAAAAAGTTCCCCTCGCACAGCAATTCAGTGTTCCCAATATTCCTGCCACTTCTAGAATCTGTCCTGGAAGCCTTTTCACTGGATCTCCCCATTGGTGTCAAAATGGCGACCTTTGACCTTGATCTTCATCTTCGGGAAGAGTCCGAAGTCTGCAGGAGCCAAATCTGGTGAGTAAGGTGGGTGTGGAAGTGAGATCATGGAGATTGTTCTCCAAAAATCATTGTGCACAAGTTGCCGAATGCTTTCGATACTTTCCAGGGCTGAGCTTGTCTGCCGGATCTCTCGTCTTCCAGCGATGTTCTTCCACTCTTGTTCTTCCGTCCATGTGCCACTCAAAACACCTCGAACAACTAATTGAAGCATCGCTGCATGTGAAGCGTGTCATATCAAATGATTCTGTGGCAGATTTGCTCAGTTTTACGGCTGTTCTAACTTGCTGTCCATGATGAAATCGCAGACGTAACACGCATGGTGAGAATAGCACAAGTAAGCACCATTAGTCTTGAATATTTTTGATACCACCTCATACTTTTAAAAAGTAATAGTATCTATAAAATAATTTAATAAAATAGGCAGTTAGACAAATGCTGGCCATTTTCATTCATTCATTGTCAATAAGTGGGTTGAGCAGTGCTCTACAATTCTTCTCCCCTGACTGTGTGTGTTTGTGTTGCAGGCTCTCTCACCTCCTCCATCTTACGATTGTAAAGGTCTTTAGCTGCAGCTACAGCCGCCAAGTTATTCGCCTCAGCGGTGGCCTGCAAATAATCACCACAATGTGCAGTCAGATACCACAGTCTCTCAACTTAGAAACAAAAACAGCAAAACGCTAGGTGTCCACATTAATTTCTTGTGCGTGATTATGGTCAAAAAGGTTATAACTCAAACAATCCTGCAACCTGTTATTTAAATCTGAGGTGTATCTTGATGCATTCTTCATTTCTATAGTAACTTATATGGACTTGTATATGGTCAACAATCCAGATGTGATTATTGATGTGAATTTAGATTGCATTTTTGGAAGGAGTCTTCATTGTCAGTGCTTTGAACTGTAATAGTAATAGGTATTTCCCTAACAGATTCTTCTAACATTCAACTCTGTACATATAACAGTACATGTAAATAAGAAATAATGGCCAACAAGGTGTTTAATTCTACGAATTAATATTTGAAAAGATTTCCGCAAGCAGAAAGATGACATCATTTGCAAGCTCTGAAGGATGCAGTAATTCACTCCCATAATTTAAAAATAGCAAACTTATACTATATTGTGCAATGCAGAATGCGTTAGCATAATACTAAATAGAAAAATATGTACAGTACCTGTAACATGGACTTTGGGTGAGGCAACTCTTCCCCCTGGTAAATCTTTATATATGCCTGAAAACCAACAAAATGGCGTAAGCACATATTATATATTGAATTTTATACAATCATAACATTATAAACCTTTTTAAAAAGCCTAGCCTCACTGAAGTGTATGGTGTTTCAATAAAAGTAACTTTGTCTCCAATATTTCTTCCAGGTGAGCATCATTGCAGATGAGCTGCTCAGTTGTGAGTTCACCTTAAAATACTCCAGCAGGCCTCTGCAGGTAATCTTGCTGCCGTTGATTTCTTTGACGTCCAGGTTTTTGGGGCTGAGTAACCACGGCACCAACACCTTCAGGTTACCGATGAACTCTGAATCTATCTCTACAATGCAAGTTACATGCAGCAATCAAGCAAATTATAATGACATTTTTAAAGTCCTGCTTTCATTCAGCTGAGAATCGTGTTCATTCAATCATCTTCAGAATCTGCTGTTTGTCATTAAAAGCTCAGGGTGGAAGCAAAGTGTATTCCAGGAACAAACTAACACATTTATTCAGAAGTCAAAGGAGCATTTACACATGGAATATACAATTTGGCAAAACCGTTTATATCCCAGGACAGCCTCTAGTTTGTGTAATTTTTGTTTAAAAAAATTGTGTAAATATTTCAATTGCATGTACACATACAATTTTAATTTGGTGAAATGCAGTTTTTGGTTTTTTATCATTGACTTGAGACACATGAAATATAAAAAATATGCATTTATCAACATGTGAAAAACTGAGCTGGCAAATTTATATATTTTTTGGGTTTGGCCTGTAAAAATATTTACACAATAGATTTAATCAAAACAATTGTAACAAAGTTAATTGAAAGAAAAACAGCCTGGGAAAGGTCAACAGTTCATTGCATGGCTTCACACACATGCGTTCATTGTTGCATATATAGTTTTTCTAGGATTAAATATTTATGTAAACCTACGAGAGAATGTGGACCTACATACCCTTAAGTCTGCCATCAAAGTGTGGGTTGGTGGCAACCTTGAGGCCAGGATGTGGCAGGAGGAAGCAGGAGATGTTGGTGAAACAGGAGTGAATGTGCTTCCTGACATTCTGAAGCTCTTCGTGTTGGTTTTCTGAAATCTGCACATACATACATACATAAGGGCACAGCAACCAAAATACAACAGTGCTACCCTACAATACTTCTAAATTACATAACATTATAATGTATCAATCTTTTACTAAAGTGTCATGTAAATGCGCATTAACCGAATTAAAATTTTAAACTGTAATTTCAAAAGATTCAGATCTGCTGATTTTCTTCATAACTATATGTACATACTGATCACTCATAAAGTGCAGCATGTTTTTCTGCCTCATTTACACTTAGTAGCGCCTATAAAAGATCAAGTGCACCAGAGGGCTGGAAACACAAAATACAACTAAATGGCGAAAGAAAAGGCAGAAGATGGATTTTTTTTTTCGATGCCAATAATAATAATTCACAATATCACAGCACATGAAAAGGTCACAATTCTTTCTCTTTCAATTTCTTTTTTGTATAATTGAATGACAAAAATCACAATTTATCCTCTATGGTATTCTTAGTCCCTGTTGTACTGAACTAGCACAAATATCTTTCTATAAATTACTCTGGATAAGGAGGGCATCTGCTAATTGCTGAATACTTAATTAAAAAATAACAATAAAGTGCAGTATTCCATACAAATTGAGGATCAAGTCGAGGTTTACATTAGTTAGATTTCTTATGTGTAAATGCAATGAGGATCACTAGAGAGATACAAACATTTTTTCTAAAATAATGAAAGTTTTATGGATAGCAGTTTGTGTGAAAGTGCTCCTATGAACAGTTTATGAATGAATCCACTCATATCCAGCTTGATAAATGAGGCCCAGCGGGGGAAAAAAAAGTCTTACTTGTTTCTATGCCAAAAGCTGAGTGCTTCCACTCTTACAAAAAAAAACCCATGTATGTAGTTTTAAATTAGTAGCATTTTTCACACCAAGTAGCAAGCTTGACAAACCTTTCATGAAAAATCAAAACAAGATCAAAACTGTATTTAGGGTTTCCATTTTACTCAGTGTTCATTAATCTTTAGTACCTTCTTTTCCGGGTCAGGGAGAGTTACAGTGGAACCATTGTACCCTTGGGAAACCTGACGAATTCAACATGGACATTGCGCTGTTCTGGACATTGAAGCAGTGACCCTAAGAGGTGGGAAAACTACCTGCTGCACCACTGTGCATTGTTGCGTAAAGATTATGTACACTAAATGATGGGACAATGTACTATAATTAGGGTATTTTGCTTGCTTGCTCTTGCTTATCCCCATTCCACCCTGAGCATGCCCGATCTTGTCTGATCTCAGAAACTAAGCATGGCCTTGGATGGGAGACCTCTCAGAAATATCCCTTTTAGCTTTTTAGTAACACAAGTTTTTATAGAAAGAAAAGACAGAAGTGTCAATAGGCATTTTTAAATCTATTACTAAAGTCTTTCTGTACTCAAACATTAGGCTAATAATAAGAAATAAACATTTCCACCATTGCTGAACAATCCCTTTCATAAAGAGTCTTCCACAAACATAAAGGAGGATGTTTTGTTCTCTATGATATACTATTTCTTTCCCAATTCACCCGCTGAGTCAGTTTGATCTAAGTTAGCACACATAGACACACACACTCTCTCAGCAGTGGCTAAGGAGATGTCTGACCTTTAATCTTTTCTCCAGGAACTTCATCCCTCCCTCTTGTCCATAGGGAAACTCGTATGGAAAACTCCAATCTCTCACGAGGAAAATCATTGACTGGAGAAAAAATACAATATTTTAATCTCAAACAAATATTTGTCTCCAGTTTGAACTTTTTTAGCTCCTTTCCCATACTACACCAGCTGAAAAAATGTAATGTGCTGTAATGGGTTTATGTAAATACCTGGAATGGCTTAAGGAACGTTTCCTCCATGGCCAGTCTACCATATTCCGTAAAAAGCTACACACACAAAAAAAACGACAGAAAAGACACAAGCACAACTATAAGCAGAAAGCTTAGTCTTCTGCATTCATGTTCCTCCGAGGCTCATATTTTTCACTTGCCAACATGTAATTACAGGTTTATGTTGTGGCCTTCCTCTGAGGTTGGGGAAAAAAACATTTCATTGTTCCACAAAGGTATATGATCTATAAAACATGTTTACTTTTTCTTTACGAGAGGCCTCACTACATAGAGCAAATCATGTGTTTGGCTGACATTTATTGTTCTGCTAAATGAATTCAAGGTCACAAAATGTATTTTGTAGAAGAATTCTATTTGACTTGGCAACCATAAGAATACATACAGGCAGCTTAAAGCTAAAGCAATTGCTGCTGCTTTTAAAAACTTCATTTCAGGCATTTGTATATGACCGGCCATACCTGTAGGTGCTGCAAATCATCCTCCTGAACGTTCTGTGATATGTTATACACCTGCAAAGAGATGCGGTCAGTGCCTAGCTCTGTACTCTGTGTGATGTGTGTTATACAGCCTGAGTGATTAACACTTCAGAAGGTGCATTTTAGCGTTTCCAGACATTACCTGCATGGAGCTGATCATGGTACTGAGGGCGAATACAGTAGCTGAGTCTCTCAGTGTTGACTGGCTATCAAACGTTCCCTGTGTGTCCATCAACAGCACTGCCACCTACAGTCCAGGACAAGAAACACAAGCCACACAAGTAATAATATACTTAATGCAAATTATGAGGTTTGAAAACTCAGGTGTTGTGTTTGTAACAAATAAAATATATGCTGTTCTAAGACATTAATCAATAGTAGGGTAGAGCAGCTATAAGAGCTGCAGTTATAGAAAATTAATCGACACCTTCTGACCAAATCAGATTTAAGTAGTCAGCTATAGTATAATTGCGTGTAATTTTCTACATTCAATAATAAGTAAATTAAAAATTGTCATATAGCCAATAAAACTGACTGCTGATATGGTACAGTTTTCAGTAAGTAAGCATTTATTTAACATTTGTTAAAGGAGTCTCCAGTGTTCTGTAATGTTTACAGGACACAGGAAAGTTGGGCTCTCGGTAACATGACAATCTGTTTAAATATTTGTTTTGCCTAATTTATTTAATAAAAAATAATCTGGGGATAAAACAACTGTTTACAGCTGCTATAACAAGTCAAAAATGAACAGAAATGCCTTGTGGATGTTTTGCAACATTTAATGCAATCATAGAAAGTCAGAAGTACGATGTGTAGATTATTAAAAAATGTAAAAACTGGCAAATAACTGCAGAATAAGAGAAACAAAACAATATCCAGTGCTACTTAGCATTTCATTTGTACTGAACTTGATTTTATTTTATTTCTGCGTTGTTCGTGTAACTTGTTTAATGACTTGCTGTACCAGAACTGTTTCCCCTGGGGATTAATGACATAATCTATCTTTTCATCTGTCTATACATTATAGAAAGAGAATCAATGTCAGGGTGGTGTTGGAATGCACTGTCATGACACAGAAATATTAAATGTATATTAGTTGATGGAAACCCCAGTATAAAATGCCCTGCATACCTATTATTCAATTGAAGTATTATGTATGTAATAAGGCGCAAAGTGTATAAGAATTACTTGCTAAATCTGTGTCCCTGTATATCACACCTTTTTTCCATCTGGTTTGTCCACCAGGAAGACTTCACTCCAGATTTGGATGCCGGTGGTCTCTCTTTCAGAGCCTCCTCTCCACGAGAAACCTGTCAAAGGTTCATCAGGATCTCCTACCCAGTCTTCACTCGCCTATGAACACATACATAACACATACACACATGTTCTCACAGGCCTTTTACACATTTGAACATTATAAAACTCAAATAATTAGATGATAGGCATCACATAAGCTGTGCACATGCCTTACAGTGCATCAACTCCAATGCAATAATGTAATGGTGAGGCAATTGAAGAACAGCCCATTAGTAAATAACTGGCAGAAATCTTATATTTCATATCTGATATTACAGGAAGTGGGCAGCTTATCATCTCCCAGACCACATCCCCCCTTCCCCCACCTCTTAATATATGATTCATTCTTTCTGAATCAGATATCTCTCTTCATACGTGCAATTCCTTCTCGTAAGTGACTTTACACTGACATTATACATTAGCATACAGGTCACAGTACCTGGTTGTACATGTAGCGTAGCATGAAGTCCATGAGGAAGGACTTCCCCTTCCGGAAAGCTCCAGCAACAGATATGGCCACTATCTCTCTGTCTCTGAGGTCTTTGGCCAGTAGAATACGATTGAGCGCTGCCTCGTCCAGCTCGAATGTGTGATCATCCTTTACCACCAAAACCTGCACTGGCCGAGCTTTACCGTCCGGCTCCTCGTCCTCAGAGCTCCACTCAAATACATGCTTGTCCACAAAAGACCCTGTTGCATACCAACAAACATATATAATGATTAAAAAGGACAGAGTGCACTCAAGCTGAAGATGTGATCATAATGAAAGGTATCTTTGGTGGAAAAGCCTGGTGGGGGCAGAATTGTGCTTCAGGGCTGCTCTTCCTCAGCAAGGACTGGGCATTTTTTCAAGGTGTAAATATCATTAAAATTTTGTGCAAAACATTTAAGTGTCTGATCATGAGCTTTAAATTAATAGATAAAAAAAGGGGGAATTTCACCTTTCAGCATGACAATGACTGGCTTAACCAAGAGAAGATCAATGTTTTTAACCAAGCCAGAAACAAAAATGTGAAAATATATCCAAATCAACGTGTGTCAATCTGATTTTCTGATTTTCACTCTGACTTTTACACAGAATACTGAGACATGTAATAATCGAACAGTACTAAGTATTAGTATAAGGGTATGCCCTTAGTATAGGCGTGTGCACTCAATGCAACTAGCTTATTATATGCTTTCAATTTTTGTTTCCTAAAAAGGTTTCTGATTGCTTTCAAATTAACTTTATTCACATTAAAAATTTCATGCAGAGGGTGGAAAAAATTCTGAAGTGAATGATCTTTTTTTGTGTCTTTTTTGTTTTACATCACAATAACCTGCCATTTTGTCAAAGGTTTCCAGACATTTTGTATCCATTGTACACCAAGCTGTAGTCTGTACATATTTCAAAGTTTATATATGTATAGATTGAATGATTGAATTACATACAGAAATATCATTATGAATTTTCTTCCCACAAATCAGGCATCTAATTATTATTATTATTATTATTATTTAAAACATCCGAAATAAATATCACAAATCAACTAATGATAAATGAAAAACTGGGTGTGGTGTTTCGAGAACTAAGATACCTTGGAAAAAGTCAGTAACTTAAAATGATGCTATGTAATAGATCTGACTTATTCTTCATTTAGGCTTTCTGTTTACATTTCTCTGGTACAGAAATCTGATAATTCCTGGCTGGTGTAGAACACAGAGCTCAGCTCTTATAAGCAAGCCACAAATCATTTGTCGTTCAATAGAGGTGTATTCGGTTGTTGGGAAGAGCAAACCGCGATACTGTTCTCACTTTAACTGCAAGCTGCTTTACAGGCAGCAGAAGGCTTCAACAATTTACTGTACCTCCTAAAAATGTTTACTCCTCTGTTCACCAAAGATGGAGGGTTACACTACACCATGAGGGTGGATCTGGACTGTAATGAATATAAACAGTCCACTATAGTGGCAATTGCCATGAACAGATTTGCAATCAAATCTTCATTAGTCAACAGATAACCTTAACAATGATAGAACTATAACGAATTGGCATTTGATGTCACCCCTGATGGGGATGGGTTCCCTGTTGAGTTTGGCTACTCTCAAGGTTTCTTCCTCATACCATCACAGGAAGTTAATTCTTACCGAAGTCAGCACTTGTTCGCTTGTATAGAAATTAATTTATACATTTACAATTTATATTTGTAATCTATTTAATTGTGTAAAGCTACACAAGCTCTGGAACAATATCCACTGTTTAAAGGACTTTTTAAATAAAACTATAATGAATTTCATTTATGAACGTATTTTCAGATTAATATGGAAACTTATAATTATATAATGGTTATATTATAGAAGAGAAACTGGACTGTATATGTCCAGCATGTGAGTGCAGCCCCTTTCTCTATGTTCTCTGAATACATTAAGCATTCACACACAGCAATGTTAGTACTATCAATGTTAGGATTTGTATTTATAGGAGAAATGTAAGGTGCAGATGCCATTCTGGATAATTAATGTAATGAATTATAGATTCCAAAAAAAAAAACTCATGCAGAAAATCCCCAATACTGGCCATAGGAAATGTTTTAAACACAGGACTGTTATTCTTACATAAAGTTTCTATTCTTCTAACTGTTTTTGATTATTGGTATCCTTAAATGGGAAAAATTCTCACATAATTCACTTTTGTTAAAATGTCATGTGAATGTAGGGGGGAAAAGACAGAGGACGCCAAATGGTTTGAGCTCTTTCTTGAATTCATTATGAAACAGCGTCTTTGGCAGTGGTTCAGTCTGCACGCCTCTCTTTCGCTTTGTCTCATACCAATCTGTCCCACTTCAGGCCCATAGGGTCAAAGGGGAAACATAGCACTGAATTCTTTTGTCTTAAAAATATAGGCAAGAAAGAGATAAATGCAGCAAAGTATTTACAAAAAATTTTTATGATTATTATAAGCATCTGAGGGAGCAGTCTTGAAGCTCCTGAGTCATGAGTCATCCTAACTAAAATAAACATGCTAAAATCGGTAATAAATGGCATTGCAGCTGTGATACTGTTATACAATGAGAGATGTGCTTCAAAAACTTGGATTAATCTTTGTCAAAATCTTTCAAATACTCTCTCTCTCTCTCTCTCTTTCCCCCCTGCATTCTCACCTCATCCTACCATAAGTGCAATAGCCCAAGGCACACATGAGGACCTGTTTGAGGACCTTTCATTGGAATAATGATTAATACACCTCAATGTACACATGCACGACATCTAACCCAACCCTAAACCAGTAACTAAAAGAAAACAAAAACTTAGTTTGTTTCTATATAAATATATATATTTATTGTTTTCATTAAAATGTAAATGATACATTTAATCCTACCATGATATGAGAACATACACACACAGTAAACCAACCCCCCACCCCCCCCCCCCCAGCACTTAACCCACAGACCC
>MU551704.1:189564-235181 GCA_024362625.1 Silurus asotus
TATATATATATATATAGTTCACATTTTCGCTTTACCAATACACACACACACACACACACACAGACCCCACCTCCACACGTCATATTTCTCGTGCTGTATATATAGGTCACTGTTCTCCTCATATCCTTCCTCTGAACTTCCTCACGTTCCTGCATATCCATGCAATAATCATATAGAAATGTGCAATATATTGCACTCCATCCGAGCTTACAACAAATTAGATAATAATAATAATCATCATAATAATAATAATCAGGGCGCGTGTTTTGCCGCTGCAGCAAAACGTTTTAATTATTACAATAATAATTATAATAAAGCGCGAGCCGTGTCATGTGACAGACTTGGCGATCATTTTACTGTAAAACAACCCACACCTCGGAAAAAAGAAGGCTTGTGTTATCCATGCACCATTGCGAGACACACACACACACACACACACACACACACACACACACACACACACACACACTAATAGGCTGGGAATAAACAACTGTGTCACTGGGCTGTGCCGTGATGGACCTGGGCTGTGGCTCCTGTAGCTGAACAGCAACATGAACCATTTGAAATCCAATTCCTCTTCACCATATCATCCTGTTTACACTCCTGAATACATCATCCGTGCTTTAACCCTTTAACCCTTTGTTGAATGCATGAGTCGTGTCGGAAATAAATACAGCAGTATTCCTGATCCAGAGCAGAACCACGACTGTGCGGTGTGTCCATGCAGGAACCAAACGCAGGTCTGTCTTGCTCAGACACCACTCACCCCAGCTGTCTCTATCCTTCTTCTCCCGGACCATGGTGCATGGATTATCGCTGTCCAGTCTCCTGGGTTTCACTGCTCGCTCTTCTTCATCAACAATCATGAAGACGGGAAACGGGAAAGGCAACGATGCTCTCTCTCTCTCTCTCCCTGCGCCTCATCCTCATCTGACAGGAGAACTTCCAACATGCAGCCGCCAGGGGGCAGCGCACATCCCATTTCAGCGTGAGTAGACACTTTACTGAACTCCACAGTTTCTCAACCCTGGTTTCTGAAGAAGCCCTTCCTGTGTTAAAGTGGGTGCGTTACAGAAAAGATGCTGCAATGGGCAAGACAGTTGAGGGGGTATTCAAGGACCAGGGTTTAGAACATGTAATCATTAATCATATCATTAAATATTTACAATTTGTAGATGTGTGGTTACTAGTTGAGCGAGCCTGCATAGTTCAAATGCATTCAGGAACAAATGCAGTATTTCTTGTCATTTATATTGTATATTTAATATGCATCATTCACCTGGAAATTTTAATGAATCAAAATGAATGTAAAAAAAAATTAGACCTTATTTGGTTTCAAGCTGGTATTTAATGTAGACTCCATGTGCCTTTTTAAGGTAAAATCTACAAAACTATAAATACGTATCCTTTGAGGGGATTACCCCAGCAACAAGACAATGCACAGTTTTTTATTGTTTTTTTATTTACATGTCTGCCATCTGGCAGATGCTCTTTTCAAGACACCATTATCCAGAGCTGTGGTGGGTTAAGGGCCTTGCTCAAGGGTACAGAGGTGCCAGTTTGGTGGTGCTGGGATTTGAACTCATGGACTTCTGTGTCCAATGTCTTAACCACTGAGCCACAAGTTCTGAGCATGCACTACAAATATCTCTATACCAAGGGAGCACCACATACTATTAATACCCAGATGTTATAAGGGTGATGAACAACACACCACAGCAGTAACTCTGACATTGCGGCTACATGCAAGTGTGTGTGGTGCTGCTATCAGTTTATCAGTATACATTTATACACTCATTGCACTTCCTTATACACCCTGAAACGATTGGCTCACTTTATAGTTTAACAGAATTTTTTTTTTTGGATAGTTAGTGTTAATCATCCTTTAGATATTTAAGAGTGAGGGTAATTGACACCAGGACCAATGTTAGCTGAAGGTGGATGTTGTTAAACTATTTATTTGTTGTTTATTCATGTTTACTATACACTTTAAACTGGTAGGGAAGTCAATGCAATCTCTTTCAGAGCCTCTCACAGGAACCCCTTCAGTGTGAGTTGGGGATCAGACACCAGTCCAGCATAAACAATTCACATTTCACATGTCATATTTTACACAAATGTGTAATTTAAACAAGTGTGTCCGTTGGAAGATGGAGGAAACCAAAGGAAATAAAAGGAACCCACATGGACAAAAGGTGCACAGACCTGTACACAGATAGTACCTTTCCAAATGATTACTAATTGCTTAATGATTAACAATGATTAAAAGTCAGAGAGTGGTCTTGAATGAAGAGTGATAAAGAAAAACATGGAAAAATGGAATACCTGATGTGTTTCTTCTCCCCTTGCTACATCTAATTAACATTTTGGTAATGATTATGATTGATGATGATGATAATAATGATTATTATTATTCCTTCTCTCTCACCAGGCTCCTTGTAAGGCAGTAATACCAAAATCAGCCACTAGGTCGCGCGCAATGCACAATTATTCATTGCATTACACGGCTTAACATGAACTAAAATTTAGAATAAAAATGCTGGCTTTCAGCCCAGTTGATCGCGTATTGGGTCTTATTTTCGAATGTCGTAAACAATTTCAAATCAACAGAAATAAATATAATTTTGTTTGTTTTTTTATTTCGAAACGCAGCACTGGTGTTGTTACCACGCGTAATCCGGCATATCCGCCGATTTAATAACGCTGCCGTGATTGGTGTATATTTTGGTCAGTCCGCCTGACGTCCAATCATAAATCAGAAGAATAATGTACTATCCAATAACGGCATAGGAGGCGGGTTGTGCCGCAATATGGGTGGGGAAAAAAGAAAGCGAAGACGTCGCAGATAGTTAGGCGGGGGAGACAGAGGGGGTTTAGCGTGGCTACTTGGATGATTAGCAGTGTAGCAGATCTGCGCGAATTTCAGCAACTCGGCTCGGGAAGGAAAGTCGGTCTCAACTCGATGGGAAAGTGAATAATTTTACTCGGGGATGTTTCTGTCGACGCAAAAATGAGCGTCAGGACGTGAAGAGCTGTGTGACTCATTCTTACGGACGGGGATTGTTCACGTGCAAATTGTATGTTTTTCGAATGAGATTTACTGCTGCAAAAAGTTTGTGCAACTTAAAACGATAATCTAATAAGTGGATAAAACGATATCTAATAAAGTTTGTATTTTTTGAATAGAAAGTGAGTTAAATGTGTTGTAGCCGTTGCGGGTTTGTTTTATAATCAGCCTCACACGGCGAGCTAACGCTCTGTATCCGGAGCGCTATGCTAAACTAGCCTCGCTAGTATTATATTCTCTCACCCGCTCGCTGTTGCCGTATAATTGCCTTGTTTAGTTCCTATAATCTCACACGTTTGTATTTGTTTGTTTGTTTTTTAAAGATAAAAAATAAAAGCCGATAAACAAACTGCTAACTAAACAGTAGCAAAGTGAGCTAACGAACTTGTGTGAATTCAGACTCGAGCGGAATCCGTCAGATTTGATTTTTTTTTTAGATGTTGGATGTTTTGTTATATATTATTTAATAAACTTGTATAAAGCACAGTGTATTGAGAGAGAAATCCGGGTTGTTGAGGTACAAAGTGAACAGTAAACGCATCTGTAAGTTGTTTAGATTTGAAGCCGAATCGTGTTTTAGAGTTGGTGTAACTTTTCGGATTGTCGATTAAAATACTGAAATATGAACCATTTTTGGCTTGGACACATGTTTTTGACAGGCTGATGGTGATTTTTGAGGAGGCTGGACAAACGATAAAAAATAATAATAATAAACAAACAAAGAAAAGAATGTATAACAGATTTGAGTGTGAGGAAAAGCACTCGGACTGTCACGTGTTAGATGTAGAATAAAGTGCATAAAAATGCGTAATCCAGTCCATCTACAGAGGTATGTCTGTTCTTGTTTCTACCCCCAGACAATGAGCCAGATGGCACACTTGAAGGAAAGGACCTTGATGCATTAGTAGGAAAAGCAGCAGTCCCCCAGGCCAACTCGATCGTCTCTGTTCCTCTTTCCCCCAACCCTTACTCGCACCTTCAGCTCCGGTCATGCACTCGTACCCGAGATCCAGTGGAGACATCCTGCGCAGAAACCCCCAGCATGACTTCGAGCTCATCCAGAGAGTCGGCAGTGGCACCTATGGAGACGTGTTCAAGGTGTGTGTGATGTGTCAAGGCTTTAGGGTTGATTTTATTGATTTTCCTGAAATCCTGACCAATAGAAACCATAATAGGTTTTGTAATGTCTAGTTATTTGTTGCCTTCTATTTGTGGAATGTTAAGTTCACTGGATACCATTAAGGAGTCACAGAACACCTTAAACCTGTTATAGACCACATCTCTGTGTCTACTGGATATCAGTATGGACCATTAGGGTTGTTGTTGAACAATGAGATAACCAGTTTCTAAACTGGTTTATTTGATGGTGATTTAATAATGCATGAGCGCGTGCACACACACACACACACACACACACACACGCGCAGTTGATGGTTTGTAAAACTATTAGAATAAATGTGCTGTTGTCAGGGTTTTTTTTGAAGCAGCAGGGATGACACCCTCCAACCACCACGTTTATTTGTAAAACCACAGTAAGCACGTTTCCGGACTCATCCATGTTCTGTAAAATGCAAAGATAAGACTGGTGTTAGTAGAACATAGAAACCAATACACGGATCTATATTTATAAGTTGGCACATGAACGTGAGAATCTAGGCCGCTCACAACTCTGTTTGATTTTGATTCAGGATGCTGAGATGCATCAGTAGTCTAAATTAGGGGGAAATGTATGCTTTTGGTTAATTTGCTAGTCAGTATTGGGTAATATAATTGACTCGTTTCGAAATGTTAACCTCGTGGCTCAGTTTTTTAGCTTGCATGGATTGGTTCGGATATTTGCATCATGAAATATCACCCGCAATCCAAATCGTGCAGAATATCTAATTAACTGCTTGCAGTTGATATGATTTAGTGTTGCATTGTTTTCTCACTGCAATCAAACTGTACCAGAGTTCACTTGAAAGCTGAATTTAATCATCTTGCTCACGTGTTCTTTTTTTGGTATGCCTGTAGTGTACTGTACAAGTATCTCTGTTCTCACCTTCTTAATAGAACCACGCAGAGGAAACATGGGGGGTTAAATTAATCTACTTCTGCATATGTGATCGTGGCGTAATGATGTATATAATATTTGTAACTCTTCAACTGAAAATGGTTCTTAGAGGGTTTCTTTGAATAGATTAGGGCCTTAAAGTGTGTGGAAATACTGGCTTTAATGAAACGTTTCTGAAGAAAACCTTACGAGGACTTTGCCAAAAAAAGTCCAGAAGTCACTGGATTTGTGCAATGACTAATTTCTCCCCATGTGAAAGTCTGTTTGATTGCCTGTAAATTTTTGTGGACACTCCTCAGAAGAACAGCAAAACTGCACCATTCAGGAAGTACTCTCCCACCTTTCTGCTTGTTGTAATGGTTACTTCTTGAATAAGGACGAGTTTTTCTCTTTGAACGCTCTCCCTTTTGTGCCAGACAGGATAGACTTGTGTCTCTTGTGTGCTCATTATGTCACTGTGAATATACTGAGAGCGCCCTATTTAAGGGACGGGATCTCTCCGAGGGTTGCCCCTCTCGTTCCTCTAGATTAGCATGCCAGGCAGAGCCGAACCTTCTTTCAAGAAAATGTTTCTCTGCTGTTCAGGGGGTTCTATGGGTTTAATTGTTTGGATTTTTAGCAGGCGATTACCTCAAGTAAAAAAAAAAATCTATGCTGTTTTGGAAAATGTTACAATGGTAATCGGGTTGTAATGCTGGTTCTAGATTATTAAAACATTCTCTCTCTCGCACGTCAAAGACCGTAAGGAAGAGAACTACACATACTAGTTTTTCTTGTATGTGCAGTCTTTTTTTTTTTCTCTACACACTTTTGAAGCACGTATTCAGGAGCATGTTCATGTGTAATTTCTGTGTCTAAAGATTAGTCACTCCAGCAGATGAAGTAAACAGTTCAGGAGAAATAATTGTAAAAACAATCCTACTTTTTTCTTTGGCATCTTAGTAGGTTTTGGGAGTTGGAATCCTGTGTAGACTCATGGAAGAGTAGATGTTAAATCTATGATCCTTATACATATTAATTGGTTTTCATTCTTTATAAGCTTGGAGTACATTAGATCTGCTCTCAGAGACACGAGCTGCATGCCGAGCAGGATTTATGACTGATCCTTAAAAGTGCCCACATTTAAAATCTCGTTCTGAGTATTTAAATAGATGTTTAAATTGGATGCATTTTGTCTACTATTTTAAAAACAGTATTGTATTATTATTATTATTTTTTTTTTGTGGTGGTGGATATGGGTTTTTTATTCTGTGTGAGATCTTTCCGAAACACCCGATCATATCATGAAAGAGGTTTGCTGATCTTCAGTTGGGGAAAGTTGAAGTGTGCATGAAGGTTTGTGGGCCGTGTTTACTTTGTGCGTGGTTTTTTTTTTTTTTTTTTTTTTTTTTTTTTTTAAATAGCTCCAGAGTTTTCCTTGTTTGCTAATGACACACACATTTAGGGATTTGGATTTAACAGACACTCTGGACATTCCTGGAAACCTTGTGAAAGTAGCAAAGTTTCCATTCATCCTTTTGTGGACAGGTTCCACAAGCCAACGTTGTGTGTGTGTGTGTGTGTGTGTGTGTGTGTGTGTGTGTGTGTGCTCGCTTGTCTGCATGGGATACTTAAAAAAAAAAAAAAAACCTGTTATTGTTTGGTGGATATCCTTCCTCTCTGTCTGCGTAGTTGCTGCTGTTTTAAGAACAGTGAGCAGCCTGCTTGTCTTTTAATATGCTGTGTGCTAAGCTACTGTGTGAGTATTAAAGCTTTTCAGCAGCACAATATCTGGACAGTGTGAACCATCTCAACGTCTGAGTTTTCACTACCGGTCTGAAAACACGTTGTTTTTTCTCCTGGTACTTGTGCTGCTGCTCTTATTTACAGGCTTGATGTAGACCCGGAGCTGTTAGATCTGAAATGTTATGCTTCCCTTGGATATCAAGTTTACATGTGTACCGCATATTTTATTTACACTCAATATTTATTAGAACAACACAACCTTTAATTCCCGAAAGGGTTTACTAATAATTATATAATTTATGGTCTCCTTTAGAAAATGGGATTCTCAATATGCCAGTGTTATCATGTTAGCTTTTTTTTTTTTGTTTCTGTTGACCTTTTTTTTTCCCCCCCAGCTCAGAACAGACGGCCCTGCCCCCAGTCAAAACAGCTGTTCAGCGCTGCCTCTAGTATTCTTGTATTCTGTTATAGCTCAGTCTTAAGATGGTGTCATATTTAGCGAATGTGTTAACCCCTGACAGACTGACATGTTAACTATTACAGTATGAGGTAAACCCAAGACATTTTTAAATAGTGACGCATTTCTCAATAAACATTAGTGGCTGAAATAAATGATTTGTCCAAATAGAAACAAAATTAAAATATAACAAAGACTAGGCTAATAAACTTCCAATTATGGTGTTCAATATATCAAATGTAGTATATATAACAAAATAGTTAAACTATGTTTCTGATGTTCCTAAAGGCCCCCCCACCCTTTTTTTTTTAATTATTAAAGATTTTGTTGTGAGCAAGACATGGATTGAAGATTATTAAATGTAGTTTCTCATGTAGTCCAATGGTTATCAGTCTTGTATCATTGTGCCTCACTGAGTACTTAAGTCAAACACCAAACCTGCACTTATGCAAACATTGTTAACCGAATCTGTATTAAACACTTCTTGTTCCAGTGTTCTCGGCATCAAATAACTGGAGAAAGGTTGATGTAGTCAGTGGTATAATTCCATTCTGTTGATATTTCACTTTTACGGATGGAGAATACAGGAAATCATAAAATAGCATACTCGGTGTTCAGACACAGCGAAGAGCTGATTTATATGGTTTATCTTGGAACTTAACTTGTTACACTTGGCTATGTTAGATAAAGCTAATTACATAGTGGGCCGTGTTGCACAAGTCTGATTCCCATTTATGTACTAGTACATAGCATTTTATAGACTAGTTTGCATCTGCAGGCATCTCCATCTCTCCTATGATTGGCTCCATTTGTCTGTAGAAAGGAAAGGGAATCTGTTGTTTCCACTGTGACAGTTGTGGCCTCAAGCCTCTTTGTATTTTGCTTTAAAGCCTCTTTGTATTTCTCCTTTAGAACCATGTTTGAATGCACCACAAATTTGATCTAAACTGTTTACACATACGCAACAATCTCGAATTAAAGATGGCAAGAAAAAAAATGAGGTTGGGAGTGAGGTCTAGGTCTATGCGAGTTTTCTAGGGATTGCGGAAGCCCAGATTAGAAAGCTGATTTGTACCGACAGTATGGGTTGAGGTAATTAGTAGTGTTAAATATCACAGTGAATTCAGTTACTGATGTAGTTAATCTTGATATAATTTTAGCCTGTAGTGCTTTATTGTTATTAAACACATGAACCTAATGTATCACACACAACCACACAGCCTCTGATGCAATAGAGTGAAAGGCTGAACAGTATTTAAAAACACTTGGCACGTGTGCAGTTCTGTCCCAGAGACTTTACTTGCTTGCTCTTCTCTCCTCTCCAAAATGCTGTTGTTGAGTATTCGCTAATCAAATTCATGTGGCAAACTCTTACAGAGATTTCTTTCAGGTGGATTAGCTTCAAATCTGAATGCATTCAACAACTTATAACTTGATGTGAGGGAAAAAAAAGATATAGGGCATATATTTGTAAACGTTTGTATAACATTCCTCCCTTATGCCTATACAAAGTAAGAAATCTGACATAGTAGTACTGCTAAATAATTTTTGATAAAATGTTATTTGCAGTTTAAAGATTGCAGCCCTCTCTTTTACTTTTGCACCTTCTTACTCTATTTTTCTCCTGTATTTCAAATCTGATTGTACTCAAGATATGAGATTTGCCACCTATTAATAGAGCTGGTGGCACACTTCAAAAAAGCATTTGGCTGGTGATCATTCATTTCCTATACAACAGTAGGGTTTTTTTTTCCTCCTTCGGATCTCCTCACCACCTATGTCTTTTGTTCAGAGACTTTTCCTGTCTGAGATTGGTCCAGGCCATTTGCATATCTGCATGAAGCAGTGTGTGCACTCGGCTGCAGATGTGGAAGGACAAACACACAACTCAAATATGCCGCCTCCATTCTTTTTTTTTTTTCCCCCAGCTGTTTACTTTGCTAAATAAACCAACACTACAATTGACATCTTTCTTTGCCACATTTGTGCCACTTTACCTCCAACTTTCTTTGTTTATTTGTGGACAAGGTTGCCATGCTTACTTTAGAAAGTAGGAAAAGACAAACCCAGTACTCAAAATTTGTTTCTTGCACACCCTGTACAGGGCTTTTTTTTAATTTCTTTTTTTATTAAGTCAAGCAGCATGACTGCTACTGCAAAATGCATCGCCATGTGAAATTAATTTGTTTTGCATTTATGGGAATTGCTGAAATGTGGTATGGTCATGGTGGTGATGTTAGACTGAGAGTGTTGCACAGCAGCTTGCTCAGTAAAAAAAATAAAGCGAGCGGTGGTAATGCCTGAAATGCTTATCAGTAATAGCCAGTAGCAAAACAGCGATATGTGTAGAGGCAGAGATACAGCTGGTCAGATAATGTTAATGACATGCAGCCTGGGACCATCTCATGACTAGTCAATTATCTTCTATTTGTTAGTGTCTGTAAATGTTCAACCAGTCAACAAGTGGATTCTGGTTAAGCGTGTATAGTTGGTTTCTGACGTGTCTGTCTGTCTATCATCAGTCCTGGCCTGAGTATGTAAAACACATGCTTTGGGCCCAGCTAAGTTTCACACACAGTCATTTGCCCTTTTATGTCCAGGCATTTTTCTGAGATCAATTACAGGAACTTTTGAATGGTAGCCAGCCACTAGATCCTAGAGCCACTCCTCCTCTATCTGTCTTCCATGTCCTTACACGAATTACCCCGTGAACCTCAGTAGCACCGCTCTCCGCATTCTTTTTACCTTTTCTTGAAAAAGCGCCACACGTATGGGCAAACAACAATGAGCAAATTTTTTTTCAGAACGCTTAGATTTGATTTGTAGTTGATGGCATTGTAGCCAACTCGTGAATGCAAACTGGTTTGTTAAGCTAGAAGTTTGTTACGGTGCATGGTTTGAAAGAATAAAGAGCTATTTCGAAATGGTGCTTAGTGGATTAAAAATAAGCAATTTGTTTGAATTTGTGAATTTGTTTGATTTATTCTTTTTTCCATTTAGTTTTGTTTCCAGTTTATTATGTGGGTCAAATGCTATTTGTTGGTCTTTTTGTGTAAATGAGGAACAGAGGGACTGACAATGTATCTTTGTAGATCACCAGAAAACATTCAGGTGTTTCCTCAGAACTCATGAAAGCAGCAAACTTTTAAACTCTTCTGAACAGTATGCACTACACAAAGATGCATGTGTGGTTCTGTAAGAACTCCGCAATCAAGCTGTAATCCAAGTTATCATTTCTGTGGATGTAAGACAGTTGTACTGACCTACTTCATCATGAAAACAGTGAACATTAGCTCTCTTTTTTTATTATTCTTTTCATCTCCTATGCTCTACTTTCCTCTCAACTTCAACAACAAGCATAAGTGTCACATTCACTAATAGAACCATCTTAATCCCCTTCAGTAGCCACAGTGCATATTTTTATGTTCTGCACTGAAACTAAGCTACTTTTTTTCCCCTTGTGATTTCCAGGCTCGTAAAATCTCCACCGGAGAGCTAGCAGCTGTAAAGATGATTAAATTGGAGCCAGGTGAGTTTCAGGTCTAACCATGCATGTTTTGTTTTTTATTTTTTTTTCTCTCCCACACTCTTTATCTGAAATACAGTCATTTATATGGTTTAATGTCATAACCGGACATCCAATGCCAAATGTCACTAGAACCTCAGTGGAATTTACAACCATATTATCTTCCATTGTTAACATGATGGAAAAGTCCTCAATAGAGTCAAGACTGTTTTGGGAAGTATATGAACAAGTCACAAACTTTACTCTAAAAGTGGTGAGTAGAAATCATGGCCTATAAGTTTATTTATATTTTTATCTTTGGAATTAACCTTTAATGTGATTCTTTTGAGAAGGTGAACATTTATTTTGTGAGTGTTTAGTGATCGAGTTTATTCCCATAGCTTTCCAGTCAATGTTTAGAAAGCACCACATTCCATTACATGAACTTTACATGAATGCTAAAACATATAATGCTGAAGGCTGTATAGTCATAGTTTGAATTTTAAAGTCCAGATATGAGACCAGACCAGATCCAAGTTATGTCTCGGGTCAATAGAACGTGTTTCATTTGCTGATTAGTTGTTAACAACATGGAGATGCCGTTTAAGAGTTGTTTTTTTTCTTTTTAACAAAACCTGGCTAATTTTGTAATTGTACCGAAACATTTAAACGTTCTAATTCATAGTCTCACTACCGTCGTCATTTTTTATTTTAGTATTTGTTGTTGTTAGTTATTCTGTAGACAAGGTTTATTCTTTTTGTTTTGGGGGTTTTGTGTAATACTTTCAGATGGTTTGTTTGTTTTCTGAAGTACGGTCATTGCTGACTGCTTCTATTTGGAAATTCCAGATCTTAAAAATGTATCTATTTTTTAGGTCACTCCAAACTTTACTTCTTTGAAACCATTATAGCAATTGGACACACTGCTTGGAATCAGTCTGTTGTTCAGTCATTCAACAAAAATGCAAGCATGGCTAAAATTTATAGGTCGCAAATGCTGAATGTAATCTCCAGTAAATGACAGCAGAGTAATCAAAGGAATTGTTTTCTTGGATGAAATGCACACATTTCAATTGTTTAAACAGACAAAAAAAACTCACATTGGAGGACATTTCAAGTGATTTGAAACATTATACATATACATTAAACAGCTTCTTATTCTTTTCACACACTTACACACGAGGTGTCAAAATTAACGTGTAAATGCAAATTCACTTTAACGACAGTGATTTTATTAACGCTTATTTAATGCAGCACGCATTTCTGTTTGACCATATAATAAATATAAAAGAGGCACTTTTATTCACAATGTCTTTTTTTTACTCACATATAAAAGATAAATAAACTCCCATAATAATTAATCAAATCAAGCACCTAAATCCGCCATGATGCACACGTCTAGCAATTAAAACCGTCTGTGTGGAAACATAGCAAAAGTTCTATTTGGTTCCAGAACCATTACAGCACCTCTCTGTTTAAAGTTGAAGACTGACTGCCCCATGTGTAATTATAGTTTTTCAAAGAGGCATCTAGAAGCAATGTTCATGACATGAAAATCATGAAGATATTCACACTTGCACCGCATAGCAAACATGTTTAACACCTTCTTGAAGCCTTTCTTTCTTTAAATTTAAAGGAAGTGGTCAGGACTGTCATGCTGTAGATCAGAATGCTGTTTCTCATTTCTCAGAGAAACTGAGAACAACAGGCCTTAGATAAAATGGCCTGGCTGCACTTCTGTTGCACAAGACAGTACGTCTTTTAGCACATATGACTAGTTCTAACCATATGACTAGCACTGTACTGGGTGTGGCAAAGAATATTCTCTTTAGATAAAAAAAAATTTTAGTGCCAGCCTGAATTTTTGACACTGAAGTGAAACCGGTAGATTGATAAAGAAAGGTATTTTTTTTTTTTTTTTTACTTAAACATTTTTTTTTTCTTTTGTTGCTTGCAACAGCATTCTGATTGGGCTCTTATTCTGAAAATGGCTCTGCTTGGCCCCTATACACAGTGGGTGCATTCATGTGTAATTGTATTTGTAAACCAGTCACTAGCACTCAGCTAAATCTTTTATTTGGTCTTATTTAACTTGTGCATTCCTGCCCTGTTTAAGGGAGCCATTATGGAGAACTGCAGAAACTACACATGATCACAATGTGCAGTACTGCTCTATACAGAGGTGGCCAGCTTTGGTGCCTGGAGCCAGCAGATTTTTTTTTTTAGGCTATTTGTTTTTTGCTCATAGTATGTTCAATTCTGATAAATTTTACACTGGTGACATCTGACTGGCATGCATTACCTGTTTGGAATCCTGAAACCTGCTTTGCTACACAGCTGCCTTAGGGATCAGGGGTTGACAATATAATGGTTTAAGCACAGCAGATGTATTCACACTTATAAATGATGGCTAGACAGTTCAGAAGCAGGAAAAAGAAGGTATGTGGATGTAAAAAGGTTCCACCACAAATTGGCTGTACTTATGTCTTGCTGTAACAGCCAACTCACAAATGAAGATGCAAGCCAGATCCAGATATCCGAGTGTGTGATGTAGGGAAAGAATACCACAACATCTAAACAACTAGCCAAAGTACATCAACACAAAAGGCTGCATTTAAAACATGGGTTTAAAGAAAATAATGCTCATTTAGTCTATTAATGTACTTTACAACCTAGCTCTATTTTTTGTATGTTATTATATCATTAAGTCAAGTTTATTTCTATAGCGCTTTTCACAACAAAGCATTGACTCAGAGCAGCTTTACAGAATGTTAAGAGTTAAGGTGAATGATGTGCCTTTGACCCTGATGAGCAGCCTGGGCTGAATGTGGCAAGGAAAACCTTCCTTAAAAGTTATGAGGAAGAAACCTTGAGAGGAACCAGACTCAAAAGGGAACCCATCCTCATTTGGGTGATATCAAGAGTGTGATCATAAATCTTTAAACAATACCGAACACTGGAGAGTGAGAACTAACATGAGCACTGGAATGTAAGATTATGAGTAATGTTCTTTCTACAGTCATTTGTAGTTAAAACTAGGAGCTACTTAGCAACTTATAAAATAGCTCACCATTTGCAATCATCATAGATCCAACAACAGCAGCAATTAGGTAGCACTTTTTAGCCTAGTCACTTGGACTTTGGCTTATCCACTTGGTTTGCGGATAAATAAGAGTTCTCCACCCCGGTATACCTAATATCTGTGTCATATGAGCCATACTCAGAATGTTTATTCTTTTAGGGAGCTTATGTGTGAATTTATTATTCAATTTGCAACTGTACTTTTAAGCTTAGTCTGTTTTCCAAGGCCAGTGTTAAAAACTTTATTTGCTGACTTGCTCTTGGCACTAGAGCATATTTTATCTGTCTTTTTATGTGTTTTCTCTCTTTTATTTTGTGTTTTTTAGGAGATGATTTCTCAATCATTCAGCAGGAAATCTTCATGGTGAAAGAATGTACTCATCACAACATAGTGGCTTATTTTGGCAGCTACCTCTGGTATGGCCAAAACACTGTTTGTGTGGGTGATGTGATGTCTTGTACAGAATTTACAGGAAGTGGCTAATTGCCATTTCGTTACATTCACAGCAAATTTTGTTCCTAATGTTTTTTGTTAAAGATCAGCAAATATCTGCAGATAAGTCTGAGAGAAAGTATAATATGAGTGTTTAATTAGTGGTCATCTGAAAAGCATAAACCAAATTTCTTCCTGTGTTGCAGCCGGGAGAAGCTGTGGATTTGTATGGAGTATTGTGGAGGTGGCTCACTACAGGACATCTACCATGGTACCTACTGCATTTACACTCTCTCTCTCTCTCTCTCTCTCTCTCTCTCTCTCTCTCTCTCTCTCTCTATCAATCGATCATTAGGGAATTAACGGTAGACATATTCATACCAAACCTTTTCGGTTCAGCACACGTATACCGAATGCAATCCGTTCAACGTGCTCCACAAAGTTCATAGTTTTAGTCTCCTCCTCTCACTTTGAGCGCATTTTTTAAATTATTATTAAACTTGAAAACGTGCCCAACAATCCCAGGGGTATAAAAATAGAAACTAGAGTTAGTGCAGTGTCACTGTGGCTACTCACTTCATCCTGGGAAATATGATTTGTAGTGTATAAGCTTGAAATCACAGCCCCTTCCGGTTTTATGTCAGTGTTCATATGGTTTCTTTAACATTTGCTTTAAGAATTTATTTTAAAAGTAGGATGGGTTGGAAGAAATGAAAACTTTGAGACTTTAGAAATATTATTCAATGTAAAACACACACAAATCTTTTAATTTTACCCAAACGGGGGCTAACAAATTATTTTTCCATTTTGTGAACATTTTATTCAATTTAATTCCTTACTCACTTTAATAAATATAATAAAAACATGTATTGCATTCATTTTATTTATTGTGTATACGTTTCAGCCTTTAAAAGAATTTATAAAAATTAAGGCTGAAACGTAATTCGAATACAAAAAAAAAAATAGCTTGATTTCGTCTAGGGGTGTGCACACTTTTTTTTTTTTTGTTTGCATTCGAACAACTTACAAAATAACCAAGTCAAAACGATCTACCTACTATAAAAATGCATAAATAAAAATCTATTTTTTAATGTCATGCGATCTACCCACACTACTTTTGCGATTGACCGGTAGATCACGATCGACGTATTGGGCACCCATGGTATAGTCCATTCAACTACACATGGAGCACTGTTACAACAAAGGGGCAAGGAGAGGATTCATATGAAATCCTGTTTCTGCTACATAAAAAAAAATTTAAGTTTTCCTAATTCTAAAATTCCAACCTTATTTTCCGCAATTTAGACTTTTTTTTTTTTTTGCCAACCGGGCAGCGTCACCCCCTCTGTAGTGGCAGAAAGATTTAAACATTGAAAAAAAAAATTCGGCTACAATCTGAAATGTATTTTTATTTCTAATTTTATTTATTTGTATTTACATTTTGATTTAATGTGGCAATTAAATGCACTAAATTGGTTTTTTTTCAGATATTTTGTATGCAATTACTGCAATAAAATGATTTTCTAAAAAAGGAAACAAATTACTTGTTCATTTTAAAAGACTTATTTTCTCTCATCGTTCTCTTAAAGTATTGCTCTTTAATAAAGACAAAGTACTTATCGGATTACTCTTAATTATAAAATAATCAATATAAAATAATCAATAGCAGCAGTTCTACATGTATATCTCGTGTGGACAGCAATGCCTACTGTAGTATGAGGTTTTGGACTCAACACCATGGTGTTATAATCAGATATTACTAAACAAATCTTATTTATTAAAATTCTTTACTTGGTTATTTTAATCTGTCATTATAATTGCCATGTCATAAACCATTTCATATTATAGTGTATTTGTACATAAGTCAGTTTTTACCTGTTTTTTTTTTGTTTTTTTATGTTGCAGTCTATATCAGTAAGCATTTACACTCTGGAGTTTTGATTGTGTATGTTTTGCTGATGTGTATAGTTACAGGCCCTCTATCTGAACTTCAGATTGCTTACGTGTGCAGGGAGACACTGCAGGTAAGGTTTTATAGCCAGTAGTATACAAATAACCCTTTTTCACATATGCAAGATTATTTCTAATGGGAGCATATAAATTAAATTAAGCAGGTCTGTAGATTTTCTTTTATTAAAAACAGATCATTAAAATTTAAGTCAAGATTTGAAATGGGTTTGGGAAAATATTTCAGCAAATTATTAATGCTGTTTTAATTACATGTAAAAAATAAATAAATACATTTTTTAAGGATACCATAAGAAAAGTTGGCCAGGCTGTCGGGTGACTAGCAAACATATTGCGGCTGTCTGAGATCGCCCATGTGGAAGCTTTATGATTAGTTTTTTACTCAGACTCTAGCTTTGGAGCCCTAGTTTAAAAATTGCAATGTGTGTGCTTCTGTATCTTTTTCTGACATAGAATGGCATTTATCCTGGAATTGTCAAATATAGCAACACGTGTTTATATAAAATAAATGAAATATAACTTGTAGAAATACTTTAGAAATTAAACTAATAGCTTTGTAGCAACTTTTAAATGGAATGGTTCATTTGGCTTGTTTAAAACACAGGGTCTACATTGTTTTGTCCTGCTTTTTCTTATTAAGATTTCTGTGTTTCATTCAGGGTCTTGGTTATCTCCATTCCAAAGGAAAAATGCACAGAGATATCAAGGTACCTCTACTTCCATCACTTATTGTGTTTCATTACCGTTCCGTTACTGTATCTCTGTAACTTCATCCTGCTTCCTCTTTTTTTGGTAACAAAGCTATTAATCAAATGCACTTTTAAATTCATGAACGATGTTTTGTTTGTTGAATCTTGTTTTGGAACTAGGGAGCAAATATATTGCTTGCTGACAATGGAGATGTCAAGTTAGGTGAGCCATCCCCAAACAACCCAACCACTCCTTCAAATTGTTTCTACAAAAATGTTTTTTTTTGTAGGAATATTTTTGCATGTGAACTTTGATATTTGATAAAGCCAGAGTTTTTTGGCTTTGTATTTGCTACTTTATTGTGTAACTTATAATATAACTTTATCCTGAATGTTTTCAGCCGATTTTGGTGTAGCAGCCAAAATAACAGCAACCATTGCCAAGAGGAAATCCTTTATTGGCACCCCCTACTGGTGAGGCTTATACACTTTTACTATTTTTGTTATTTTTAAAGTCAACAATACATAGAGTTGTAGCTGTCTGAGTAGAATGTGTTTGAGAGAAAAAGCAGGAGAAATACTGAATGAGAGCAGTATAAGTTTAAATGTGTTGTGTTTTGTGTACAGGATGGCCCCAGAAGTGGCTGCTGTAGAGAAGAATGGAGGTTATAATCAGCTGTGTGATATTTGGGCTGTAGGAATAACTGCTATTGAACTCGCGGAATTGCAGCCCCCTATGTTTGACCTGCACCCGATGAGGTACGTGTCATGCCCACACTTCCTGCTAAAAAAAATAATTGTTTCACATAATTGAAATACCAAATATTTTTTTATACATACCGTTGCAGCTAAACTCAATTTAAAATTGCTATAAACTGTTAGCTTTTTCAACAAAAAATTGCTACAATGCGGAAAAAATGGTCTCTTTAGTTTTCTAACTTCCTCGTACTGTATGATAATTCAAGACTCAGGTGCCTAGGTTATATTTGCACAAACGCCAGTGATACCATGTCACTTCTCGTTTTTTTTCTTTCTTTCTTTTTTAAATTCGGCAGTACGAACATTGATTTTCATTAAGATCACACTTGTAAAAAGTCCTGGCATCGTCTATAGCACATGATTGCAACCATGCTTTAAGTTATAGTTCTAAATAGGCTTGTGAATTGTTTTATATTATTACTGCAAACTACACATTTTCTGACATTCCACTTGAAAATTCTTCTTGACTTCCAGCAGGTCAAATACATGGAACTGTCAGGCAATGTTTACCCGGTTCTTTTAGTAAATGATTGATTAAACAAGACTTAATACAAGGCAGCTGTAGACCTTAGGCCATGACATTTAGTGTGTTTGACTTCTTAATTTCAACCGGAGTATAATTTCCTGGTTTTGACCAATTTAACATTGGAGACCACATTTCATAATGTCTGTTAAATGATGCATCAAATGTGCAGTGAATAACCCCATATTATGTCACAGCACTTATTTCATAATTTGTATACTTACGCAGAAGTATGACCACTGAAATATATAAAGCATTACACAATATGTCTGTAGTCATGCGTTCCTCTTTAAAAACATTAAGCAATAATCATAGACTAAAATATTATCACACAAATAATGTTGTATAAATATAGAAAATGCCAAGGTAATTGAAAATCATCTGTAATCTAAAAGCATTAGCTCTAATGACATTTGTTTTGCTCTTACGTGTTTTTGTCTCGTTTGCATGTACAGGGCTTTATTCCTAATGTCCAAAAGCAGCTTCCAGCCTCCCAAGTTAAAGGATAAGATTAAATGGTTAGTGGAAATTCCTCATATGGATTTTCATTTTACAATCCTGTGGCTCATGTTGTCTTTTCTCACATCTATGTAAAATGTATTTTTCGATATATCTTTGTGTTCAGGTCTTCAATCTTTCAGAATTTTGTTAAAGTGTCGCTGACTAAGAACCCAAAGAAGAGACCTACAGCTGAGAAACTGCTCACGGTATGAGCTTGTACACTTTGCCAACTGCAGCGCAACTGCCATAAACTTTGTACAACTGGATCGTGCACATTACAAAACAAATACTGACTGAGGAAACTTTAAACTACTATAATGAATAAAATAATAATAATAATAATGTGTCAGATATGACCAAAGAAGTTTAAAAACACTCTGGTCTGTGTCTGTTGTGCATTTTGCATTGTGTTATTTGTTTCTGAACTTTCTTTTTTTGTCTTCTTGTTTGTATGCAGCATGTGTTTGTAGGTCAGTCAGGTTTGAGTCGCAGAATTGCAGTGGAGCTGCTGGATAAGATGAATAACCCAGACAACCCTCCTCTCTACATTGATAAAGACGAGGATGATCTAGAGGTAACACACACAGTGTCTATGTGCAAGAGCGTTTTTAAAAAATGAGAGAGAGAGAAAAAAGTGTGATTATGCGGACATCCTAAAACTGCACGTATGTGTTTGGTAGCTGGTTACAGGCCGTGATGTCTCTGCTAATGAATAAATGAACTTGACACAGTGTTTTAACAGATGTGATATACTGCCTTTCTCTCACGCACACACAGCTTTTCACACACAGTGGAACACTGTTTCTATAAACAGCAGTGCAGTATTGTAGTATTAACTCGTCTAATTGTAGCCTCTTTTTCACTCTCAAGCCACCGCATCCTCCTCACACCATCCGTTCAGCCCCAAACAAGGATGCTCGAGCTGGAAAAACCCGCTCTGAGATTGACTGTAAGTGAACACTTGCACAATCGCATTCCACCACGGCATTACTCTGACAAAACAAAGCTTTCATAGGGGTTTAAATAAGCATTTGGTAATAAGAGTAATTATTTTGTATAGAGAAAAATACTATAGCCACCAACAGCAATCGCCATTTTGTGGTCAGTTTTTGAAAGCGACTTCTATCTAGAGCCAGTTAAAATAGTGCCTTTTTCTTTTTTGTCAGTTATTGCAATATTTGCAAGAATTACTATATAGCAAAAGGTTATGTACTTTTAAACATTTCTACTTCATTGAGCTTTACCTTAATGGTGTCTTGCATCACTAATCACATGTTCATCCAAACACTGATTGTTGATTGGTAGGACAGTCCTGTTACCAGCTTAACTTTCTTTGTTTTTACGTTTGTTTTGATATGTTTGTACATTCCCTGTTCTGAACATTTTTGGCAAAAACAACTGCTGCACCTAAGCCTTTTTATGGTTGAGACAAACCTTGTTACATATTGTTGTAGAAGCCATGTATCATATTGGACATTTGAAATCCCCTAACTAAGTCCATTTATTTTGTTTGTTGAGCTTCTCTGCTTTTTGCCAACCTCTTTTTGTTTTCAGTTCTCTCTTTTTCGCCGGTGTTGCTGTTTCAGTCTTATTGTGAATTATTAAATAGAGTGATAGACAAGTCATATATAGGCTTGTGGTTATTTTCATTAGTCTTGTTCTCATAATATGTATTACAGAGTGTGTAATTGGCATTGCCTAGTTTAAGTCTAGTCCTGATACATGCTCGGATGCATCAAATCTGCAGTGGATGCTACATTACGCTACAGCACTTTTTTCATGACACACAAGTCTGCAAATGAATTTTGATTAAAATGGTGTGTCTTCTGAAAAATACATAGCTGACAACATCTTCACTGTTAATATGCACACAACTCAGGTGAAAGTGATTTATATTTTACAAATAGAGAGCATAGGCACACACCCAACCTTTCTGGGATAGACCCAGGATCTGCTGCATCCCCAACCAGGATACAGGAAAGGTGCGAGTCTTACTGGCTGCTGGGGTTAGATTTTTGTTTTGAGGCAATGGAATATTGGTATTGAAATTAATGTAAATGTACATTTTGCAGATCTCATTGTGGTAATTAATAGATCGACATGCTACAGTTTATCTTAGTTGTTTTTTAACCCTAAGATGATTATTTGGGTAATGTTTGACAGTCTGTGGTAGGCAAGTACAAACAACTCAACAGAAATTACCTCAGTCCCTAAGGGTTAAATCATTTGACTGTGATATAGAATTGTCTAAGCAGTGTGAAGGGACTAGAGTGATTTAGATAATGATTGAGATGATACTGTACCCTGAGTTTCATTTCATCTTTGTGTTAGTGGGTGAAATGTAGTTTTGGTTGTTGTCGTCTTCACTTTTTTTAAAAAATTGCTATTACTTGTTGAAAGATTACTTCTGGTTTTCTTGACCACACACATGAAAAGCCCCTGCTGCTCAGAATTTGTGTGTGTGTGTGTGTGTGTGTGTGTGTGTGTGTGTGTGTGTGTGTGTGCGTGTGTGCGTGTGTGCGTGTGCGTGTGCGTGTGCGTGTGCGTGTGCGTGTGCGTGTGTAAGTGAGTAAATGATTAAATGAATGACTGTTGCACAGATGATTTGTATGAGGGAGAGAGTAGTCATTTTCTTATATACTGTACATGTTTGTCGTTTTAATATGTATATATTAGTCATCATCTTAAATGCCTATGGTGATGGCTGATGTGTATTTAACAAGATGTTGTTTTGTTGTCTGTTGTGTATTAGTGCTTTTTTATCTGGTGTGCATGCTATCAGGCAGTAAGTCAGCCATCAATCGATGCAGGCTTACATTTAAAAATAGCTGTTCCAAATGAAGAAACTGTCTTTACACTAAAACAGCTGTTCACTACAGAGTTTTATAGTTAAAAACCCTTGGATAGATCTGTGGAACTTGTTGAGGCTTCTGCTGTAAAGCTTCTTCTTTATTGCCACAAAGTTTCTGTCTCACATCCTCTCAGCAACAAACATTCAGCTCAGATGTCAGTGCAGATATTCACACATGTATCCATGCGGTCAGTCAGGTATGCCATTGTCATCGCTTTATGTTTACTAATTAAGTTTTTGCCAAGAATTATTACAAAAAGGAGCCCCAGTTAATGTTATTTTATTTAGTTTAATCTCTGTACGCTGTTTGATGCCAACAAAATTGTCTTAACTAAAGGTTGAATGGAAACTGTGCTCTGCTTTAAATTGGCAGTTAATATATTTGTATTATCTTAAGTCCTGATATCTTGGTTCTGTGTTTTCCATCACTGTGTATGTGTGGGTGTCTGTGAGTGCGTTTAGAGTACAGCCAGTTTTCAGCCCTAAATGGTTATGTAGAAAGTGTTTCTGACGCACTTGACTTGTGTTCTGTCACTGTCGAACAGTGCGCCGACTGTCTATCATGGATACCGAGGGAAGTTCATTTGAACGTCTTTCCTCCCCCTGGTGGTGAGCGAGTGCATTGTCTGCATCCCTGCAGAAGAAAGAAAGACTAGATGTCAACCTGGCCACCAGTCAGCTCTTAATAGTGCCAACTGATGAAACTTTGAGGAATATAAACAATCTGCTATTTAGTTTTTGCTCATTTGTGTTGGGATGAACTATATTTGGTAGAAGTGTTATTACTGCTTTGACAATTAGATTTAGCAAGCTTACTTCAGTTCTATAGTTCTCAGTGTTTTTACCAGAATTCTAGGATCAAAAGAGACTTTCCTGTTCACTCTGCCTGTCTGTGGCTGAACTTTTAAACAAAACTTCATAAATTTGATCCTTTTCACATTAACTAATATAAAAGAAAATATTGGTAACTATAATACATTTTTTTTTAAGTTTAACTTTGTAAAGTTATGCACATTTTCTTAAATCAGAAATATGCCATTGTATAGCTTTTTAAACTAACTGAAAGTTAATTATCAGATCATGTATTCAAAATGCAATGTCTAAGTTAAATTTATAAATTGTTTTATTTAAGCACATTGCTTGAACAGGGTTTTTCGTGGGGAAGACTAAGATCCAGAAATCAAAATGTTATTCCTTGAAAGGTCTTAAATTCCAGTCTAAGGTCTTAGTCCAATATATAATTCTCTGTATTGTGGCCAGAAATATGAGAGCAACATGCAACAGCCAATCAGCTTTCTGTTATTTTCACAAAAGTTACTTTGATTGTATCACAAACGTATAACGGATTTTATTTTTCAGCTATTGGAAAGTGCAAGTTTAGCAATACTTGGCTCAAAATCTTTTATTTAGGCTGAATAAGGCCAAATGCTAACAACTTATTTCTGCATGTGTTTTTAATTGTATGAATATGGTCTTTCATTCCATACTTAATGGGCTTAAAACGTCTTACATTTGACTTTGTGAAACCTGCAGAAACCCTGTTATATAATGATTTTCAAAATACACCACCTCACTCTTTGTTTTCCAAAAGAAAATAAATAAATAAAGTGCAGTGGAAGCTCTGTCACTTCTATGAACCTTCTTAATCCTTGCATAGTTATTTATGTTGCCAGGGAGATGTCTGCATCCATTAGTATGCAATCTGACTCAACTACATGGTGCACATCACTCAGAAAAACTGTTAGGATATTTGTGATGAATTATGGCATTGTGAATGTTGCTTTATTCAGATTGTTTCTGCTTTGGTTCCAGTTGATAAGCTGCGATTTGAGCCTCCGCTCAAGAAGGAAACGGAAGCAAGCTCTGAAATGGTGAGCCAATGAACACTGCAGAACTTTATTCAGTCTCAGCTCACACGGACATTAAAGCTGGTATAGAACCTAAAGTCTCTTACAAGGTGTTTAGTGCAGCCAAACTGATTACTAGGACATAGTTTTACACTGGTTTAACCAAAATTCCCCAAATATTGTATGATTTAAAAGGGCTAATGATGTAATGTTCTTCTCCGAAGGATGTGACCAGAGAGAATGATTTCTCTTCTCAGTGGAGCCCATTCGCTGATGGAGGCATCTCCTCCAGGTAACTATAGAAACAGTTAAGACCGAGACCATAAACAAATTGGCCTTCTGGCATGTGGCCTCCTATCATTACTTAATAACGTCAATCTTGTCTGAAACGTTTTTGTGGTAAATCACCAATCTCTGTGTGTGTTTGTTCATGCTAACCTGCTCAGTTTGTGTGTTTGAGCTCAATTTCTCCACTGTCTGTCTGCTTGCCTTTTCTCCTTTGCTTTTACTGCCTCTGTTCTTTTCTTCTGTTTCTTTGCTTTTCTTGCTCCCGTTTCACTTAAGGAGCCTCCTGAAAAGTGTGGAGGAAGAGTTGTTCATACGGTAAAGCAAGAAGTGTGTGTATTTGTACCCATACTTTAGTTGCCCTGCTATTTTTTTTTTTGTGTTTGCTGCTGATGACCTTTCCTTAGTAAAAGAATGCCAGAGGTTTTTTTTGGGGGGTGGGCGCACTGTGCTTGTGCATCATCTTCCTGCTGCATTTGCATGAATATGCATCCAGTAACTGTCAAATCTTCTGTCAATATTGTTCATCGTCAGGCATTTGCTTCACTCTGTAGAATTGTTTGATTTACAGTCTGTTTGAATGTCTGTTTATATTTATTTTGCTACACACTGAAGTCATTTTGGTTTGAGATCAAATAATGAATGAGACTTTTTACAGTTTGTTTCCTGGTTGCCAAGAGTTTCTTTTTTACTTCATTTGAAAAAAGAAACCACAACCCACCATTTTAATTATAATGAAGTTCTTATGGTTTCTTATTTGAATACTATTAGAATTTTAGTCTAGTAATGTGATCTGTGACTGGCCAGTTCAGATATTATAAAAAATAATGGTCCCAAACATTAACTAATATATTATTGTTCAAATTGAAGTAGAAAGTCTAAAATTTGTATAGTCTGATTGTGTTTATAAAATACATCAATAGATCATATAAATGCTCAATGTGCTCAAAAGTCTGAATGCTGTTTTCAAGGCAACTAAGAATAAAATATCTGATGAATCTATTGCAGCTTAGTTTTTTTTTTTTTTTTTTAAGGAACAGAACTTTTATACTATGGAAGAGGTACTTTCAGAAAAAATACATTAAGTGACATAAACGTTTTTTCTCTTTCTCTCTCGCTCTCCCCCGTCTGCTTTGTTCTTTCTTTACTCTAGTCATGGACACATGACTCCACTTGAGGACGTTTTTGAGGATGTAGAGAAGTAAGTTTCTTACAGTTCATTTTATTCAATACACATGGCCATAACATCATTTTATATAATTAGGCTTTAAAATATACAAATTAATCCATATGCATTTTTGTCCAATGTGTGAAAATGTTCTTTAGAAATTATATAGGACCTTGTAAAAGAATGTTTAGCATTCACATACCTCACAAGTTTATACAGCTGCTGACTGAGAACACCCCCCCCCTTCAGTATACAATCATTCATGTAAACTTTTCCCCCACAGATCCACTCTGAAGCATGTGCCTCCACCTCTTCCCCCTAAGGTATGTTTCTTGTCACTGCATGCATGTTTGTACACATGCCTACATTTATGCACGTGTACACACTCACACACACAAAGTATGTGTATTCGTGTATATAAAATACTAGTGAATATATTTTGCGTTTCCATTCGTACAAAATGTGTAGAGATTTTTCCTGTGTTTTTTGGAATCGGTATCAACTGCACTTATTCCTTTCCTCTGCTAGCCATACCCTTTTAGCTCATCTGATGAAGTGGGTTTGAACGATGGCTCTTCGACAATTAAGCGGTTCCCAGGCTCAGATAATGGCCTAGTCCAAGGACCACGAAGGCAGAGCACACCAGAGAGAGGCAACAGGGTTGAACAGTTGCAGCATGACCTCACCTCTAGTGTGAGCAGCCCTGGATCACTATCACAAGTCCAAGAACATGGTACTTCTATACTTAGTAATAATCTCTGACTTTAAATGGGTTAGTGAGCAGCTGCTTATCTGCACACGTACAAATTTGACAACTTTGCTGTCCTTGCCATTTTTCCTAGTGAGACACTCGGTGTTATTTTTGCACCCCTGAACTCTAAATATGTCTGTTCCTTAACATTCATTTGCCTTTTTTGCTTGTCTTTTCAAAGCTTCTTTTTATTCTAAACCTAGAGGTAAGATGCTACAGTACCTTCACTGTCTGTGTTTGCCTCACTTTTAATTCCATTTCCATTCTTCCATTTCTTCCTTCACTTCTGTATGCAGTCTTTAATATTTGTTTTTTGTCTATTTTTTTCCCTCCCTTTTCTTGTCTCGACAGGTGAGGACTCTGAAGACACCCTTAATGGAGACACTCCTAAATCACCACCTGGTCGCCTACAAAAGAAGGAGAAGAAAGATTTTCCTGTGAGTGTCTAAATGAGGGAGTGAAAATGATGCTCAGTTTAGTTGCTTGGGTTTGGTTCTAACCAAGAAACAAGTGCTAGTTTGTTTAAGTGTTAGATTGTGTGATGTGATAAAAAAAAACTGTTGCACAATTTAAAAGAGGATGAGGTACATAAACACGTGGTATAAAACAAAAAGATAATTCAGTTGGAATTGCTGAAAGATAACTTGAGAAATTATGGTTTTGCCCTGGACACTTTCTGAACTGAAATGACTTTACAAGCAGACAAATGGTGAATCCTTCCCTGACCAGTCAAGATGCTGAAGAAGTATGATTTTAACATGATAATAACAACAGAGAAAGTGACCTGTCAAGCTTCTTGACTGGTTAGGCATGCTTCTGTGTAGGTAAAAATGAGTGTGCAATACAGAGCCAATTGATTGTTCGAAATGCTAAAATACCAGTTTTGTCACAGGAAACCATTGAGTAGGAATCTTAGTGGGAGTGTCACATGAGCATGCTTTGGGAAATTATAAACCAGGTGGGCAGCAGCATTCTAAATGCACCTTAGAGACAATGAGAAAGACCAGCATGAAGAGAGAAGTGGAGTAAATATTCAAGGATATAGAATAAAGCAGTTTAACACATGGTTATGAAGATGACTTCTTCAGGATTAGCGGTTTTGCATATGGTAAAATAACAAATAGTAAAATACATAAGTGGTCATTTAATGACAAGAAGTTACTCTGCAACATTGTCTAGTTTTAGAGAAGCCACATTTAATACCTATTCCATTTCAGTACATAGTAATAGTAACAGTATTTGTATAGCTGTATTGATTTAGCAATACATACAGAAAATGTTTGACACTACTTTACTGAAGTGTATTTTGTCTTCTTACAGAAGCCAGCGATTAATGGCCTTCCACCCACCCCTAAAGTACTGGTAAGGGCCCACTTCCTGATTCTTAGCCTTCTTCCTGAGCATGTAAAGGAAGTCTTCTTACAGTACACCCAAAGCTGCTTTTAGCCAGATATATTGTTGTCTTTTTGAAAAATGTGAGGAAACAGGATGAAATTAAATAGCTTTTGATGTTTCATCCAGAATAACCCAAGATACTTCTGGAATTGTGTTTGGGTTTTTTTTGTTTGTTTGTTTTGTTTTTTAAATATATTTTCAAGCAAATGCAAATTTGCAGCAGACAAAATCTAAAGTCTAAATCAATATTAATTAGTTTAATTAATGTATCATAGATGGCTTATTTTTCTTAGTATTCCTGTTATGGCCACCATGAACAATCATTTAAAATTGCGTAGGTTTTTTCGTTCCCTGATATTTTAATGCATTTATTTTTAGCATAGCTGTCTCTCATTGCTGTCATTAAACGAAAAGGTCAAAAGGACAATCACAGTTTGATACATCAATGTACTTTCAAAACGAGCCTAATATATAATGCTGGTTTTGCCTCTGTGTCTGCATTTAGATGGGTGCATGTTTTTCAAAAGTGTTTGATGGCTGTCCACTTAAAATCAACTGTGCCACTTCATGGATTCACCCAGAAACCAAAGGTAACTTCAGAAAGTTTACCTGTTTGTGTGTTTATGGATGTGAACATGATTGCACATGCATGTGCACACGGGTGTGAATGAAACATTAAGTTGTAATAGCTGTAATGTCTACCTGCTTTAGATCAGTACTTGATCTTTGGGACGGAGGATGGCATCTATACGTTGAACTTGAATGAGTTACATGAGGCCACCATGGAGCAGGTATTTGCTGACCTCTGACTTTTTCCTTCTAGCATCTTGTATTATGAATATGTGTGTCTCAGTGTGTTTGTAGGCTGATCCATGTTTTGTGTGTGTAAAGGCATACTCACTCATTGTAATCAAGTAAAAAATGCTAATTTAATATGTGATGCTGATTGCATTTTAGTTGTTCCCACGGAGATGCACATGGCTCTACATCATAAATAATAACCTCATGTCATTATCAGGTAAGCATCTCGTACACTGCGAGTAAGCATTTGCATACTAACTAACCTGCTAACTCAGTCTTGTATTCAGTGTTATTCCGCATTTTTATTTCATTGTGTTTGCTTGTATGAGTTGGTATCCTTTATTTTTTATTTTTTCCCTCCTTCTCCAGTCTGCTTTTTGACTTCAAAAGTTTTTGCAAAATTAAAGCTACAGTTAATTAAAAATTCTGTTTGCACAGTTGACGAATTATGTATTCGATGAGTTCTAGCACTTGTTTCAGGGTTATAGAATTCTCTAGCTCATGATTAAATCTATTTGGATCTGATTCAAGAGGGATATATAGTTCCATTATAGTCTTGTGCCTTTTTTTGTTACAAATATATTAGATAGGTCATTCAGCAGATGCAGCCATGCAGGATTCAGTGTTATCAAGTTTCCATCATGAAAGCAGACCTGTACTTTTTGTGTTTTAATGTCAAAGCATGAGGTTATAATTCATAAATATTATCAGTGGAGAAAGGCTAGATATTCTAATAAATCTAAAGATTGACATGCATTATAATCACGACTCATTAGTGTGATCATGTACTGTGTCTAACCAGCTTAGCATTAGACAGATTGGCTTCGGAGAATTGTATTTTGGACACAAGCCTAAATGAGTGTTTATAATGGTGCTGGGACAAGATATTTTATTAAACAAACGATCGCAGGCAGATGAAGAGGCAAGGTTTTTTTTAAATGTAATTTTATTAATGTCATACTCCTACTGTCAGCCTGTCTTCTGCAGTACATGTCACTGTACAATAAACACGCTTTTTGCTTTTGTCATAATCATGGTCAATGTATAGTAGCTACATAATGACTTTCTCTTTCCTCTTTTGCGCCCTCTCTTCTGTCCTCTCTTATCATGGCTGATCTCACTCCCTGCTGACTGTTTTAACGTCTAAATCACCATAATCAGAAGGTAAAGGCACTCTTACACACTCGCACATACTAAGAGTACCATCATTTTCCTCACTGTGCACATATTCATGCCTATCTGATATCACTTTTTTTCCTCACTCTTAATTATTTCCTTTAAAGCCATGTTGTTAGATGTGCATCATTGTGCTTATCTTAGCCTGCTATCATTGTCGCTGACACCAGAGACATCCAGACAGCACTGAGTTTGGTTGTTGTCTCTCTGCTACATGTCCTTGTTATAATCTGTGTTTAACCTGTCAATCCTATTTTTTTTTTTTCCTTAGGAAAAACCTTTCAGCTGTATTCTCATAATCTGATTGGCCTGTTTGAGCAGCTCAAAAAACCTGGACTTGCTGCACAGTTCCAAACTCACAGGTTTCCTGAGAGAATACTGCCCAGGTAAATAAGAGCAAGTCCCTGGAACAGCTGCTTTTTTAATTTTTTTTTTTTTTACACACACGCAAGCATCATCAGTTGTACAGTTTAGTGTAGTTTTGTCATATCTGAATTTTACAGCAGATATGAAAAGCAGCATCTCAGTTTATTGACACATTAACAAAGTTTTTTTTTTGATGGGGGGGGTACTGCTTATTTTATCTGTGTATAATATGGTTAGGATGCAAAACGTTTAACAGTTTTTCTATTTATGTTGTTTGCTATGACAAAATATCATATCGCCCTTTTAAAAGCCCTCCTGCATTTTTTTTTTTTTTTTTTTTTTTAAACAATAAAGTCATTTGATAACTTTCCATTAAGATTTTTCTATATGCTCAGTCAGGGTCGTCATGCACAAGTTTGTGTTTGAAGTAGGCTATTAAACCTGATGTGTGCCATGCTTAGTAGTTTGCTTTGGGTACCAGATACCAGGTTTCATCTAAAATTAATACCACTTTTATTGTTTATAGCTGATGAGATCACTTTGTCAGGATAAGGATAGTCCTGGGTTTACATTTGTTGTCACACTATTCGGTGGAGATGTGTTCACATGGCCTTGGGTTGAACCCATAGCTACTGTAAGCTCAACTTACAACTACCTTAATTGAGCCCAATGTTACCTTCCTAACCTATGACTTCAGCTTTGCATAGTACCACCTAGTTGCTCAAACACAGTACACAAACACTTACCCATTTCCTGACATGATACTCAGCACTTTCCTAATTTCATATAGCTCAAGTACTTTTTAGTGCAAACTCTTTCACAGGTGAATAACTGGAAACCAGTATGCTTATGTTGCTGGCAGTGGTGAAGCTAGTAATGGGGAAATTATAAGCCTTGTCCTTGTGTGTGTCTTTGCTGTTGGTCTATAGAAGTAATGCACATTTTTTAGACCACACTGTACATGTAAATAATTATTTGTCAAAATAAAAAAATATTTTTGGTGCAGTGCACAGGTTTAGAATTATTTTGCATACTTAGTAGCCATATGTAGTGGACAGAACACTACTTAGTAGTCAAATGCATTTAGCAAAATTTAAGTGTGTATAAAAAATGCTCTTGTAGTATATGTCATAAGGTGATTACACTAATTTGTTATGGTGTTGTTTTTTTAACAGGAGATTTGCCCTGACCACCAAAATCCCTGATACAAAGGGCTGTCACAAGTGCTGCATCGGTGAGCAACATGGGCAAAATATTTTTTCCTGTAGTGTTTACTTTCAGTAGGATTAACTAGATTCCAGTGCTAACATGACACATTAGTTTTTTTTATTAATGTTGTTATATAAAAACATTTTATAAAAATAACCTGTTGGCAGTTTATATTTGGCAATTGTACAGCACATTTAACACACTCCTTTCTTGCTCTCTCTTTCAGTGCGTAATCCATACACCGGTTATAAGTACCTGTGTGGAGCGCTGCAGTATGGCATTGTTCTGTTACAGTGGTACGAGCCCATGCAGAGGTTTATGCTTATAAAGGTTAGTAACGAACAAATCACAGTGCTGTCTGCAAAAGACTGTCTGCACTCTTATTAAACTCCCATCATCCTCTCTGCTACAGCACTTTGATTTCCCGTTGCCGAATCCTCTGCATGTGTTTGAGATGTTGGTAGTGCCGGAGCAAGAGTACCCCCTTGTGTGTGTAGCCGTCAGTCAGGGCACAGAGCCAGGCCAGGTTGTTCGTTTTGAAACCATCAACCTCAACTCTTGTTCTTCCTGGTTTACTGAGATCGGCTCAGGTACATGTCACTCCCACACAAACCTACATGTTCTTAAAAAAAGAGGAAAAATTGTTTACTATGCATTTAAATATTAATACGCCAGTTATTTATACTGTTGCAGGCAGTCTAGGAATGCTAATTAAGCACACGTTAAATATATTAAAACATAATTTAAAGAATGAAAAATGCCTCAAATCTTATACTTTGGTTTGGATAGTTTTTCCTACATCAACATAGGACTTTTTTTTTTTTTTATCCAGTTTTGTGTTTGGTATGCATATGAGTTGAATCTCTGTTTCTCTGACTTTTTAGCCGGGAATCAGGTTGATGCAATTCATGTTACACAGTTGGAGAGAGACACAGTGCTTGTGTGTCTCGACAGTAAGTATAAGGTCTTCAAAGAAGTTTAAGTAAAAAGATGCTTATGCAGATATATATTTAAATTGGTTTGTGTATCATCTTACAGAAAATCTGAAGATAGTGAACCTGCAAGGAAAGCTCAAATCTAATAAGAAACTGTCTTCTGAACTCAGCTTTGACTTCTGTATCGGCTCAGTGGGTGAGTGTGTTATTTAGGCATTAATGCTGTTTAATACCATTGTTCTAAATGTGATTATAATTGTTTTGTGTGTGTGGTAGTATGTCTGCAGGACAGTGTTTTGGCTTTCTGGAAACACGGCATGCAGGGGAAGAGCTTCAAATCTAATGAGGTATGGGGTGTCTCCAAAATCATTGTATATAAATCATCTAATACCATCAACTTGTTTGCTAGTTATAATCAGCTGGTGGAATAGTGGTTGTTTTTATTGCTCTACCATGCACAAAGCACTATGTGTAAACTGATAAACTGGCAAATAAACACTGTGCAGGTATGGCATGAACTGCAAAAAGCATCTGTTTTAATGGTATGTTTGGGTATGTGGCTGTGGTTAGTTGAGTAGGAGTGTCAGTATGTCACCCTGCGTGTGGTCAAGTTCACCTGATCGGCATCATTCAAACAATAAATGCCCCGGAGATCACCAGAAGGTGAAGGACTCTTTATGAAAACTAATACCCTGTGCGTGTGTTTGATTCGGCGAGTGAGTGAGTGAATATGAAAGTCTGTGTTTCCTCGAAGACATTGTGAAAGGTAATGTAAAATTGATGTCCAATCAGAAAGTAGCAGCTGCTCAAAGAGAGCGATTAAATTATTCAGCTGTTTTTGTCTTGTATGACCCTGCTGAAAGGCCATCAGCACCCTCAGGGTTCCAGTCTGTGCACTTGACTGCATGTGTGTATGTAAGAGGGAGAGAGAATAGCAGTCTATAGTATTATCCTGACAGGTGTTACACCACCACTGTCACCTGCTCTAATTGCCTGTGCTTGCATGAGAAGGGGATGGAAGGGGGATACTCCATCATGATGGAGTGCTGCACTTGGCTGTTGTAACTATAGGACACTTAAGTCAAATTTCGTTTTTCTTTGCACTGAACAATTTGTTTGTTAAAATAAATGAGACTTTAAACAAAATACATAATAGATTAAAACTATAAAATTTTTTCAGTCAGGCTTATATGCAAAGGTGAGTGAGAGTTTTTTGCTAAATGTTTAGTGGTTTACTTAAAGGTGGACAGCAGGCTAAATAATGTCCCTGCTGTTGTCTGCCTAAGCCTGTGTTTGCTTTCTAACTAGATTTTACAGCTAAGCATATATATGCACAATTAAAAAATAATTGCTTCCAATATTTATTTTTGCATGATATGGACACTCACCATATCTGCATTTTTGTGTATCATATTTCAGATTTAGTCCTCCTTTTTGTTTAAAACCATTCACTCTTCCATTCCATTAGATTTTGGAGTGGGACTGTGGTGTCCTCAAGTGAGGAGGTCTGTGGTGCAGTCAGCATTCAATTTAATTCCAAAGGTGTTAATAGGAGTTTGAGGTCAGGTTTTTTTTCCCCCCAGACCATAAGTGTGCTTAAAAGGCAAACTTGACCTACCATGTGTTCACAGGGTTGTTGTCTTGCTGCAGAAGGTTTAGGTTTGACCCCTTAGTTCAAGCAAAGGAAAAAATAATACTTCAGCATACAAAAACATCATATATAATTACTTGGTTATGGTAGTGTTTTGGAAAGGATTACCTACAGGTATGATCAGCGTGTGTTGGCATAATTTTGTCATATGTGTGTGTTTGTGAGTGATTCTTAAAATCTAAAGATCTAATGTGATAACAGGAAGAGAGCCTAGGTAGATTAAAAAAAGGGAAACAACTTCGTTTTGGTCAGAGCCTATTTACTTCTATTTGGGTATTTTAGCTAAAAATTCATCCACAGTCACCACTCAATTAATACATTATATTTTTGTGCTTCATTTGTGCATTAATGCATTTTGCATGTGCCTGCAGGTAACACAGGAGATTTGTGACCCGAGCAGAGTGTTCCGACTACTTGGATCGGACAGGTGAGATTTCTAGTTTTGTCATTCGTTACATCTCGTGGTTTCTTTTTCACTGTTGATTTGTCTTGCACTCAAAGCTGAGAACGCTGTATGACTGGGTGTGTGTCACACTTCTCTCTTAATTTCCTCTTTACCTTAAAACATACCATCACCTTCCATCTCATTCCCCTACGTCCTCAGAGCGCCAGTGACTTCCCTTAGTGCCCAAGTTTCCGTGGGTGTGAGCATGTTGCAGTGTAAATGGAGATGTCAGTAATTCAAAATCATTGTTAGACGGGCTTAAAAGGGTTTGCAGAATTAATTAATAGTTCCAGAAAGGTTAAAAAAAAAGATTAATATATGACATACACCATACTGGATAGGAGCCTCCCTCTCCTGCTTTGCTTTCAGATTAGCTTCATTTTATTTGCTGCTTTACTTTTCAGCACGTAGCTGGCGTTCGAATACTTCCTTTCACTTTTAGTCCATGTTGACATGACTACATCACATAATTGCTGCAGATTTGTCAGCTACTTGCACATTCATGTTGTAAATCTCCTGTGCTATCAATTCCCAAAGGTGACTCAGGGGACCCAAATCTGCCCACTGGGGAGGTCATTAAAGTTTACTGAAATCATTGTCATGTTCATCGAACCCATTAATGATGACTTGCATTTTATAGCATGGCACATCATCATGCTGGAAATTTCCATTGTAAAATGGAAAGTTGTGGCGATATAGGGATCGACATGGACAGCAACAGTGCTTATATAGGCTAAACACCTACTTGAAGGGGGCCTGCCTTCCTGTCATTTTGAAACAGTCTGGCCATTGTTCTCTGACCTCTCTCATCAACATGGCATTTTTGCCTGCAGAAGCTCCACTCACAGTCACAGAAATAATTTCTTCCCAATTTTTATGTTTGATGGGAATATAAAATAAGACCTGTGTGATTTTAAGCTTTTCCATTACCGCCATGCAATTGGCTGATTTAGAAAGCTTACTGAATGTGTAGGTATACAGGTGTTTCTAATCATGATCTAGTGTGTTAATGGATCTGTGAAGTTTGTGAAAAGTGAGAGGATACAGCGTTGTCACTTATCAAGCCCAAACAGCCTCACTTTCTGGAAGAACAACGTCATTGTAAGAGTACAGTATGGGAGGTGACGGTGTCAGTTACACACACTCTCTCACACACACACACACACACACACACACACACACACACACATTCTCCCCCTATGACTCAGAGGTTGCACTCATCCATTGTGAAACAGGTGCATTGACCTCGGGCCTCGGCCCCCAGTCTATGGCCTTTGTCTTGGGAAGAAATGAGCTCTGCTCTTACAGCATCCATACTAAAAAAAAAATGATATATCACACACTGAAGAAGTATCAATTAAAGAGATGTAGTGTTCTGTTAGTTCTCCTTCTCATTGAATATAGTGTGATTGACTCTTCTCACAAACCCCGGCCCTTCCATACTTCACACACATATGCACTTGCACGCACGCGTCTCTATGCCTATACTCTATGTTTTATTCACTGTGACACGGGCAGTGCCAGGCTGGTGTGTCTGTGTGCTGTAATTTCATCTGATGCCCTGTGCCCGCTGCCTCCCCCTCTCATCTCTCTTTCTGCTGAGGACATGACCAGTCTTGTGTCATACTGTGTGTCTTTTTGTCTCTGCAAATCCTGCTGCATGCAAATCTTTCCTAATTAAATTCAAAGATTGGCAGCTTCAGTGCCATTTTTCCTCTTTGTTTCTCTTTCTTTATCTTTAGTTTTTAATGTTTTGAGATGTAATGTGTTGTGTTTTTAGGGTGGTGGTTTTGGAGAGCAGGCCCACTGATAACCCGACGGCTCTCAGCAACCTTTACATCCTGGCAGGCCATGAGAACAGTTACTAGGCTGATTCTTACTGATACTGCTCCCTTACCTAGTCACTGCTCTGGCATTGTGGATTCAGAGCTGTCTGGCAGTGAACTCTCTTCTCTCTCAGTATGCTGCTTTTTGAAGCAATGGCTTGAAGACAGAAAAGTGAGCCAGAGGCTTCAGATGGTGCCTTAATTACCTTAATGGACCTTCAAGCTGGTCTACTCTGTGCATCTTTCTGTCACCAGCTAATGGCTCATTTTAGAATCAGATCAAAAGAGGCAGCATGATTCCAGCAAATGTATTTAACATCTGAAATGTCTGAAGAAATATTAACCAAACAGCAAGACTGCTTTAAAAGTGCCTTTTAAAGGGAACCGTCAGGCCTGCTTTATAAATCTTTTGAGAAACAGTCTGTCCTGTGTGACTTAATCAGTATGCAACTAACATATCTTCAAACCAGACTTTGAAATTGAGATCACCTTTTGGGAGTATTTAGCAGGCTTGAAGTAAGCAAGAAATCGAACAAAGGACATATTGCCGTTGGCTATTTAAAGTGTAAATTATTGAGGTGTGGTCATGTGATGTAGTTTAAATGCAGTGTTTTTCGAGAGCACACCTGCAAATTCTCGCTTCCTTAACAGAGCAGGACTCCGTACAGCTGCATCTTTTATTTTACTGCTTTGTAATTAAATAATAATACTCTCCTGCTTGGTTACATTTTTAGAACAGTTATGATGTAAAATGGTATTCTTTTAATTGTAGCTTTTATTCAATATTTGCACCATGTAAGCACTTTTGTACATTAATGTTTTTTGTATTTAAGAATGACAAAATATGGGAGATGCTAGGTTTTTATGACTTGCGGAGTATTTCCATGGCTTCAGTTCTAATGTATGCTTTCTTTTGTAATAAAAAAAAAAAAAAGTTTTAACAAACTGTGTCTCTTGGTTTTTGTATGTAAGCTGTCAAAGTACCAATTCCTTTGGTATGTGTGTTTGTTGGTTGATGACTGTGAAGCAGAATTGGCTGAAAGTAAATAACAGGAAGCATGTGATTGATTTGTGCTCTTCCTCGTGACATGTCCATCAGCAGGGATCTCTGAATGTGTGTTTTCACACTCTCCTCTTGCAGCACGGCAGCACTACACAGCTGACTGGGTTTTCTGCACTTGTAGTTTGAAACCTGTTGTAGAGCCACTGGTGTAACGCTGGAGTCCCCCTGTCCAGCATGTTTTGTTCTTTTTCTGTACCACACCTGAGCCAACTAATCAGCTAATTAACAGCTAATCTTTCTCTGTGGTCAAAGCCCATGTAATTCCAGTATAATTAAAACATGAAGCATGACGTCTAGTTTATACGTCAGTGGAGGTGTGCTTGTGTAGGTTTCAGTTCATTGGCAGTACATTTACTCTAAATTGCTGTATGTTTAGCAGGAAAAATATGGAGCAAACTCTAGACTATCAGGCAGCTTTCAATAAAATGGAGGAAAAAATATATTAAAATTATTATAAGGAATATCTATTAAAAATGCTTTTGCATTTAATTTTTCAAAGATTTGTTCAAAAACTGAAATCATAATCTTTTTTTCTCATCTGTACCTAAGATCCATGTTCTTACAAATAAAACTTGGTACCTTGCACAATAATTTGCAAAAAATTAAACTCATGTAGCGCTGCCATACCCATTGATAATCATGTAGGTGTTTTGCTGATGCTATGGATCCAGTTTTTGTTAATTGGTCCAAAGGTTTTATGACATTTATAATCACTGTCTGACTTTTTTCCCCCTTTCAGTCCAGATCCAGTTATTTAAATGAATACACAATCCAGTATTGTAGGAAATCGCCATCTCACTCTGTGATCTGTACTAAAGACCTGTGAAATAATTGGATTTAAGATATGCTTCATGATCCAAGTGTCTTTAACACTGCAGAGACTCAGTGCTTGCTTGCTTTTCTCTCCAGGGTAGAGTGGGGTGCCAATACTTATGAAAACTGTTTTAGATAGGGGAAAAAAAATTTAAGGGTCCATAAATTTTTTTCCATAATTTTCATGAATGTCCCGAAGAATCCTGGTTTGATTTATATAAACGTGTCCATGTAAGTGAAAAGGGTGATGGAGCAGTGTCAGGTTTTGTTCATGTGAGAGTGAAGTCCTCGGGTTTGGAGCTTGTTGTCGCTGTGCACATTCACTCTGCTGTGAGAAGGTGGAGCCTGTGTTCTGTTCCTATGGGGACCGAGGCGCATGTAAATGCCCAGCTCTTTCAGGCCACCTCACACACCCCTACACACTCCCACAGGCCAAACACACACACACACGCACACAGTCGGGCACTGATCTCCTACTGCCCCACACCACCACCTGCACGGCGCAGTTTGGAGCATTTAAGAGCAGTAAGGTAAGCAAGCGGCCATCACATTATTGCTCATTTTAATGATAACACCTTTTCTTTCCATGGACTCGTGTTAAATTTCAGAATTGTACATTAAATGATGATTTATTACACATTTAGAGCTCGGAATACATTTAGCGCATGCACATTGCATCCTCCAGTGTCAGGAACTGATGTTGAAACAGCCTGTGATCTGCTCGATAAACCCGAGCTGAGTATCATATCAGTGTGAGAAGTGTGAAAGCTGTTTCACTCCACCACAGAGAATTTGTTTCTCTTAGAAAAAAAAAAAAACAATGATAGCGTTTTAGAAATGTTGCATAATGATGAACTGATGTTTTCCCATTGGGAGGCTGTGCTGATATCATATCAATAACAGAAATAGTGTGTGTATATAAAATCCTGCAGGCAATTATTCTTCTCTTCGTCGTCTTTCTTTTTAATCACTGGGGTCTAACTCCAAAATAAACCCAGCCATGCATGCAAAGCTTTCATTTAGTGAGGTTAATGTTTTTCCAGGTTGCTCAGTGGATGAGGGAGGTGGTGCACCAAAGTGCTTTGGGATTCCGCTTGGCTTTACAGCATGGAGAAGTATGAGAAGATTGCAAAGATCGGAGAAGGCTCGTATGGAGTTGTGTTCAAATGCAGAAATAAAGACACGGGACAAATCGTCGCTATTAAGAAATTTGTGGAGTCTGAGGATGATCCTGTTATCAAAAGAATTGCTCTTAGGGAGATCCGGATGCTCAAGGTAAAAGAAAAGTCTCAATAATAATAATAATAATAATAATAATAATAATAATAATAGGGTAATAATTAAAATAAAAATAAGTTTTGCATATATATATATATATATATCAAAATACATTTTATTTTAAGAATTTTTGTCTTAGGTGCAGATGAGGAAAACAAATATTTATGAATGTAATTTTTTTAACAAATCTGTCAGATATATTAGAAGAGAAATTGTCTGCCAAATCCAAACCTCACTCATTTACAAAGCAAAAAATAATATAAAGTATAATATCAAATTATAAGTGCAATTATTGTACATGTTTGGGTTTGGCAAATTTGGGATTTTATATATATATATATCATTTTGTTTATTGTATTTTAAGGAATATTTAAATCAGGGGTGTTATAAGTTGTGCACACAAAGAACACGTTGGGGTGGTGCATGAGATCTTTAAAGAGACAGCAGTGGTTTGTGAGGTACCTTTAACTAATTGCACAGATACACCCAGTTATATTTATACTTCAAAGATACAGTATTTGCTGAAAGCACAACAGATGTAGCTTTCATGGTTCTGGGCCACAGTGAGCACTTAAAGTGCAATTCGGTCTCTTTATCTTGGAAAGGGAAAAATCCCAAACTTGCCAAACCCAAACACGTACAACATTTGCACTTATAATTTGATATTATACTTGATATTATTCCTGCTTTGTAAATGAGTAAGGTTTGGATTTGGCAGACAATTTCTCTTATAATTATGAAAACCTCACAAAAACCTAATAAAAAGGAATGAAAGTGCTTTAAACATGAATTCATCTCCATCACGGTAACATAACAGAAATTTTGACCACCATTTTTTTGTACAGGTGAAAAATGTTTCTATTTCTTTCTAGAAGGTAATTGATTGTTACTTGTGGCACGAACAATGACCATGTATCGTAAAGTTCTTTAGAAAATCTGTTCTTCCTTTGTATTGTTGGCACTATTATTTTTCTGGAAGTGATAAGGCTTGAGGTACTATTTTGACATGTTTTGACACAGGGCACACTGGGAAGACAGGTAATGTGGCGATTTTGTAACTGTAGCCTGTGATTTGCTTGCATTGTTGTGTAGTGTATAGAACTCTGGCATGTCGTGACTTTAGTATTATGTGATTCTGTCTGGGGAGGAATGAATGGCAGGTTTTAGTGTGATTTTGGAAATTGCCAGTGTATCGGTTAACTGGAAGCTATTTTTGGCATTCTGTTATTAAACACATAATTTTGTTGTTGCTTGAAATATAAAGTTCATGGCTACAGTTCATGACTTACGTCATGAATTCATGTCTTAATAAAAGCATCACCTAAACTTCTAAATAGTAAAATCCTATGTCAGTATATGATTGGACACTAAGCTCTAAGTGCAAAATTTATGTGGACATGTGGTTGTAGAAACTGAATGGAGAGTTTGGTTTTTGGCTGATCTTTTTAGTCAGTGTGTGGGAAGGAAAAAAACAAGGGAAGAGGTAAGGACATGAGGCTTTTTATTTGTGCCAAAAGAGTAGCCCATATAACATTAGTGAAGCAGGAGTCAGGGTTAGTGACCTACAATCGTTAATCTCTCTGCTTTGCATTTTACAACCTCTCAATATGTATGTGTATGTGCTGTGTGCCTGGGTCTGTATCTGGTGGATTATAAACTCATAGCTTTTCCATATCAAAGGCTAGCTTGTAGTGCTCTGTGTGTGTGTGTGTGTGTGTGTGTGTGTGTGTGTGTGTGTGTGTGTGTGTGTGTGTAAAACATGTGCCAAGCCAATACTTTACAAAGCTGTTTGTGGTGTTGCATTAAAAGGCTAATTAGATGATCCTATGAAATACTAGCAAAAAAATAATATTTGTTTTAATTCTTTGGCTTTTTAGCCAATGATAATGGAGAATTTCATATAAATCCCACAATGCAGCATAATGTATCATGTTGATGTGCCCCAGCAGTTACCCACAATCCTTTTCACTGTATAGTATAGGGAATAAGGCTGCATTTGAAGTCCAAGATGTACAGATTTTCATTTTGAGCGAGTTGGGCCTCTGTGTAATCAGAATGTGTGATGTGTGTGCATGTGTGTTTGTGTATGCGTATATGCGCGCGTGCGTGTGTGTGTGCGCCTGTGTGCGTGGTTTAACTGTTTAATAGCTTGATCATAAAGTAGAGGCTCCTTTAAATAGGCGTCAGGATGGTGACCTGTTGCCGTTGGAGATGCCGTGTTTCGGCTTGGTGAATTTTTACGATGCCTGGCAGATAAGACATGCAGCAGCTTGTCTCTGTCCCTCTGTCCACTAACACATAGAAAACAGTCTTGCAAAAGTTAACAGAATTTCCCACAGTAAAGAAAAATTGTGTGTTTGTGTACAGCAACTGAAGCACTGTAACCTGGTCAACCTGATTGAGGTATTCAGAAGGAAGAGAAAACTACATCTAGTGTTTGAGTACTGCGATCATACGGTGCTCAACGAGCTCGATAGATATCCCCGAGGGTGAGTTCCTCACACACATACACTCTCAATAGATACATTTATCTTATATCCACTCCCACTGGCCATTTAATTATTGTATGAATAACTAGACCATCAATGACAGATGATGTTTGGGTAGTGTGTCATGTTCCCCTTTTTTTTTCTTTATTTTATAGGTGTTGGTTTTTTTTAACACCTTACTGTCATTGCTTGGTTGCAAATAGTTCACCAGAATGACAATATCCAGTCCTAGTTTAAAAACTGAGATTGGGATGGTGTTAGGTGTGAATTCTTAGTAAAATAATAAATAAAGCTCTAGTCTCTAACTGTACATCAGATTTATAGAGTGGTTTGGGTGTCTAAATAAGTCTTATAAATTATGCAACTGTCAAGTCTGTACTGAGAAAATAAACAAATTATATCAGGCTAGATGTGCAACTATGACGGGTGACAAATGGACCACCATACACCACCGTACAATGTACACTCACTAGATAAATGGTCAGTGGGTTTAAATACAAGGAAGGTGTACAGTTACTCTTTCACATTTTCAGTCACTCAGACACACAGCATGCTTTTAAAACTGTCTTTTTCTTGTCGCCACACAAATGGCCATATTGTTTCTTGTGTTGCTGGGGTGGCTGGACATGTTTGTAATGGAATGTTAACAGCAGTGAGTAACCAGAGTGCTTTGTTGGACAGCTACATCCAAGTTTCCTGGTGTACCTGCTAAAGTGCCCTAGTGTACCAGGGTACAGGGAACATGATCATTTTAATAAAAAAATCATTTTGACACATGAAAAACCTTGCTATTTTATGATGCAATTGAATATAATAATGCCATACCTTTTACTGAAACTATAAAATAATGTGATAGAGTTTTAAAGTTTAATGTGTAATAAATAAACACAGTAATTGTGTAACTGCATACAGCCTGTTTAATATGAACACCAGCTGCTGGGGTCAGATATTTGTTTTTATTAAACAGATAATCTGCTGAGATTTTCACACACAACTATCTTTGGAGTGTGTATAGAATGGTGAGAAAAAAAAACTGCTAGTATAGCTGAAATAAACACACACAATGGTGAGCAGAAAAGCATCTCAGAAGACAGAACTAGTCAAGCTACAAATAAGCTACAAAAGCGGATCACATTTGGTTCTGTTCCTGTCAGCCAAGAACAGAAATCTGTGGCAACAGTAGCCACAGGATTGCCGAAACTGAACAGTTACAGATTTGAAAAAAAAAAAACAATGCCTTTTGGTAGTATCATGAATCTGACAAATACTTTGATAGCGATCTGCTTATAATCAGGACTAAATGGAATGAACAGAACACCTTGCCGTGACACGTGCCAGTTAATGGCATGTTATATATGAAGCAATTTACAAGCAAGATTTATTATGTTTATTTTAAATGTCCATTGCAGGTTTAAAAGCATGTTTATTGTTTGTCCAAACAAATGAAAATGAGGTTATTTACTATAACGTCATAATGCACTGGGAAGTGGATTACGACAAAGGGGTATGTGACATGTTAATGCCATTTTTAACAAAATATCTATTTTAAAAAACCTACAAAAACCAGCTATTTAAAGCAGAATTACTAGATATGATGTGTTAAGCATGGATAAAGACCTCTTAAGAGACTTTTTCCTACATGAGATAACACATAAGTGCCAGACCAGAGATGCTGAACAAAGAGCTGTTGTGTGAAAGTGTGCTATAGGATGACTTCTTATATCCACCACTCATTCTCAATCTGATTTGAGCTCAGTGTGTGTACAGTATGTATAAATGTGTATATTACTGACTGAGTGTTTCATTGTTTTATGTTTTCACCTAGAGTTCCAGAGCCCCTGGTCAAAAGCATCACCTGGCAAACACTACAAGCTGTGAACTTCTGCCACAAACAAAATGTAGGTTTTTACACTTCTGTCTGCGCTCTGTTTTGTTATTGTTGAGTAGTAACGTGTGTGCAAATGAAATGTGTTTGTATTTGTTTTCTAATTTTGTAATATGTTTTGGTTGCTGAAGTTAGACATTTTGGTGCATGCATAGAATTAATAAGATTCAATAAATGAAAGGTTCTAACAAGGATAGTAAGACGTGTGTGTGTGCGTGTGCGTGTGCACGTGTGTGTATATGCGTGTGCATGTGTGAGTGTGAGTGTCTGCAGAAATTGAGAGGGAGCAGTACAGGTTGTGCAAGGTTAGGTTTCAGATTGCCGATGTTAATCTGAACAGTGATAGTGAATTAGAGAGTGAAAAGTGGGTAAATGGTCTTAGATTAGATGTCCATTCCCCACTAGAGGCACGTTCACTATTTGGCCAAAAGTTTGGGGACACCACAACCCATCACACTTGATTGTCTTTGGTAAACAATCCTGTTCAATTCACTCTTTGCTAATATATCAAGCCCCACTATTCAATTAAAGTTTATTTTTATAGCACTTTTTAAAATGTACTTTTTTCAGCTTTACAGACTTATAGAACAAAGTGAGCTATGTGTATTTATCCCCAGTGGGCTAAACACTGGATGGTGAGAAATATCATGAACACCAGAGTGTTCTAATACAGTCAGTTGGAGTTGTGAAAGCAATAAATTATATCAACATCTAAGTTCATTTTAGATTCAACATTAACTCCGCAACACACCAGAGCCTTTAAATGTTTAATTATACCTGGTTGTCCACTTGATGTTGGAGGAGGTGGCTTTGAGGATTTGGGCTCATTCAATTGCAAGAACTTTAGTAAAATTAGGCACTGATGTTAAATAAGCAGGGCCAAAGGGCAGACAGTGTTCTGGTTCTTCCAGTGGTGTTCAGCAGAGTTGAATTTAATCATCTGTGCAGACCACTTGATTTTTTACTTGGCAAAGCATGTTTTCATGGAACTTGCTTTGTGCACAGGGACGGTGTCTGGCTGGAACAGGTTTGGGCTACTTTGTTCCAGTGTAGAGAAATTTTTAGATGCTACAGAAGCTTCCTATACAATTGCGTGCTTCTAACTTTGTAGCAACAGTTTCTAAAAGAACCCCATGGGCATGATGGTCATGTGTCCACATACTTTTTGCTCATAAAGTGTATATTTTAATGCACAGCACAAAATATCCCAGAAGGAAATGTATCATGTGAAAAAATAATAGATTTAAAGATGTTAGTTGTTAATGTGAATACAGAAACACATTAAGCAGTGGGGAAAGCAGATCTTTGGTGCCAGCTATAGTTTATATAGTTTTAATATTCCATGTGCACTAGCACTATATCTGAGTATTTATGTCTAAGTCTAAGTGTGCCTACTTTTAATACATCAGAAAGGGATCTGTGAGAAAGAAAATAATATACTTCTTAAAGATACATGTACATCTCTAGAGTTCTGTAGCAACAATAGACATAAAAAATGAAAACAAAATGACTGCTATTATACATGTTCTGTATTTCATAAAAAAATACAAAGATTTTACATGGTCGATTGATTAGTAAGGACGATCGTGATACTTTTTGTGCAATTCCATTACTTTACAAATTTGAACATCACTATAACCATGAAACCAACATTTTTTTGCTGATGTTTTAAAATTTGTGGCGGTTACATTGGGAAAAGTAACATTTAAATAAAGAATGTAAGATGCATTTTCCTGATACGCTACTCTAGCGGGGTAAAAACGGGACAAATTTCTCACTTCAGCTTCTCTACCTTAACTAATTCCTTAACAACACAGTGATAAATGTCAACAATTCAGTGTGTATGCAGGTGTTTCAGTGTGTGCGTGTGTGCGAGAGTGAGCACAGCCTATAGTTAATTTTTAATTAAACACTTGGGTGTGTGTGTTTAGTGTATCCACAGAGATGTGAAGCCTGAGAATATACTCATCACCAAACACCAGGTCATAAAGCTCTGTGACTTTGGTTTTGCCAGGATCCTCAGTATGTACAAACACACACACACACACCTAAAGGTGACAATTGTGATACCACAATGAAGTTCCGTAACAGTGCACTGTCTTTTTCTTTGTGTCTGTTTTATTGTGTGTGTAGCGGGACCATGTGATTATTATACAGACTACGTGGCCACTCGATGGTACCGGGCTCCGGAGCTGCTGGTGGGAGACACTCAGTACGGGCCGCCTGTGGATGTGTGGGCGGTGGGCTGTGTGTTTGCCGAGCTGCTTTCCGGTGCTCCTCTGTGGCCAGGAAAATCTGACGTAGATCAGCTTTATCTCATAAGGAAAACATTAGGTATGTATAAACCTGAAATGTGTGTGGATCAAACTGTAAAAGATTTCCACATACACATACAACAGTGTTTAATCTAAATCTATCTACCTGAAAAAAAGAAAAAATATATATAATAATAATTTTATATATATATATATATATATATATATATACACACACACACACACACACACACACACACACTCATATGCTCACATACACACTCACATACAAACACATACACACTCTCTTACACACACACACTCACAAACACACACGTACACAATCACATACACACAAATGTACGCA
>MU551704.1:236235-289467 GCA_024362625.1 Silurus asotus
ATATATATATATATATGATCACTCAATATACTCCTGCTGCTCCCCATGCAAGAATAAGGTGTTCAGTGTGTTGGTGTTTGCATTGTGTTTGCAGGTGATTTGATCCCCAGACACCAGCAGGTGTTCAGCAGTAACCAGTTTTTCAGCGGAGTGTGTGTTCCTGAACCGCAGGAAATGGTGGGTGTATAAGAGATACTTCTAATCCGGCCAAGTTACCGACCTGCTGAGTGATGCGTGTTCGGTATACTCTTACTGACTCTAGTGTTCAGACGTCAGCTATATTCTCAAAGGCTTTAAGTTCTCTGCTAACAGGCCGTTTACCCAACATGCACCTGACTGCTATAAATAGCACACCAGTCTCCTGTCAGCAACCGTGGTTTATTACGATGAGCTAAATCTGTTGTGCGGTGGAAAACAACACACTCCTTCTTTCCTCTGTGGCAGTTTTATACTCATTTGGACAGTGTTGAGTGCTTTGGTTAAAGCATCCCATTGATTGGCGAGCAGCTATTTATAGCGTAGTTATAGTGATAACCATGTCATACACCTGTCCACTCGATGACAGGAAGGAAGAGTGTGACTACTGTTATATAACCTTCAATATCTTCTTATGTGTGTGTAGGAACCTCTGGAGCAAAAGTATCCAAGTATCTCTTACCAGGCATTAAGTCTAATGAAGGTGAGCTACATCTGATTACTGAACACAGACTAATAGCATATAATTCTATATCCAAATCTCCTTTTATGTATGTGTATAGAGTTTAAAGAATAGCAATTATGATACCACAGTGCTGCTGAACATTTTAATCTGATCGGTTCATAAGTTGTTGATTAATATTCTATAACATCAGCTCCGATGATAGTGTGCTTAGGCAAGGTAAATCACAGGTTTATATTAATGGTTTGGTTGTAAAAAGTTATCTCTCTATCTCTCTGCTCTTGTTCTTTCTCTCTCCCCCCACAGGGATGTCTGCGTATGGATCCTGCAGAGAGGTTAACCTGTGAGCAGCTGCTGGAGCATCCGTATTTTGACAATCAGCGGGAGGAGACAGAGAGCGTGACACGAGAACACGACAGAGCGAAGAGACGAGCGCGTCAACCTCGTAAACACCTGCCCCCTGGGGTAAGTTGTTCATGCCCATGGAAATGTCTAGTCTTATGGATTATATATAAAGTGGAACCAACATATCTGTATGTGATATTAAACAGCATTTTGAAATATCATATGTGATACACCGTAACTGTGCAGTACAGCCATGAAATAGTTTTTCTCTAAAGACCTAATTGTAATCAACAGTCAGCATTGACTATTTTTTATTAATGTTACTTATTATTATAGTTAATTACTATTTTTATAGTTACTTAACTCACTAGTGGAAAATAAACATAAAATCAAGTAGTTTTACTATAATTTTTGTGACAATAATGAACAAAATAACAACAGCAGCACAAATGGCACAGTTAATATACTTAAACTGAATGGGTTTAATCTAAACAAGTATTTATACACTTGTACTCTGTAAGTTTTAATCAAATTAGAAATAGAATTTGGATGATGTGATTGTACATTATTTTAGACATAATGTACCTAGGATGGGTTTTTTTGGCTAGAAAATTCATAAGTTCTAAAAAAGAAAGAAATAAACAAGACTGACAGACGGATGCATAGTAAATAAATAATTAATTAATTATACACATGAAATGAACATGTGCTCTGACCATTGTGTCGCTATCGATGCAATCCTTGATTTATTGTAGTCTGTGCAAACATGATTAATGCCCCAAAAAGGCATTACAGTGTTATGGGGCATGATTGTTAGGGCATGATGTTATGGGGCATAATAATGGGGCATGATTAATGCCCCAAGAAGGCATTACAATGTTATGTGATTGAAGTCTAAATAAAGACTCAGCTTTATAAGTCATGACCCAGAACTTTCTCTCTCTGACTGTGTACAGTATTTACCCCAGCTGACCTGCAGCAGCATCTTCCCAGCGGTGGACAACAGGAAGTACTACAACAACAATATGCGTAAATTCAACTACCATTTCCCCAACATCTAGTCCTTTGTGCTGGAATACACTTTACACACTCCCAAAACACACTAGTACACTTTTTTTTTGATGGTGTCACGTAGACTTATCTACCTTGCGTCTTGCTGAGGAACAGAGGCCGATGAGGTGGTGATGCTCGGTTCTCCAGTCAAGTGTCTTTGTTTTTTTTTTGTAGAAAGAAAACTCTACCGCTCCTCTTCAGCTGTACTGTCAGTCAAGTGACTGCTATATGTGCTATATATATTTTTTATTTGCATTCGACTCAACAGACATTCTGTACTAGGTGTGACTTGACAAAGAGCACTGCTCTGCATGTACACACACTAATCTCAGTGTGACACTGCCTTTCTGTTTGCCAAAGTGCTGCATGATGTGACGGACAAAACAAACTGATAGTCTTATATCTGTAAGAAAGCTAATGACGACCTTGTCTTGTGAGAGGATTACTGATCTAGAGGTAATTAGAATAAAACTAAGTACAGGAATCAAACAGTTCCTTTATTGGCGTTTTATTTCTTTTTTTGTATACTTACATTTTCTGTCTCTTTGTTTTGTTAATCTTGGACCTTTTAACTTAATGTAAGAGAGGAATAATAATTTTTAAAAAAACATTCCGTCTAATAATCTTATGACTCTTAAATTCTGAGTGTTGATTTTGAAGTGAATCGCATTTATAAATCATGTGACTAAAAAAAAAAAAAAAGTATAACGTGTTTATAGTGGCTTTTATTAGAGCCTCAAACATTTATAAAATTTCATTATATTATTGTTGCCTTGAAAGTGGTGCTAATCATCTTCTGGCCATTGACTTGCACCCAATGCCAAACCGCTAAAGACACAAGCCCATACCCCAGCCCTCATACTCGATTTGTTATTCACCTTCCTACGCACTTTTCTTTACCTGTAAAGAACTCTTAACATTAACATGCTGATTTTTTCAATAAGACAGGCTTAGTAGGGGAGTAAATATGGGAACACGAAATTGCTGTATTTTTTTTTGTATGTGATTTAATAAAGAGCTTTCAGAAATTAAACATTCTCTGGTGATGACTGGTCACTGACCTTTACAAAACATCTCAAAATCAAGATTTAAAAAGGAAAAAGAAGACCTGATCTGAAGAATGCTGTGCACAACATCTGGTAGATTACTAACTTATACACATCTGGGGAATTTTACAACAATGAGCATCCAAAAAGTTGGACAGTCCAACAATAATATTATTGGTGCAATAAAAAAAATATACATAATAATGTAAATAATATTTACATCACATTCTGAACTGGGGATGGGGGCTTGAGCTATTAGTACCTAATAACTTTTTACTTATACATTATTTTTACAATTTAATAATGAATATTTATTCATGCTGTTTCTTTGTGATCATTTTGAATCTTTTACTTAACATACACCACACTAGAATGAACTGTTCCAAGGGTATGCAAACTTTTGCACTGTTATGTATAATAACTCCTGCTCACTGAAGGTCTAACTTACACCTGTTACAATTTCGAATATGAAATATAACAGTGCTTTGTCTTATGACTCCTCCCTAACTGACCCAAACACATCATACATATTCTGTAAGGAAGTAAATCACTATTTCTAATGTTGAAATGATCATCTGATCAGAAGTTTAACTTAAATATTCATAGTAAAGTATACAAGCTCACCAACAGCTGCTTGTTTAAAGTGATGATTAACCCTAAGTTGGAGCGTAGCTGTGAGCATTTAGTGCTTATCAGTATTAGTGAAATCAGGTATAATTGCCACTGTAATATAATTGCTCTGGTTTGCATATTAGGGATCTAAATCTGTATGTAGATCTTTCTCAAGCTGCTTTGTGACTATTAAATTGTTATATAAATGAGACGGAATGAAATTTCATTTAAAGTAAATGGAACTAATTATAATGCAAACACAAATATTTCAATTAAAGCATTTTTATAGGGTTATGATTGGTAGTCCATATTTAATATAAACTTTGTTTCTTTAATGTTACACTTCATGCATCAGTTTATCAAGTTTAATCACAGAGTTTCTGTAACTATCATCAAATCCCAGCCTTATCTGTTTTGTCAGTTGAGGATGCAAAAAAATAAAACCTTTGATTGACTAATCCAGATCAAGTTCTATGGAAAGATTGGGTAGTGCCGTTTTCAGTGTGTTTGCTGTTTTCTGTTTCTGGTTCACACCTGGCAGGTCGCTGAGGAACAAGTACTCCAAGTTCCTGAGAAGTGAAAGCGTGCACACACACACACACACACACACACACACACACACACACACACACACACACACAGAGAGTACCTGACAATGAGCCTTGAAATTTTTTTTTTAACGGAATAGTGTATGAAAACATCTCCATGGTTTTCACCTACCTCAGGTGATGAAGGCTGATGATGCCTTTATCTGTCACGTTGCCACAGGAGACGATCTCCATTGTCCTCATGCTGTTCTGCAGCTTCTCTATCTTAGATAAGTGCTCCAGACATGCATCCTCTATGTATATACACTTTCGCAGCTTTATCTCCTCTACATGCTCCAGACCAACTACACACACATTTAAAATTATTTATTCAGTTACAATGAATTGTATGTCTTTGAGCTGCACAGTACAAGTGATGTTGCACAAAGTTCAGTGTTGTTCTAGTGGCCAAGTGTCATTTCTAACAACGATTATATTCCTCATGCTGCTGCAAAATTGTCCTTTGAGCAGCTATAAAATCTGTCTGTACCGTGTGAAGTGTTTAAAGTGTTTTTTTCCACACTTTTGTAATTTGCATGAATAAGTTCAAAGGAATTGACTTTGTATGGTAAAAGGAGTGAAGAGAATAAGGAAGATTGGGCAAACTGTAGTTCAGGGATACGTTATCAGGATCATACACATTATCCTATCAGTTATTGTGTGAAGGTGCCACTCACCCAGGTAATCGAATCCCTGGTACATGATGCAGGATTCTGTGGCATCGATGGCCTGGATTTGATATCTGCCCAGCGGCCCAGTCGGAATCCCATTGTAATCATGTTGCCAGCGGTCAAAACCACAGAAACGAACTTTGGCTCCACATCTTAGGAGCCATTCGGCAGCTGCACGGTCTGGACCAACTGCTTTAATCCTCTCATAATCAACTCTGGAACAAAACACATTATCAAAACATTTAGGTCAAGAAATGGCTACAAAATGTATCTTCTCTTACAACAAACCATATTTTTCAGCTTCTCTCTGTGAGTCAAGACGGATTTTTATCATATCATATAATAATTTCCTCCCCTAAGCCTTTTAAAATGTGTACTATTACCTGCACTACAAACAGCTACTGCTCCCTAGAAGCATTTATGCTCCTGCTGACAAAAAAAATGTCTATTTCTTTTTTTTTAAGAAATCTTAATAGTACATTATGAGAGGTGTGCTGTTATACAAAAATAATCCAAGACTGGGTTACAGCAACACCTCCCTGAAATGACTTATTTTCCTATACCAGCACTTTTTTATGTAATTCCTCTTCTCTAGTGATTAGCCAACTGTTGAATAAAAAGTAAATAAATCAATAAATCCTCACCAGCCCAATTTGTTTCTTTAAATCAATAAGACATACATATTAATAAATCAATAACATATCAAATATGTATGCATTTATATGGAATCATGTTTTTTAACATTTGAATTAAATCCGTTCAATTCAATTGATTAAAAATTAACTAATCTATAATTAATCAATATCATATATTGGATATTAGTGTGTGTAATTCATTTGTTTTGGATTAAAATTGGCTAAAAACTCGTGGTCATTTATGGTATATTAACCAGTGTGTCACTGCTTTACAAGAGTTTTCACTTTGTAAAAATAAGTTAAAAATGGAGTCATAAACTGTTTTTGATCAGAATAAAGAGAATGGTTACTCTGGTTGTTCAGTGAATAATGGTGCATTATTACTTGTTAAACACGGCGTTAAGCCAGCTCCAGAACGATCTGCTGCCCCCTGCTGGTGCACACCGGGGGTGTGTGTATAAAATACAACGCGCTGCAGCAATTAGGACCCTCATGGCTCCTGGTCCTAAAAACATCAACACAGACAATTATTTCCGAGTCAGACTGTGAAGAGGCCGCGCACAGCACATTGAACTATAATAACGGCGAGACAAAGCTTTATGAAAAACGGTTCAGTTCTACAGACTTTCCGAGTCCATTAGCGACCTCTAGTGTTCAAATCATGTAAATCCTTCATCATGTAAAACTGTTATACCACAGTACTGTATATGTAGAATTAAGGCTAGAAGAATAATGTAAACGTTAAAATGTCAAATTAAGGAGTTATCGGTCGCGTATTCCGTCTTAATCAGAGCATAGATATTAATTTTAAATCGTAGGATAATATATGTCTGTTGGGAAGTTTACTATCTGTCTCAAAGGACCAATTCTAAGGAAGGTACTATTACCTCCCTTACAATTACTCGCCGCAGTGTGTCAGTAAAAACACGGAACAGGATTCAGAACTCAAACTTTACTGAGTTTGGGATTTGTTGCGCGATGTTGAATGATGGCTGCTTTCTGTGTTCTGGCCTTTTAAGCACTCGGTCAAAAGCGACGCACAGTGATGACACAAAGAAAACTTAGCATGAATGGTAATATGTGAATCTCCCTCTAGTGGTGAAACGTGGAAATACAACTGATGGGGACCGTTTTCCTACAAGGACAGGGATGTTTCTGTATGTTTATTATAAGCGGTCATGTATCAGTACTGAAACGAGGGTTTAGGTCATCATCGATTACGTCATAAAAAAACACGTGACAGCATCATGTCCTTTTCAATAGTCAAGTCAGGAAAATTGTTACTGTCATTTCTACCACATGTAGCTGACGCAGCACACAGGGAAAACGAGACAACGTTCCTCCACAACCATAGTGCTACATTAAACAACATAGAGCTACAACACACAACATAAAGCTACACAATGTGCATCGAGTGCAACCTAGTGCAGACAGACAACACAAGACAGTGTGGGACAAATACGCATAACACAAAATAGCGCCGACCAGTAAACCTACTGTAAAAATTGATTATACAGTACTGTGCAAAAGAGGACTAAAATTCGATCGTAAAAAACAATTTAAACCCCTTCACATTACTGGTACTGCTCTTAGCACTGACCATTCCCGAGGAAAACAAATCCACAACAAAGCACTTTTAGTTAAAAAAAAAAAAAACGTATTGGTGTCAGATCATCTTATTAAACTCACCATAATGCGGGATTTACAGGCAAAAGCTCATCTACTATTTAATGTACATTCAATATATTAAGTAACTATATCTCAGAAGTCCGACAGTTCCACCTTCGCTGGTTATTTATATTTACCTCCGCCATGCGCCACTTTAATTCACCTTTCACCTCACGCAGGGTTGCGTCATCACGTCCTGGTCCCCCATTGGTCAGTTAAGACAAAGCGCGTCATAATGTGATGAGGTGTAACTGTATATTTCTTCCTACTACGTGTAGACACAAATAGATACATCACACACATCTCTCACCTTCAATAAAAATACAAACATTCTGCTGAGTCAGCAACTAAAGCCACTTCGTTAATGCACTTGTGTAAAAAACACACACCCTAAATTAGGGGCAGGAGAAAATTAATTTAAATATAATACAGTCTCTTATTTTGCAACACAAACCTCAATTGACCCTTCGTTTGACTCTTTAGAGATAAAAGTGTGGGCCCTTTTGCTTTAAACTCCAATTCCTCTCATTAAAAGACAGTAGGTGTATGAGCGTGATGGAGTCACTAGTCTATCACTGTGATGTGGATCAGTGTGATAGACTAGTGACTCCATCACGCTCATACACCTACTGTCTTTTAATGAGAGGAACTGCTCGACTAATGCAGTTTCATTTTAAAAGTTTTCTAGTTCTGTACAGTGGAAACATAGAAACTATCCTAGTCATAGCACAATAGTGTTTAAGCTATTCACGCTATAAGCAGTACACCTATATATATATGTTTGTAATATCAATGACCTGTAATCGGAAACCTCAAGTCAGATCGGATTAAGTTACTTTTATTCTCTACATTTCATTGCAGTTTTACATTTTTCCAAATAAAACAAACCATGTTGTATTAAAATGTTAAATTAGAAGTGAACATCAGTGACAGTTTTTTCTTCTTCCTTTTTTCCCTTCCTCTCAAAAATGGTATGGCAGGCCAAGTCACCATAAGCCAATATTGGTAAGCCTAGTTTGTACTTTCAACACTACAAATAATAATAATAAAAATAAAAAAATACCCATGCAAGCCTTTTTGTTTTATTAGCAACAAGCCAATGGTAAATGTGATTTTTACTTGTCTCATGTACATCATAGCAAAGTTCTTTCTTTGCAAATCCCAGTGCTGTTAGGAAGCTGGGATCAGACATGATTAAGCACCCCTGGAGCACAAAGGGTTAAGGGCCTTGCTTAAGGACCCAGGAGTGTTGGTGATACTGTGGCTTGAACCTCCAACTTTCTGAGCAGTAACCCAGACCCTTAACCACTGCACTCCCAAATCCCCCTATTGATAATGACTCATATTTCTTTATCCTCAAAAAGCAACATGTATAATACATTTTTTTTATTTAATAAGTCTGTATGTTAAATGATCTAACGCTAATCTCATACTAAGGTATAACTCGTTTAAAAGTAAGAATTGCTACATTATATATTGCTGATGTTTCACACAGCCATTTTAATTTGACATCACTCTGTAAAATGGGAGAAAACTCATTGATGTAAGGACTAAACCAAGCAGACGTGTAGAAATTCCACTGGTTGGAGGCTGGAAATTACCAACCATGAATTGAATGCTGGATTGGTGCATGTACATCGATGCAAGATGGCTGCTGTCACTTGTGCGGGTCCTCAGGAATGACTGTGAAATGTCTATGTGGTGCAACATAACCATAAATAGTGGGGTCACTGACCAACACTGAATAAAGTAACATCATCACAAAAGAGGGACTTTTTCAAGACAATTATTGTGCAGTAACACTAAACGCTTCTACTATTTCACATATTCTTTTACAAACCCCTCATGTAGCCCTTTAACGTTGATTCTATTTCATACAGTTAGAAATAGAAATAAAGTTTAGTTTGTATATCACCAAAATCCAAATAACAAAGCCTTTACATTATCTTGCCCTCAGTTCATGCTTGTTTATTAGCTTGTTTATTATTAATAATTATTAATTAATTAAATAATAATAATAATTATTATTATTTTTCATTTAAAGAGGTGGTAGATTTAAAGGGTGTGTGATCAGTGCTCATACACAGTATGGCTGTAAATTATACCCTCTCACGTGATAATGATAATAATAATAATAATAATAATAATAATAATAATAATAATAATAATAATAATTCCTAAATTGGAAAATACGGCGTAATGTTTTGAAGACTTTTCTCTTATGTAGCAGTGCAGGAGTCGCTAAAGTCCGCGTTGCACTACTGTTGCCTTGACAAGTCATTGAGGCAGGAGGCAGCAGGAGGGGGCAGGAGGCTGGAGGCAGGCTGGGGCAGGCGAGCTAGCAGGCTAAAACGAGCTGTTACACTATAACCTCTACATCATTCTCCAGAATATCAGTCGGGCCTCACGGCTTCATGGTTACTTTCCATCTCGACCCCTTTGTGTGGAAATAAGCAGAGAGGCGCCGCGGCTTTCGCGCACACAGAGACAGAGGTAAGACGTCATGCTAGCGGCGTTAGCATGCTAATTCCTGGCTAACGTTAGCTAGCTTTCGCCCGAGCTGATCTCCAGCGTCGGTTTGTGTGGTTGGTAGCTGATGTTTATTTGGTGAATTTTCCGCTGAAACTCTGAGAGAGACAGCTTAGAGACCTGCTGTACCGGTTAAACAAGTAGCTGTTAGCCGCAATAGATAAGGATATTTGGGAGACATCTCGTTCTTCCATGCTGTGTATCGGAATATCCAAAGGGTAGAAAAGTGTCTGAGAGTAATGACTTTGTGATCATTATATATATGTTTAAACTCAGTTAAGAATTGTTTGGGTTTGGGCTAAAGTTGATATATTAACATTGTGTACTTTGTTATATCTCACAAACCGGACATCAGGTACGTACATTATTTGACTTACTTACTTCAACCAAAGTGTTGTTTATATTCCTGACTTTCATTTTTATTATTAAAATTGTTATTAGATTGTAGCGTGATTTCTATGCACATACACGTTAGTAATGGCAGGTTGTGATTTCCACCACTGTAAACAGCATTAGAAAAGTCACAGACTTATTGTGGACTTCAAGGAACAAATAGTGAAGGTGTGTTGAGACCAAACCCCACAAACCATCATCATCGGTATTAGACTGTGCTGTGATTCACTGGTCACGTGATTTGTCCACTATCATTAGGTTAAACCCGAGGTCACGTCATCTAGAACATGGTTCTAGTTGAACCATCTGTTCTGTACAATTTGGTCTCTTCCTGCTTCAAGACACCCTTTTTTTTAAACCGATTTTAATGATCTGATTAGTTGAACGAAGTTTGTTAGAAAAACATGAAAATACTCCTGGGCTTCAGCTACATATGTTCTCTTTGGATATGTAAGAAGACTTGGAAGCATTGTACTGCTTTAAAAATCATACCTCACATGTACAAGTGACTAAAATCAGGCTTCGATTATGATTACAGTATCTTAAAGGAATAGTGTAGAATGCATTAAGTATTGAGAACAGCCAGTTCTGCTTGTCTTTAGCGTCGCTCTAAACGGGTATAATTCTTAGTGCTATTAATGACCAATATTACATAAAGGTCAAGTTACATAAAATTCCCTCTTATTAAGGTCCTGATCTGCCTAGATGTTCACCTGACTAAAGTTTACTGAATGGTTACCTTTTAAAGCTTAACAATTAACGATGTGTTCATGATTATAAGAAATAGTATGTTTTTTTTAATAAGTAAAGCACTGATCAGATAAAGTAAAAAAATAAGAGAGAGAAGTCTATGCAAAAGCTCTGTAGCTCATCTTTGGCCCAGTGAGCTGCATTCAGCTACATAATTTATGTAAATATCTATTGAGATAATCCACAACAGAGGAAGATGGTACTTCAGAAGATGAACTGGTTCATATTGAGGAAATTTCTAAACAACATCTAAATCAACCACAGACTTGTCATTTCTGCTTTTTGAGAACTCTGCACATTCTGCTGAAATGTTTTCCTGGGTTTGCATAGATGATATATTACCTTAGAAATCATGTACACAGCTTTTTTGGGTTAACCTTTTTTTTATTTTTTATTTTTTTAAGTGTCCTAAAATATTGACTGATTATTCTTGAAATGTAAAAAACACAATGACCAATTTCCATTTTTTTAAAACATTTTTTAATTAATTTTTTAAAATGCTCCACTGAGATATTTTATTCCATGAAGGCATGTAATGTTGATGGACACAACAGCACATAGTTTGTATTAAAATGGTTTGCCAGGTGTTGGATCAATTTTAGATATCAGCCAACCATCCAGAAAGCATGAGCAGTAGAAAAGATTGAGCCATGCTCACTTGTTTGTGGTTGAAAATAACCTGGGTTGTTGTTTTTAAATAGTAATCATCTGTGTGCCTTGTCTTTGCTTTACATTGTATATGATTAAAATTGCTTCTGGACTTCAGCCAAGCACCACATAAGAAATCACATATCACACAGTGGTCACTTTGAATGATAGCAGCTGCAAGAGGACAGTCAAAGAGTGCAGGACCCAAACTGCAGATTTTCCTAGTAAACAAATTTCAAAAGAGAGCCCTCGCCTTTAAAATCAGTACCTCGATAATGCAGGGTCACGAGAATTTAAACCAAAGCTTGACATTGGTGGTAAGTAAATAATGATATTAAATAATGTTGCATGGCTGGAACTTAATATTTTTATCCGAGGAACATTCATTATCTTTATTATTAAATAGTCTTTTTTTTTTTTTACTTGTAATTCCAAATAGTTTCTTGATATCGGAGCTTAGAATAATTCTTAAATAGAAAAAAGTAATGAACCGAAAAAGTTACCTCACGTTGTGGGGGTTCATGTTTGGGCTGGTACTTGTTTTCAATAGCAGTGGAAAAACTCCTAATTGGACATGCACTCACACAAGCTGGATGTGAAGTGAATGTGCATGCACGTCAACGGAAAAAGCTGTTTATTTGCCACAGCCTCGTAGCGATTCTCATCGTGAACAGCCGCGACTCAATGCGCTGCTGCCTCTTGGCAGGGTGACGGAGCACAGCAGGGCGTTTGCAGAGCTCGTCCATCTTGTCTGGCAGAGCAGGAAGAGCCTGTGCTTTGTGCAGGGTGTTCATGCTGAGTGTGTTGTTTGTAAAGAGTGCTCTGTGTCCTCCTGACAGGGCGCTGTGTGTGTGTTTTTACTGCTTGGAGTGCATGTCTTCAGGACATTTGCATGTGGTGGTGGTGGTTGTGTGTGTGTGTGTGTGTGTGTGTGTGTGTCTGGGGGGGGGTTTGAAGCAGTAGTGTCACACGTCATGGCCACTGCGCCCTCTGGTTCAGCTGTCCATCGGCTCAGACCGCACCCTCACTGCGTGCGCACTCAGCTGTCCGCCTCTCTGCTACTCTCTGTATCTGGATATGTGACTTGTCCTTCAACCCCATCGACAAAGTACAGAATAATCGCCTTTCTTGGTGTGTGCTGTGAGAAGCAACATCTTGTTTGACTTTTCTTCTTTGACCTGTGTGTAATATAGACCAGTGTTTAATTTTCCCATGCCTGTTCCAGCATAAGCAGTGATCGACCAGAAGTTTTTTATAAGGATCACTGACAATCAATTCAAAATGTAACAGTTTATCTTTATAGTTGCTGATGAAATTTATTATTTGATTAAATTTGTTAATACATTCAAGATTTGTCAGACCACGTTTGCATGGTAATGAAAGCGCCTCTTACTTGTTCAGCTGATATTTTTCTATGCTTTTTCTGGCCTTCGAGGTCCTAAACCTGCATGCCTTGATTTTCATGATTTTCTCAGTCTTTGAGGAAGGCTCTGGTTTTTTTTTTTTGGCTAAGAAATTGCATTCTAAACACCCCCTACCCCCCCATGCTAAGAAATAGCCAATGAAAGCAAAATCTAATTTATCAAAGCAAATCCATGAACATGTTCCTGTGAAAGGGAGGGCAAAATGTAAACACAATAATATTGCTTTCTAACGAATAATCTTGGCATGCCATAGTTATTGGCTGTCAGGAAGATCAAAAATAGAAACAGCATGGTATAAAACAGTAACCAAATGTCGTTTTTTTGCAACATTTTCTTTCAAACTAAATAGTGATAAACCCAGAATCACATGATGGACAGCACCGGTTGTGCTTCATCAGGGATTTTTCTAGGTTAAGAGTTGTGTAATCTGTCTACTTTCATGTAGTGTGTACATCCCTAAACTATCAGACACATGAATAAAGTCACATAGGATCATGGCTCAGCTTTATATCATGTGTCCCTAAAGCACTCCTGAGCTGTCAGGAAGGTAAAAGGAGTAGAGAGAAGAGAGGGGTGCAGTCAGTGGAAAAAGAAAGACTGTCTGCATGATGATTGGTACTGGAGCAAAGGTCAGAGGGGTCATTAAGCAGTGTGAGAAGGGGGATGATGTTAAATGATGCACCATCCACACGGGTTTACTGAGAGCTGAAGACACTGAGGACGCTCATGCCAGATTGGCTCTTTTAGGCATAAATGAGCACATCTGCTTTGCATTTGACTTATTTTCTTATGCCTAATCATCCATGAGCTGTGCTCCTGCTGACTCCTTTACATACATCTGTCTTTAGTGGGTTACAGGGGACAACAGTGGACTGATGACTTTGTGACTATCCATAATACAGGCTTGTGTAGATTATTTTCTTCCTTACCACTTTTGCATCACATTGGTAATCTGAGTATAGCAGTTTGTCTTTGCAAGGAGTCAAGCCACGAAGATGGTTTTGGCCTGGTAGGTTGTAATGATAGGAAATGACCAGGGGAGCAATTTCCTGTGAAACGAGGGCAGCCCTTTCCTCAAGCAAGGTGTTTTTTCTCTGGCAGAGATCAACTTAAGCAGCTGTTCCTCCGTACATGTGTTCACCTGTCTGTTACACTTGGCTGTGCATGTTTATACATGTGAGCTTGTGCATAGGGGTGACTTGGGATGTGTGGATCCGCCTGCTTTGTGAGGACCTTTTAATTCTGCAGTGCCTGTGTTCTCTGCCTCTCTCTCTCTCTCTCTTTCTCTCTCTCTTTCTCTCTCTCTCTCTCTCTCTCTCTCTCTCTCTCTCTCTCTCTCTCGCTCTCTCTCTCGCTCTCTCTCTCTCTCTCTCGCTCTCTCCCCTCCCCTCCCCCTCTCCTCACACTGAGGGGTGGGGCTGCTCCCGATGGCTCGGTGATGCTTTCTGTTCTACAGTCTCGACATCTCGCTTTAAGATCAGACAAACGTTTTTATTGGGATTTGGGGTGTATGTTGTTGCTGTGCTGACAGGGCTTGGCCGTGTATGAGACATTGTTTCAGCAGCGTGCAACGCTGTTTTGTTATGAGGATCTGGTGCTGACGCTAAGGTAAGCTGCCCTTTATTTTTAATACCTTCTTCTGCCAAGCTGCAGCCATTGCTAGTAAACACCCAGTCTGAGTGATGCTTATGCCCCATGCCTTAACGAAAACCATACATAGCATGTAAAACTACTTTTGTTTTTCAAAGTTACATCATCCTGGTGTTTTCTTCTTCTTTAAGAACACAGAGATAGCACATTTTCGTCTGTTGCTAAGAATTTGTGCTTTAATTGATTTTTTTTTGATTATCTGCACAGATTTCTTGTCGTATGTATTGCAGAATTTACCATTTATAGATATAGCTTCCATGCAAAATGTCATCGTTTCTACATCCTAAAATACTGCAAAGAATGACATTTCAGCTCCCTTCCCCAGATTAAGGTGTGTGCAGGCGATGGTCTACATCAATGAAATATCAACAAATAGCATCAATATTTAATCCCATTTGCCAAGATTTCCTGTGCTGCTCTCAGGACTCGCAGATTACAGCCAGTTCTTGAAGATGGTTCTTCGTTCGAAGGTTCTTTTTATGTTTGCGTTGGATTTAAGCTTTTAATCCTTTCCTTGCCACCACTCTGTCTTCATTGTGTGGTTGTAAACCCAAACCATCATATTTGCAAACCCTTTGATGTTTGACGGTGTATTTCTGCTGCAGCATTAATATAGAATTGGGAGAAACTCTTTGATGCCCCTCAAAACATCTCGAGCATTCAACAATTTTCGAAATGTGATTTGCGATATTTGAACACACAAACACACACACACACACACACACACAAACACTTCTGAGCATAGCAGGAAATGGAGGATAGTTGACTTTTTTATAAATTATATTTATTTTCTGAATACTCTATTGCTCTCAGTAGTAAGTGTATGCTGGGCCAAGACTACAACAATTTTCTTTTACAGTATATATTTAAATGTTTATTCTTTAACTTTAACATACCTGTTGTGCTGCAGCATTTCAAAGCTGCAATACTTTCAATGTTTGGCACATAGCAATGGGGTTTTTGTGCCTCTATGTTCTTCATACAATCTACAGTATAGTGTTCTACAATAAGCCCATGGACTTTATATCATCCTATATATTTAATAATCATACTGTCTATTTTGTCTCACATTGTCTGTATTTTCTCATATAGTCTGTTTTTTCTTGTTTTGTATAGTTTAAGCTGTAGTGTTATTTATGTCTTCACTTACTGCTGGAACCAAATTCCTTGTGTGTCTCAACACACTTAAGCAATAAACCTGATTCTTATTTTGATCCTGTATAAAGTGAGATTAAATAAGATGATATCTATCTTATGTTCCAATTATGCAATCTCTCAGGTGCTGTAGGTATTTTAATCTGTACACCATTGTTCATTAAGATGAACAATGCTCCTGGTGAATTTCTGTTCACATTTGCTTGTGGTAGGTTTTTGTGCTTTTTTGCCATTAATGTGGAATTATACGTAAACTTAATTTGTTATTGTGATCATTACCGCATTCCAGATAAATCTTTGCACATGCATTTTATTTGTTTGTAAATAAGCTTCAAGCAGGATGCTTCTTCACAGTCTCAAACAGGCCATGCTTCTCACTGCATGCTTTAATTGAAATCTACTTTAGAATTAGCCGTATACGTGGGCATTGTTGCCACTCTTTACGCTTGTCTTGAGAAGATTGTAGTCAAAGTTTATGGTTGAAATATGTTTCTAAGCAAAAGAAAAATATACTTTATGATTATATGTGAAGTGTGTCCCAATATGACTTGTAGTGTATGCATCAGTGGCCTAATTATCACTGTGGCTTAATACACTACCAGGTGTAAAGATACTATACATTTGGCATGTTCTTCTCCTGCTACTGCTCGTACAGTTGTTTTTGTAAATTGTTTATTTTTTCCTGTAATAAATGGTTTATGATGCTTGGTGTCATGGCACAATGATTCATTCAGCCTATGACTAATAATTTCAAAGCAGTGCATTAGGTAACATTTGTGTAATGGGTCTTGAAACAGTGTGTTTATTTTTGTTATTCACTAGAGATCACAAATTTAGAGGGTTGCTTGTGCCTTGAAGTCTAGTTAATTCCTTTTGCACTTTTTTGTTGTTTTATTTATTTATATATATATTGATGTTGCTTGCTGAAGGTTTAATGATGAAAGTCTTGGTAATGCTGAGAGTAAACATTTATTTTAGTACAAAGCTTTTTTCAAAATAAGTCAGTTTGCCTAAGCACATATACATTTATTTATATATATATATATATACATGGCAACGACGGCTTCCGTTCAAAATGGAGACCGGATGCACTGAATATATATATATATAAAATATAAATAATATATATATAGTACAGACCAAAAGTTTGGACACACCTTCTCATTCAAATAATTTAACACGTGGAATTATATACATAACAAAAAAGTTGTAAAACAACTGAAAAATGTCATATTCTAGGTTCTTCAAAGTAGCCACCCTTTGCTTCGATTACTGCTTTGCACACTCTTGGCATTCTCTTGATGAGCTTCAAGAGGTAGTCACCTGAAATGGTCTTCCAACAGTCTTGAAGGAGTTCCCCGAGAGATGCTTGGCACTTGTTGGCCCTTTTGCCTTCACTCTGCGGTCCAGCTCACCCCTAAACCATCTCGATTGGGTTCAGGTCCGGTGACTGTGGAGGCCAGGTCATCTGGCGCAGCACCCCATCACTCTCCTTCTTGGTCAAATAGCCCTTGATGCCTTCAGTGTGACTCTACAATTTTCATAGTCATGAAAATAAAAAAAACTCTTTGAATGAGAAGGTGTGTCCAAACTTTTGGTCTGTACTGTATATACATGAGTGAGAAGTGTTTAGGGCACCTACAGATGATTATTGCATCGTGTCTGCAAACTTTGAAGGTAAGAGCGCCTTATAGAATAGGTGTGACGGCTGATGTGGTGTCAAGACACATTTGAAAGCATTGATTGTTAATAGATCTAGACCATTTTGTATGTTTCTAAATCCAGCATCTAAAGCAGAAGCAGGATTTGTTTTGACTTTGGTAAACTTTATGGACAATAGAACACTTCCCCAAACTGTTGCTAACAAAGTTAGAAGCACACAGTTTTATAGGACGACGTTGTTTAAAGAAACATTGCTATTGCTATTCAAACATGTACCAGCATGACATTGTGCACAAACTGAGACCTATAAAGACATGGTTTGCCAAGGTTTGAGTGGAGGACACGGCCTGCACATCTCAACCCCACTGCACATATTTGGGATAAATAGGGATACGGACCTCACAAATGCTCTTGTGATTACAAATCCCACACTTTCAGTGGAAAATGTGAAGGTTATAATAACATGAAAAGAGAACTTAATAAGGCATAATTGTTAGATGTCCAGAAACATTTGGTCGTATAGTGTATGAAGTGTCCTCTAATTAGTTGCGCTAAAGGTCAGTGCACATCTGTGTCAAAATTGAATTTGATTAAAACAAAGCAAATATAATGTCCCTGTAATCACAATGACACTGGTCTATCTGATGAAGTTTGCTTCCAATCATATGTAGGTGTCTGGTCACTTTTCTTTTTTTTTTTCTTTTTTCATTTTTTTCTTTTTTCTTTTTTTTTTTTTTAAATAAGAAGTTTAGTGTGTTCATTCCTAATCTCTATACAATCAGCCTGAAGTTTAATCTGCATTTTTGTGCTCAGGCCTTTTAATCTAAATGAAACATTGCTACAAGCGTTAAGAGAAATGATGCGATCGTGATCTTATAAGTACTGTGTTCTTAACTGCGTTTCTAATGAGGTGTGTGAAAATAACTTTAATGTGCTCATTATGAGCAGGAAGAAGTTCTTTACAGCTGTTCAACTACTGCCAACTATAAGCATTTAATGAGGCAAATTATAATAGCTGACATCAAGCTGATGGATCACTCAGTTCATGTCATTGCTGCTAGCACAAGAAGTGTGATGATTCGCAACATTTTATTGCTGCTTTAAAGTGGTAGCATTTCAGAAAAGCTGTGTGTGCAGGCAGTTGCGAGATTATTTGACATTGTTGACCAAAAAAAGGATGCTTTTAAGCCAATCTAGTGGCGCACAAGTATCCGTTTTCTCCCCCACAGAGTTGTAATTCTTTTTTTTGTTGTTGTTGTTCACAGTTCTTTTGTTTTGTTCTTGGCTCTGCTTCCTGTGCTTTTGTGGACATCTTGAATGAGAGCATTGGATTTCAATAAGGGTGTGGTGCAGTTGTAAATCAGATGACATAACTGACGTTCTGTGGATGAGTGCAAGGGGTGATTGGGCCGGTGGCAGATGGTGTTCAGCTGGTGCCGTGCGTTTATAGACCCGCTCTGATTTTCCTTTAACATCCCTATCGTCTCTAATCTGCATCATCACCAGACTGCACATGGTGCTGCGGGCCTCAAGCAGAGGGTGGAAATGAAACACCGTCAGCATCAGATCATCACATTAGAGTTTAGCATTGTATCTGGAGGGAAACATTTTAACCAAGTGTTATTTGAATCAACCAGCTGTTTTCTTTACTTCGGTTTTACGAAATAAAAAGACAGAAATAAAAGCTACATTTCAAACCTTTGCCATGTTCACCATATGACAATGAGGTTTGTGGTGTTTTTCACACATACTGTATGTGATACATGGGTATATCATAGTTGTGAAAAATATGTTGAAAACGTGTGTTTTGGGAAAACACAGTAAGTCACACGTGTTCAGGGAGATATAAGAAGGTATGGAATGCATTGGTTAAATATGGTTAAATAATTTGCTGATTATAGGAATACAATAATGTTTTATTTTTTTACGTGTTATCCAATATAGTGCATGTTCTAATCAGATGTAGGTAATACAATACCAGGTGGATGTTTCTCTCTATAGTTAGTCACTAAGCGTGTCTGAAGTGGGTAGCTCGGTGGTTAAGATGATCTGAGTTCATATTCCGGAAACACAAAGCTGCCACTGCAGGGCCCTTGAGCAAGGCCCTTAACCTTCAGCTGCTCAGTTGTTTAAATAGTATAATTGTGATTTGCTTTGCATGAGGTTGTCTGCCAAATGCCAAATAAGGTACAAGCATAACTACATATAGAAGTGCAAGTCAACATTTTGAATGTAGGGTCAGGAAAAGTAAGCTTGCCTGACTTTAAAGTTATGAGGCAAATATCATTCTGATTCTCTAATAAAGTATCTGCATCAAAAAAAAAATTTTCAGTTCAGCTGGGGTTTTTTTAAATAAATGAATGAAAAGTGATTTTTCACCATTACCCAATTTAGCAAAAAAACAAACTATAAAGCCTTTTCCCCCATGGCCTAGTGTCATGTAGGCTTAATTAGATTGAAACTCATGTTCTCATTTTGTTTGTGATATGTCAGCTTTTCCATATGGCTCCTAATGAGGTCAAAGGTGCTATTGTTCCTGTTCTTTTAATGCTTATAAACCATGTTCTTTCAAGTCTTTTAATCACCCATTAGGCAGCTCTTCATTATAATGTGCCCTTTGAGGTGGCATCTTTTCGAACTGATGTTTTTTTTACTGCTATTTTTTTTTTGAATGCTTAACTGGCTCTTAACTTGTCTTTTGTAAACGGTCTTGTGTGCTTTCAGGTTTCCCCTCTGATAGAAGATGTCCACAATGGTGTATCCACGTGAAGAGAAGCTCGAGAAGCTAACGCAGGAGGAGATCATTTCAAACACTAAGCTGGTGATCCAAGGCCTGGAGGCACTGAAGAGTGAGCACAACTCTATCCTGCACAGCCTGCTGGAGACCATCAAGTGCCTGAAAAAAGATGAGGAGGCCAACCTCGTGCATGAGAAGTCCAACTTGCTCCGAAAGTCTGTGGAGATGATTGAGCTGGGCCTGGGGGAGGCACAGGTTGGCCCGTGTTTTTGACAAAAACAAAAATTTGTTGTATAAACAAAAAAAAACACTAATACATGTATGCATGTTCTTGACTTGGAAGCAAGATGTTTAACAAATATTGCACTGTTTTTTTGAAGATATCTTGACTGATCTAAATATAGAATAAGGAACCTTTTGGCATCTGGGGAAAAAAAGTCATGGCTAAATATCTGATTCTTTCAAGCAAGTCTTGAATCCTTCTTGCGCTCACTCTTTTCATTTTTACCTTGCCCTGTGTCCGTCCGTGTCCGTCCGTGTCTGTCCGTCCGTGTCTGTCCGTGTGTGTCCGTCCGTGTGTGTCCGTGTGTGCCCGTGTGCAGGTCATGATGGCTCTGTCCAATCACCTTAATGCCGTGGAGTCCGAGAAGCAGAAGTTGCGGGCACAGGTGCGGCGTCTGTGCCAGGAGAACCAGTGGCTGCGGGATGAGTTGGCCAACACGCAGCAGAAACTGCAGAAGAGTGAACAAAGTGTGGCCCAGCTGGAGGAGGAGAAGAAGCACCTGGAGTTCATGAATCAACTTAAAAAGTATGACGAAGATGTATCGCCCTCGGTAAGAGAAACAATTTTTTAATTTGGTTGAATAAAATAATGGATGGCAATTTGTTTGTGCTATGATATAAATTCTGTCCATAAACAGTGTTGCAAATGGGTTACAAAGAAATATAGTGTGAAATAAGTCATGCACAGTTGGGAAAATGAGGGAGAAACAGTTTGTTAGAAGATTGTGATAAAATGGAGTTTGGATAATAAGTATACTGTCTGAGAAGAAATCTAAACTTGGAACATAAATAGAACACTATTTAGAAAAGAAGAAAATATTAATAAATCAGTATGTATTGCGTTATACATTTTTTTAATCATAGTGTCCAGTATTAATGCTGACACATTTACTAGTTTGCATGTGAACAGACCAGCCCATGGTTCATATTTGTTATAGGGAGTGGTTGAAATTCCACTCTAATTTGGTTAGATAGCAGTACATTTGTTTATCAGTAGTTAGTGATTTAGTTCAGGCGTACTCTCTGGCTTCTGCGTTTTGACTTTGTGCTTCACCTTCCTTATGTTGGTAGAGTGCTGCTTACATCAGCACTGTACTCAGGTAAAAGCAGAGACTCTAGAGCTGTATACTGTAGCAGCTCACCTCAATTTTTTTTAAAGGCTTTAACCATTTCTCTTTTATAACCTGTGAGAAACTGCCAAGAACACCTTCCATAAGAAATGCAGCTTTTTTTATATTACCTGTCAGAATTGATATAAAGCATGTAAATTAGATCTGACAAGAGGATGTTATTCAGCATTTTTGCATATTTTGAAAAGGAAACCGTTAAATGCGTGCGTGCGTAATGTCAGGTGCATGTTTCCATTCTGTCAGTGACCTAACATTGACCAGAAAAAAACAAAAAAAGGCAAAAATAATTTGATATGTTACTACGTTGTGTTGTCATTTTTATGGCACGCTGTCATAACACATTTGGTTGTAATTGGACACAGTTGTCATTTTATGTTTCGATCATATTCACTAAGTGAAAAGATTTCGAATATTGGATGGCCGAGCTTCTCATTGTAATTTCATGGCAAGTTCTGTTTAGTGTTGATTGTTTAAGCTATTTCCAGGCTTTTGTTGAGTTGTGTTTTACTTTTGTGAAGCGGCAGTTTCCTCTGTGCCAAGAGGAAGAAAAGTGGATTATGGTTAAACAGTGCTCACAGACAAGTTAATGTGTGTGATAAATTGGCTTACACTCTTTTGCCATTTGCCAATTCAGGAGGAAAAAGATGGTGACCCACCTAAAGACACTCTGGATGATCTTTTCCCTAATGATGATGAGGAACAAGGCCAGGGAAGTAAGTGAATAACTTACCAATTTTTTTTTGTTCATGAAAACACTCAGATTGCCTTGTGTTTCTTCATATAGAAGTGACATTTTTCTCCCCCTCCAGTGCAGCACCAGCACAACAGTGCAGCCGTGGCAGCAGCACAGCAGGGAGGATACGAGATCCCAGCCCGCCTCCGAACCCTTCACAACCTGGTAATCCAGTACGCCTCTCAAGGTAGATATGAGGTAGCAGTGCCGCTGTGCAAACAAGCTCTGGAAGACCTGGAGAAAACCTCTGGCCATGATCATCCCGACGTTGCCACCATGCTCAACATCCTCGCTCTGGTGTACAGGTTTGTAGCAAAACTGTCTTCATTTTTTAAGTTATACTGATATCTTCTAACTTTTAAGACATTAAAGTTTTTCTGCTTGCTTCTGACACTGTTATGTTGCTAATGCAATACCACTGAGCCCCTGATAGTCATCACTTCCTTTGCCACTCTCAGGGATCAGAACAAATATAAAGAGGCAGCACACCTGCTCAATGATGCTCTGTCCATCAGGGAGAAAACTCTTGGCAAAGATCATCCTGCTGTAAGTGAGCTATACACGTTACCCTTCCAGTGTGCTGCAATTAACCAAGGTTATTTAGCTTTAGTATTGTGATTTTTATTTTCTCAGACCTTGCTGCTTTGATAGCTGTATTTTTCCTTTTTCACAGATAAAGCTAAATAAGATTAAAAGTAAGATTGCAGAAAGGCCAAGAAAATGCGGAAAGATTAAAGATTACCTTTTGGTAATGTCACTAAGATAGAAAACATACTGTAGACTCTTTGGTCAGCATTAAGTATTGGCTCTTTTTTTTTTTTATTTACTGTTAGGAAAATCTGTCTTGTTTATGTACATTCTTGAGTAATTTATATATAATGATTTTTTCCCCTTCTGTCTCTCTCTGTCTATGAGGATTTCTTTTTAGCAATAGTGGTGACTATGCTACAATATAATTAAAATTTTTTTTTTCACTAGTTGTTCACAATTAATTCAGTGACTATTACATTTATTTTATCTTCTTTGTTTAAAACAAGCTGAATTTGCATCTCTGTCTATCTCTCCTGTGCAGGCTGCTGATATTGAATGACCTGATAGGAAATTACCAGTACGACTATAGATTCCAAGTATTGATCTTAGCCACATGATCCATCTGTCCCTCTGTGTTATCGTACACTGTGTGTCTCAGAATAGCTTTTAAACCGATAGTATTTAAAAATTTTTTAGATGATATACATTTCATCAGTTGGGTCAGGTTTGGGACATGTCTCGCTGGCAGTAGATCATCACACGTTATACAGGTGGTTTGGGGAAAATGTATCTCTCTTAATTTGGTGTGTTTCTGTGTGCTGCGCTGTAGGTTGCTGCCACTCTGAATAATCTGGCTGTGCTGTACGGGAAGAGGGGAAAATATAAGGAAGCTGAGCCGCTCTGTAAGAGAGCGTTGGAGATTAGAGAGAAGGTAAATACACGGACACACTCGTGGAGCAATTCCCATAAGAAAGCTTTGGCTGTTTTCAGTCAGGCACATTGAATTTTATGGTTTTGCCCACATAAAATATAACATTATGAGCTATTCCTCAAACAGGTTTGTTTGTTTAATGTTTTATTGGCTAAACATTTTGCATCATATAATGTCTGAACATTTTGTACATTTTAGCATTTACCGTAATCATCATGTGCTTCAATCTCTGCCTATGGTTATAAATCATTGACCACATGACGTTGAATAATATTCTTTTGTGACATGATGTATATGACAATAAAATATGACTAACCTAAATATGTAGTGTGAATGAGTTGGTCTCATAAAAATACATTTCTTAACTATGATAACACACGAAAGGTAAGCTGTGTCAAATATTCTGACTTTGAAGCACATTTATATGTAGCAAGTATAAGCACATAAAGCCTCAAGTGAGATTGTGCAGAGGCTGAGTAAGCTATATTGCAGCCCCTCATATTGATTCAGCTTTTATGAGATCATGTCGATGCTGAGCAAACAGCAGAAATCTTACACCCACTTTAAATAGCCTGCTTAATGCTGGACAGAGCAGTGGTGTTTGAAGGCCATCTAAATGTTCTCTTCTTTCTCTTACAGTGAGCACATTAAAGAGCTTTAATCATTTTACTGCCTTGACAATCAAAAAAGTAAGGACAGACATTGTAAAGGTATATATGTTGTGTGTTTGGCCTCCTTTCTCAGGTGCTTGGAAAGGACCACCCAGATGTGGCTAAGCAGCTGAACAACCTGGCCTTGCTATGTCAGAACCAGGGCAAGTATGAGGAGGTGGAGTACTACTACTGCAGGGCTTTGGAGATTTATGAGTGCAGGCTAGGCCCTGATGACCCTAACGTTGCTAAGACCAAGAACAATCTGGTGAGAAGTATATCTTTTAACCAATTCTTTTGTTTATCCCTGAGCATTAAACAGTTCTCAAAGCTAGTAGTGAAGGTCTTACCCTATTAGCTTAGTCACATCCTCTCAGTTTAGTAATAGAAGGCTAGAGGGGATTTTTTTCTTTTTGTAACTACAGATCAAGCTTTGATGTGAGCAAAGAAATATTGCAATTCAAGCTCAATGTTCAGGAGAGACTATATCTAATTAATCATTCACCCTAAATAATATTCCTTTTATATTGTGGTCAGTTGACTATAAGCTTAAATGCATGTCCTCACACAGAAAGTGAAAAGCGAGCTATTACAGAGTCAATTTATTTAGAAAGATATTACAGAATTGCAGAAGAACATTACAAAAGAGTATTACAGAAGAGCATTACAAAAAAAAGATGCATAAGATGGTGATATTTATTTTTCATATTGCCATTAAGTTACATTTCCAGCTCTCACACACACACACACACACACACACACACACACACTAAAATGTATTTTGTCCCTACAGCACGAGAGCACTGCTTTATTAGTAGCAGTCAAATTCAAACCAACGTTATCGTCTAGTAAATTATTCTACGACTATTTTCTTCACAGGCTTCATGCTTTCTCAAACAAGGGAAATACAAGGAGGCTGAGATTCTTTACAAAGAGATTCTTACCCGTGCCCATGAGAAGGAGTTTGGGTCAGTTGATGGTAAGTCCTGGTGATGTATTACACTGTTTTTTTTGTATTAGAGATAAGCATAATATATAAACAAGCTCTATGTAACCATATACTGTGTGCAGTAATGGAGTACCTTTTTCATATTTCCAATCATATTTTGATTAATCTAAGGTTATTAGATGGGCAGTTTTCTAAAAACAAGAATCACAGCAAGGGCTTTAACGCTGTGAAATAAATAATATATATACAGTACAGACCAAAAGACCTTGTGTGTTCAAACTTTTGGTCTGTATACAGTATATATATATATATATATACAGTACAGACCAAAAGTTTATATATATTATATATACAGTACAGACCGAAAGTTTGGACACACCTGCTCATTTAAAGAGTTTTCTTTATTTTCATGACTATGGAAATTGTAGATTCACACTGAAGGCATTAAAACTATGAATTAACACATGTGGAATTATATACATAACAAAAAAGTGTGCTGAAAATATGTCATATTGTAGGTTCTTCAAATCCTGATCTGAGAGTAGAATGTTAACTTATACGGAGCTGCCATGTCTCTGCCCACAGCTCAAAACAAACCTATCTGGATGCATGCTGAGGAAAGGGAAGAGATGAGCAAAGTAAGTATGTGTCTTGTTACGTGCTAATTCAATGAAATACTCAAGATCTCTATGATTTTTTACATCTATGAAAAGACCAAATTTTCTCAGCCTCTGTTAGCTATCATAAATTAGATGTTGTATATCAAAGCTGTGGAATACGAGACTCTGTAATGCGACTCGTGTTTCACTGGTGCTGCAAGTCCATGTATGTTCAGTGAGAATTCAATACTGACTTTAAAAGCTGCATACTGTGCACTAATTAGTGTGGGACACGGTACAAGTATTTGTGACTTTGGGTTTATAAATTATATGCTACTCCTTTAATATTGTGTAATGAAAATAGAAAGTTTCTGTGAGATCCAGCAGCAGCCTGCCTGTGCATCACCAACCAAGCACACATTTTACAGCGAGAACTAGCCTCCTAACATTAGCTGGCTACTTTAAAAATGTTTGTTCTGTTTCACTGTAAAGGATTTGTTTTACTATAATGCCACAGCAAAATGCTTAGCCTGGACTGCAGGATGAATGTAGGGGAAATCATATTTGTTTGTAAATGGACATTGAAACACAACTATTTTGGTTGATTGTTTTAGAAGAACTTGGAACTGTTTGCCTATTGTTAATACTTAAGCTAGGACTATTGAGCAGCAGCGAAATGATAAAAATTTCACAAGCATGATTAAGCTGACCAGCATTCATAGGTTTCAAGTCAGTCTGACCTGATCAGCAAAAGTACTCAAATTCATTTACACCTAAATCTATTTAGCCTTAATGATTTTTTTTTTTTTCTGGCTTGCCTCCTGCCTTTGTGGAGTTAGAATCCTTCCATGCTTAAAATCCTACACCGCTCACTATGAAGATACATTCACAGGATTGACAAGTCAAATCAGAGAAGCTCAGGAATAGCATTTTCCCCCCGCTTCTGACGTAATGATTTTTTTTTTTTAACAAGTCCTCTCTTCTGTTTGGGTTACTTCAGGGCAAGCAAAGAGACAACACCCCATATGGAGAGTATGGTGGCTGGTACAAGGCTTGCAAAGTCAACAGGTATCTTATGCAGTGGCTTAAATAAAAAAAAAACCTTTTTTTTAATCAAATGTTTCTGGCAATTTAAAAAGAAATGTTTGTTAACAATCACGACTGTGTGTTAAGTCCAACTGTGAACACCACTCTGAGGAATCTGGGTGCGCTTTACCGCCGACAAGGCAAGATGGAGGCTGCGGACACCCTGGAGGAGTGTGCCATGAGATCCCGCAAGCAGGTCAGTTACGTAATCCTACAGAACACCGTACAGAACAGTGTAGCATGTAGACCTTATAAAACCCTCTTTTGTAAAACGTATTAAATTATTCTTAAACATTTTGCATGCTCACCAACTGTAAAAGCTATACTGATGTGTTCCTTTTTACTTCCTTTCTTCTGTGGCTTGCTTTGGATACCAGAGTAACACAGTAAGTTATTTTGCTTAAAATAGGAACAGCGTCAGTCCTTCGCCATTCATAAGCTCGTCATTATCCACAAATCTCCCCCCCTGTAGAACAAACATTACAGATTAAATCATTAATAGTCACTGCATCACAACCAGCCCATATTAATAATCTTGATAGAATAGAATTATTTTAATGATTATGCTCATTGAGTGTGCGCTTTTGTCTTTTAGGGAATCGATCCCATCAACCAGAGCCGTGTGGTTGAAATTCTGAAGGAGGGTGATGGAGAGAGGAGGAGGAGCAGGGATAGCATGTCCAGCGTTAAATACGATAGCAGCTCAGAGGCTGGAGAGGAAGTGAGTATGGGCATAGAGTGGAGTGGGGTAAGTACATATCCACTTAATCATCCAATCGGAGCACAGTAGCATTCGGATGTGTACAGAGCAGCCTTGCCCTAATCCTGTAGCTAGAAAACTGCTAGCAGAATCCAGGAGGAAATAGTGTTGTAAAGACTACAGCAAAAAAATTCTTACGGTACTACTTGAGATTTAAATACCCTCATTTCCTCCAGCACTGATAGAGCAGTGTTTATGATGGACCTTGACAGAAGGATTTTTTTTAATAGCAGGAATTTTTTAGTGTAGAACCATCAAACGGAGAATAAAACTTTACCTGGAATGGATTTCAGCCCTGCAGTATATAGCGGAGTACAGTGATCTTTAAAGAATAGGCATAAATCCAAAAGGTGTTTCTAAAAAAAAAGAACAGGGTTTGTATGACATGCGTACATGTGGCATACTAAATTCTGGTATGTCTTATTTACGTTTTTAACATGCATAGCTAGATAGTTGCAGAAACATTATTTCATTCAATTTTCAAGGATAAATTCAATGATGATGACTGTTATTCTGATACACAGGTAGCAGTCTAGTGTACTCAGGCAAGGCTGCTCCGTCATGTTATTTTCTACTGATGCTTATCTAGAACCAAATGCTGATTGAGTGTCCTGGTATATTTCATCTCGTTTAAGCATGGTTATATGCTTGTATTTGTATTTAACATTTGTTTGCTTGAAATATTAATATACGGAATGTTTTTGTATGATATGAAATGTAATTTGAGCATTTTGAGCACCTATAAAAGCACATGCCTCATGCAGAAGCCAGCATTGCTAATTTTTCTCTTATTCCACTTTAGCATTTAAGACATTAAAAGGTGCAGCCTGTTATTTGTAAGAGTGTACCTTTTGATTTGGTATATTGTTGTGCAGTGGCACCAGCTAGTTTCCATTTTCAGTTTTTTATTACATTTTTGGGCCCAGAACTCATCTGGTGAACATAAGAGGGTTATTACATAAGAGGGTGTTGGTGTGGAAAAGACGGTTGTCTGTCTTCATTGCAATTGCAATCCACATTGTAGCAGTAGAGAGCTATTAAATATATATATTTTAAAAAGTATATATAATTTGATTATATAAATCTAATTAATAAAAAATGTATAATTATAAAAGTTTTCTTTACACTTAATTCACCACAAAACAGAATATAATGCTTACAAGTGTGTGGGCAACTCGTTTAAACTTCTTATCTATACAGTTTTATATTTTAAAGGTAAGGTCAAAAAATCTAATTGGTTTGGTTGTACACTGTAATCGGGTGTATGGACTGTATATAATTAACTCAGCTGAGCACTACTTTGCAGCTTGAAGAGTTTTGTTTTCAAAAGTCTACTGGTGAGCAGAGTAAACATATTTTGGGCTTCTGCAGGAGAGAGAGATGCTGTATGTGTTCCAAATGCTTGCCGTGCCTCTGTTTCCAGCTTTGCTTTATTTTAAACTTCACTGCATGCACTGCTCGTCCGCATAGCCCAGTGTGTCCTTGCATACTGTGCCATGATGTTTTTTTTTATTTTTTTTTGTTTTGCTTGATATATGAGCTGCACCACACTACTGCACATTAACCCACACTTCTACTGCTGCTCACCCTTCTGTGTTTTGGAGTGTTTGAGTTATTCAACACATTTATACTAGTTATTAGAAATGGTGCACAAGCACTATTTAGTTTTAAGGTGAAAACTAAATTCACAACACACTGTCCCAGAAGGGCGGTCTTAAACCCAGCCTACATTTTGAGAGTCTGCTGTTTGGCGCTTTCTGCTTGGGTGTTTCTATAATGTGGTGTTTGGAGCTATGTGGGTTGTGTGGTGCATGATTATGGTCATATCCCTGGCAATACAGTTTATACTGAGGAAAGAACGACGAATTTAGAATAAATAAAGCCTGCAACCATGACTGTAGTGGCTATAGTGTTCATTTTAGTTTTTCAGCCTGAACCCTGAAACAACAGCTATGATTCGTGACCTAATGTACCTCAATTAGTTTTTATGCTCATAATCGAAGACTGATTAAAAGCTTCATCATTCTGAATATAAATATATTATTCATCTATATTATATAGTGCAGGAATTTATAAGGACACATTTAATTTAAAATGAATGGATGGAGCCTCAAGTGTCGATGCTAGACAGGAGTCAAGCCTGTCCTTTTGTTTATCTTCCGTAAAAGAGCATTAGGTTTGAGCATTTTTGCAGTTTATTAGTTACAAGCTGCGTATTTGTGATTTATTAACTTCAAATTTTTTTTACGAAATTACTTATTAACTTAAGAATAAGACTTGTTATTAACCGCTATTACATACATATATAATTACTAATTAGGAATTATATCCTGTTTTATGGTTAAAGATGTTTGTCATTTAAAATAATACATTATAATAGCTACGATAAAAGAGCCAGACAAAAGACATTTGTATGTGCTGCTGTTTGAAAATAATGATTGTTGGAAACTCGGTTAACTGTTAATTTCTCTATAATGGCATATCCTGACATGTTTTATTGTTTGCTTGTTTAATTCATGTTAGCCTCTATCAGATTTATTTAAGATATTGCAGTCTATATTCTGTTTTTCTGACAAATGCAACACAGTGGTATGTGCTCTAGTGTTGGAGTATTTGTAGCCACATTGCAACTGCATTTAGAAAATTGTGTGTTTGTGTGTATGCTGTGTCTGGTTAGAATGTTTGGATTGCACTGGGTGCATAATAAGTGCTGGATACAGCCATGCCTGAGTAAATGAGGGGATAATGTAGAGCTTCTGTACACACTGTGCAGAGATGGAGAGTTGCCAGCATTACTGAAAGCAGACTGGAATGAAGGGCACCATGCTACCTGGCCATGCTTTTGTTTCCTGCCATTTGGCAACCCATTATTAGTGTCTGTTTATCGATCTTAGGTAAAGTGACTTGATTGTTCAATTAGGAGTGGTTGTATATTATTTATATGGATGTGATGTGCTTGAAGTGTGTTTTGTGGTTCATTTATGCATGAAGCAGGTGCGACCTTCACCGTCATCATTGCCTTTTGTTCGGTTTTGCATTATCTAACTATGCATGCACTCGTGCACTAAGTATACTGTGTTATGATCAGCTTTTTGTAATACTAACCAACTGCATCCATTAGTTAATAACATTCCCATGACAACCAATCAGCCAATGAGATCGGTTCTTCTGGATGTGGTGGTTTGTACTCTACTTCACGATGTCCTTTGGTCCAACTTGCGTTAACTGAAGCAAAATAATAACAGCCGCTAGCTTAAAATAGATTGCTAACAGTGAGCAGTTTGTTTACCCTTATTTTACCCTTGCAAATAGGCACTGCAGTACTACAGCCAGCAGTGATGAGCAAGTACTCTGACAGACACGGCAAGAAAAACAATTACAGCAGTCATTTAGTCATGTACTTGCCATTTAGTCATTTATTCATCATTCTGGTTAGACATGAGGTGTAACAATCTCCACACCCAGACCAGTTTTTATTTGCTCTAAGGCTACTGCAGCATTGGCAGGCTGTGTGAGTGTGAGCGGTTTGTGACTGAGCGCATAGCAGATCATGCCAGGCTCTCTTTCACCCTTCTTACTGCACAGTGCTGCTACAGCTGAGTCACTCGTACACTCCCCTGCTGGAGTCACACACACAGTGTCGAACCAACAAAACCACACCTCCTTAGCCAGACAATGCCCATCATTTAACCTGGTTCATCTTTTATGTCAGGAATATTATATTTTATTTCTATTGTTCTCCAGACAATTTTTCACAGCCAGCCAAATACATTGACTCAGAATTTACTTAAGGCTTATAAACCAGTCAGAAATTCCCACAGCTAAACTTTTTTTTAGTCTACAAATGGAGCAAATCATTGATTATTTATTTATTTTTTTATCCTTTTTTTCTGCCAGGCTCTCATTTCAGAGAGCATGCAGAAAATTGGCAAAATTTACCTATGTGGGTTTTTATCGGTACCCATAAAAATGTAAGTCTAAATGAACTAAAAAAAAAAAACAAAAACAATTTTTTTTCAGTTCATGTTGCTCAGTTAGTAGCGGTTTAGTTACAAAAGAAGAAAGAAGATTTAATCAATGTCTGTGCTTTGAGGTAAAAATGTTTTTCTCCAAAGGGAAACATATCCCAAAAAAATTATGTATTGTTTGTTATTAGCTATATGAAAAGCTCCGTTCATCTCACTAGCTTTAAGAGAGGGAGAAGAAAAAACGGATGTTAAAGGAATATAGCTTACAGCTGTTGTAATCGGAACGCACTAGTTTTGTGGATTTTTTTCATGGTATAAAAAAACAACTGAATAGTTTTCAAAATCTTCAAATAACTTGAGGAAATTGTGTTTAATCTATTCAAAAAAACAAAAAAAAACAAATTCAGCCTACAGTACCAGTGGATACAATACTGAACACTGCATTCGGACTGGGTTTAATAATAGGCTCCAGCTATGAAATTGCACCCTGCATCAATCAACATGGTGCCTGTCTTAAATGTGTTCTCTTTGGGTTCCACTTGTGTGTCCTGTCCCAAACATGGCTAGTGTATCTGTTTAATGAGAACCATGAAGCTGGACAACTGGCTGCTTGGAACTTGGCATCCATTTGAAGGCTTGGTAAAATGCATATGTTGGCCATGCCAAGGAATGTCCCTAAAGCACATGCTTTAATAACACGCTGACAACAGGACAATAATGTACTTATAACAGTACATGTATATAAGGATGTCCTACATAAAAAATATTATAAACTAGAATTGATTGACCCACACATGGTTATATACTGTAGTCTAACCTGATTAGTAATTATCCATTTATAAGTCCCAGTTATATTATTATTATTATTATCATTATTATCATTAGCATCCCTCTGGTTTTGACCTGAACAGAATGGCTGCAGTGTGTATTTGCAGGGGTTCAAAATGACTTTTAGCAAGACATCAGCAACTACTGCTAGTTGAGGCTACTTTGAATGTTTCTTGTGATTCTCAATGGTGTGGTTTCTCTCTGTCTCTTTTCTGTTTTGTTTTTTTCTCTTTTATTAGGCATAAGCCATCAAGATTTTCCCTCCACCTTAACCTCCCTCCCCATCACATAGCAAAGGATGTTCTTGTCCCCTCTGGTCTTTCAATTACACATCTACAGATTCATCCTGTTCCATTCCTGGTGTCTTCGGCGAGACTGCGCCCCGATGCTTTCACCTGTTCACTCAGAAATTTGGGATGGTTGCTTTTTGCTCCTATTGCTTCGTTATCTTTTTCTTCACCCCCCCCCCCCCCCCCTCTTCCCCCCCCCCCCCTCCCCCCTGCCCTGATAATTGTGGATGCTTTTCCTCTGTCTGCATTCCCTTCGCCATTCTTTCTTCTCTTAATCAGTATTAGCTGTATAAAGTGATCTTTACAATTTAGATAAATGGATAAAACCCGCTTCATTTTGCCGAGCAGTCTGCTTTATTTCGTTTAAAGTATTGCATCTGGAATTTGTTTAAAATGTGCAGTGAATTTAGAGTTTTATTTTCTTCTGTCTTTTTTTGTAATCTCGTATTATTGATCGGCCTACACTGAAAGGTAAAATCTACATTTTGTTGTAACCTGATTTCTTTTATTTTTTCATTTGTGAATTTCCCGATATTTTCTTTTTGTTTGTTTAGCTTCCTAATTTTAAGTAATGAAATATCCAATGGTGAATGAGGAGATGAAACAGCTGTGTCTGTAATTATTGTTACAGTTAGTGGTGGGGTGAAGTGACATGGACATTCGACTCCTTTCTCCTTTGTATGATTATTATTGTACTTGGGTATTAATTTTAATTCCACGTTATGTTTACAGCGCTTGTAAATGCTTGCTGTGTCTTTTGGTTTGAAACGTGATAATGCATTGGCTCTGACTTTAGGACGTGCCCCTGGTTTCCTGCTCTGCCGGGCAGTGCTGCAAATGTTTTCCAGCATTTAGGGATTCAGATTAAAAGTGATGGAATAATAACTGCGCACTTCAGCACTGCCGTAAGCAGGAACACTCCAGTTCTCTTTCCTAATCCTGCTGTTGCAAGGCTGAAGCGGCATGTAGTCAGCTGATCTTTGCTGGTCCTGGGGTGTATTTTACTATGTTTACCAGAGCATCAATACAAAAGGGACTGAGAAGGCTGTGCAACAAAAAACAAAAATCTTACATAATAAGGTCACTTTATTGTTGGACTACATTTGTGTCTTGTACTTGGATCTGATCATTGAATGAAACATCTACATATGTGTGTGTGTGTGTGGTGCATTTAAATATATGTTGTGAGGCAATTTGGGAAGTTGATATATATATATATATATATAAATTTATTTACACACACACACACATGAAAGCCCTCCACATGCTTGATTCAATAAGGGAATGCTGATTTGAGCATCAGTCTGATCCAGAAGAAGAGGCACCTAATGTTCATCAAATGCTTTTAAATGCACCTTAGGTTAGGTTAAAACACCAAGAGAATTGACATGTTGCACGTCTTTCTCCAGATCGATCCTGTCCTCAAGCTTCTCACATAAAAGTCGAGTATTTTGGTCTACACTAAGGTTCAGCTTGTGAACCGAATGTCATGTCAATAGTTCACTTGTGTAATTAATCAGTGCAACACTACACACTTTTCCATCATTTCTCCTGTCGATATGCCATTCCCATTTCTTCTCGCGGTATCTTTACTCTCACCGAAAGGCTTATTTCAGAAACCGTGAAGGGTGTTAAACGTGAACAAACACTTATGTTATTTTAATAGGCAACGTTATTGTGTTTAGTGGAATGTGGATTATTTATTAAGATATATATATATATATATAAATATATACAATGTAACTTTGGTTTTCTAGAGCAGTAGTATTGACCCTGTAGACACTATCCTAGAGATTAGAACTGCATATATTATATTCATCTCTCTGCATTGTGACGGTTGTTGACTCTCCAATAAAGGTTTTCATTTGCGAAGTTTTGGCAGTGGTTACTCCTGAAAGAATAATATAAATCTATGTAAAGCAATCACATTTTTTAAACAGTTGTGGGCACAAACAAATGGAGCACTGAGGACTGAACTACTTCATTCAGTTCACTTCAACAGGAACCAAAAATGCCATTTCCAAGACCAAATCATTCATCTCTTTATAAAAATCTCTGATATGTTTCCACTCTGATGTACACGGATTAATAGAGGGCAAGTTGTCCTTGGAGCCCACAATGTTTTCAGGGCGCCTCCTGCTGGTCCTTATAAGTAGTGAACATTGTTTCCTGTTACAAGTATAAAGATGACAGAGGCCAGAATGAATAAAGAAATATATTTAGTCAGGAACATGTTTAACTCTTGTCACTGCATTTGAAGATTTAATAATTGATATTGTGAACATATTTACTAATATGGAATCCTTAGACAGTAGCTTTAATATTGCAATGTGACAGAAGCACCACAAAATAACGATATTTATGTAACTATTTAAATCGACACATGCACATTGGGCCATGGACCTTAAGTAAAATGTCCAGCTGAACTACATTTTAAAAAAGCACACGAAAACCGAGCTCTGGGATTGAAAAAGTGAAACCTTTTGTCCCCTCAACCTTTCTAAGGACGTGAATTACATGTTTCTCACGCATTCTGACGTACTATCATTGTGATTCATAGACCTATAGACACTTTACTTTTTGTGAAATTTAGGGTTCAAGCATGTAGTGCAGAAACCCTATTGTGATTGTAGGCATTTATTATTAATATTATTTTATTTTTTATTATTATTGTATTAGTATTATTCTTATTACGCCCTAAAAGTGATCCTGCAGACTAAACTGTAAGGCCTAGAGACTTGAAACTTGGCCAGTTGGTAGAGCTTTTTGGGGAGAGCTTGACAAAATATCAACCCAATTGGTCAAGGGGGGGTGGCGATACAGTCCAAAAATGCTTTGTTGATGCATTCGCTCTACAAAGTCAGTGTTTTCCACAAAAAAGTCCAAAGCCTACTTTTGCTAAATAATACTAGTTTTTTTTGCCCAAAGCAGAAAATGTCCTCTGGGCATTCAATATCTATAATTATTTAAAACAAGTTGGACTTTCGATTTGTGGTTGCAAAGGGTCACCAAAATGTTAGAAATTGGGTGAAATGGCTCTTTTACTTAAATGGCTAGAACTCATGAATGGAATAAGATATCTTTACCATACTTGGTAGACATGTGTATGAGCCTGAACTTTGGTTAAATAAAAAAATTCATAGCTTTGCCACTTAGAGGCACTAAAAAAGGAAAACGGCTATAACTCTGCAACTGTTCGTCCGATCGACCTGAAACTTGGCATGCAGTGTCTGTGTTCATTGTGTCACAATGGGCTATGATGACCTTCACGTTTCTCAAAATATTTCAGGCACCTATTACAAAAGGTTGACAGGGGCCAATATAAATGAAACTTGGTGGCCATGTTTAACCCATTGCCCTTTAAGGATTGAAGTAAAAAAAAAAAGGGACCTTAAAACGGCTTTAACTACTCATCCGTTGTCCCATCAAATTGGCTTGCAGTGTCCATGTGCAATGTGCCAGAATGGGCTATAAGGTTATTCGTTATTCGAATATCTCGAAAAACATAGCCGCAATCAACCAATGAAGTTTGAGCACCTATTATACAAGCTTAACAGAAGCCGATCGGAGAGAAACTAGGTGTGCAAGTTAATGTTTTTTTTCTCTTATGAGCTTCAGGTGACTTAGGTGCTTAAACCCTGGTAATCGCTATATTTTTATTTATAATTGTTTGTCACTAACTAAGATCTTGTTGAACACTGAGTATTTATTTAAAACTAGCCCAATCTGGCAACTCTGAAATGTGTGGTCTTGTCTGCAGCTCTTAAAATGAAATCCAGGGACCACTGACCCACTGGCCCTTAATTAGTGCTTGTTGCAGTTAAAACTCTAGAAGCAAAGCGAGGGCCCTGCTCAACAGATGTATGAAATCAGCTATACACTAAAAAAAGAGAATTTATTTTTTACTGCCATGCAATAGGCAATTGGTATTTAAACACAACTTAAAAAATGTGATGTTGTGAATCAAAACTTTGATATAAATGGTCTATAAATGATCCAACACAGGTCAAAGATAAATCTTCTTTGCTTAGCAAATTGTGATGTAATCCAGAAAAGCAGTTGAATGCAGTCTGACCCTTAACTGAACACATAAAAGTAAAATATTTGTGATGTGCTATTCTCCTTACTGTTTAGCCATAGTGTTTAGCAGTCTTGGTGCACTATTTTGACATTTTATTCAGCCTAGTGTTGGCATGTGAGACAGCTAACACTATATCTGAAGCTCCAGAGCAAATGTTGAATTTGTTAAAGTGCCAGACCACATAGTAAAAATAGATTACAGTCTTGTACAGCATGTAATTTCAAGAGTCATGGGGTCAGCAGTCCTCTTCAATACATGCAGGAAACAGTAATAAATAATTATCCAGTTAAAATGAACTGTACTCAGAAAGGTATGTATGTGTGTGTATTTTTCTAGCACTGTGCACATGCGTATTAATGTACAAAAGTTATAAATAATAGACGGTAGTGCAGATTTAATGAGTTGTGTGTGTGTATATAACTATGACCTAGTCTGTATCTCTTGACCTGCATGGGCTTGTTTTTTGGCATTGTGCTGCTGCTACTTTATTGGCTGTATGGAAAATTGAAAAGCTTGTATATTAAAAATAAATGCAGTAATTGAGTGGCATGTGTGTATTTTAAGGTGGTAGTGGGGCTTTGCAGAGGTGTGTGTGTGCTTATGTGAATTAATGTAGTAAATGAGTGCTGGTGTGTGTTTGAAGGATGGTAGTGGGGCTCTGCATAGGGGTGGCTCTCTGGGAAAAATCAGAGATGTGCTGCGTAGAAGCAGTGAAATGCTGGTGAAGAAACTGCAAGGAAACGGACCCCCAGAGATTCGCTCCACCTCCAAGTAAGCACCCTGCACACAAGCTGAGCTTTTGCACTATATGGAACAAAAGTATTGGGACACCTAACCTTTCCTGCCATATGTGATTTAATTTTTCCAAACTTTAACCACAAAGCTGGAGGCACACAATTATATAGGATGTCTTTGGATGCGGTGTAATAAAAGTTTGCGTTGACTTGCATTTGGAAACCCAAACCAAAGTGAGCTCCATGAAGATATGGTTTACATGATTTCTAAAGGAAGTTCTCTTCCTGGAAGAGTGGAGGGAATTATAAGAGCAAATTGGGACTAAATTTGCTATGCAATGTTTAAAAAGCATACAACATAATTATAACCAGGTGTCCACAAACTTTTGGCAATATAGTGTATAAGCAATGCGCATTAGTCAGTGAATTTCATGTAACACGTTGTTCTTTAACTCTCCAACTTTAGTATCAGATTAGATTAGATTCAACTTTGTCATTACACATGTACAAGTACAAGGCAACGAAATGCAGTTTGGGTCTAACCAGAGTACAATAACAGCAAGTGCAGGATATACAGTGTTACATGATTTACACAAGTTAAATAGAATGGTATTATAGGACTATAAACAGTACATTTACAGATGTATAGGTAATATGAACATACAGATGAATATATATGCAATATGAATAAAATATACAGATGGATATATATATGTACTATGAACAATAATATAAAGCACATTTGCTTGAAGATTATGTAAAATAAAAAATTGTAAAAATTTACATAAGTTAAATAGAATGGTATTATAGGACTATAAACAGTACATTTACAGATGTATATGTAATATGAACATACAGATGAATATATATGCAATATGAATAAAATATACAGATGGATATATATATGTACTATGAACAATAATATAAAGCACATTTGCTTGAAGATTATGTAAAATAAAAAATTGTAAAACAGATAGTATTGAATTGTTGACTGAAGAATTGCAGTATATCATAATGTATTAGATTCGATAGAATAATTAGCTTAATCCAAACACTTTATTTGAATTTGTAATATATGCTACTGTCAAGTAAATTGATCTTATTATTTTCCTTTATCTTTTCTTCCTCCCAACAGTATGAAGCGTGCTGCCTCCCTTAACTACCTGAACAGGGCGAATGATGATCCCTTCCAGGTATCCACTACACACGTGTCACTATAGAGCTTTATCACCTGTACTTTTACTGAAAACTCTTCTCCACTAAAGCCTATTTTTAAGTGGATAACAAGTTTTATTCTGCAATATTAATACGGCCATGGGCTTGGGATGAAAGACAATTTAAGATATTTATTAAAAGGAGCCTTTGAGTTTAATGATGTAATCATGAAGCAATACATTATTGACTTTGTATCTCTTTGTAACTCTCTCTCTCTCTCTCTCTCTCTCTCTCAGAGTCCTGGTTTAAATAGGTTGAGGCAGAGCCGTGGCTTGAGCTCTAGTAATTTGGATCTCTACAGTGGAAATTGAAAAAATGCCTCTACGACTCTAGCTCTGACCGCACCATGCCATTCCTACTGAACCGCTCAAATCCTTCACTTTAATTAAAAGCCACACCTGACAAGATCTCGGTTATCTACAAACCAGCTCCAGCAATAAACAAGCCAATGCTCTTGGAAGGTTTGCACTCTGTAACTCTCACTATAGGCAAAGCAATTTTGACATTTGTGACAGTTAGTTAGAAGGTTACATTGTCTTTTTGTTACCACACTTTCCCATTGTTACTCTTAACAGCTTTGTTACAAACTACATGTGTCTTGGACAATTTTCCCAGTCAAGTAAAAAAAAAAAAATCTTCCGCAGTGTCACATAGAAGAGTTTTATTAATGGCTTTTATATTTGTATAAATAAGTTTATTTGTGAATCTCATTCTTTGTAAATAATGTGCTTTTTTTCCCTGTGCTTTTTTTAAAATTAATTTGTGCTTTTTTTTTTTTTTTTTGGCTGGCTGAAATGAGAAAAGCCAGCTTTTGTGTTTTTCACTTGAATCATCATCACTGGTATCATGTTACTTCTGAATTGTTACTGTGTCTACACTTTCATATTTTAAAAAGAAAATAATACTCTGCTACATTCTGTATTGGTGTAGGCTAGGGGCTAGCTGTAGGGAGGAAGACTCTAAAATATTAAAAACACAGAAACCTGGTTACTGGGAAGTGCACTGTTACTGTATCTACACAGTGTCCAAAATGTCTCTATTCATAGAACTTTTTTAGCAAAACTTTTCATAAGTTGGTTTATATTATACATATTTTTCAGATAGATTTTAAGAATGCCTTTGATCAAAGAAGAGTGTGTTGAATTTATTCTCACGCCTCGATCGGGAATCCTGCAATAGACTCAAACATCCAACACTGTGGGGAAAATGTTTTTTGTGTATGTTTGCAAAGAAATGGTAACCATCAAGAACTTATATTTTGCTGAAATAAGTTTTCACTCTTCATGGAGACTTTTAAGAAAAGAAAAAAAAAAACCCAGACCAACAGCAATGTATGACACTTCATGTCATTTGAACACTATAATTTCTTAAAGGGTTGAGGTTATTTTGTTTGAGGCTTTGTTACTAGTATACAGCATTTTAATAATTGAGAGGCATCTTATCATGATGGTGGAATGTCATTTTTCTTTCTACTTTTACTCTGAATGCTGTTCTGTTTGTAAGAGATCGTTGCACATTACTGGATCTTTTCTTTTAGCTTGATCCTTTTGTTTTTACTAGAAAACCAGTGGATTATAATGCTGTGTTAATAAAGTCCAAGGATTGTTGGACATGAGCGGTACAGGAGTTTCTCAGGCAATATAAAATTTATAAGATATTTGTGTAATGAATATGCAATTCTGCCAGTGTGTAAAGCTGTAAACATATATATATATATATATATATATATATATATACATACACGCACCGACACGGTCCGTGAGATATGTGATCAATTATTTAAATCATTGTCCTGTGTATTTGTGGATTTTTTTTTTAAAACTTATTTTGTGTATTTCTACAAAGAACCAAAGCAATTTTATGCACATCGCTCAATTTCTTGATTTTTATTTTATAAAGCTGATGATATGAGGAGGTTTAAAAAAAAGTTACACAAGGCAAGTTTGAATGTTTTATAAGCCCTGAAGTCCTTTAATGGTCGAGAGTTAGATGTGATGGTGATGGGGGGAAAGGTCAATATGGATTATTGAAGAGGGTTCTGCATGACTTGAGCTGATTGGCTTAACTTTAAAATGCTTTCTTTTGAACTCCGCAGGTGTTGGGTACGCTAGCTGTAGAAGCCCTGCTGTAGGGTATACCTGCCATTTGTATGATTTATGCCCTCTTATTTTGTGATGTAAAAGATGTTTGGGTGAAAATAAATCATTCAGTTTTCAATGGGATTATTGTTTGATCGGTGTTGCTTTATTTGATATGTACACATTGTTTTATTAATGTGGGATAAAACACAGGTTGTGTTGTCAGAAGATGATGATTAACACCACACTACAGGTCGTAATGATTCCGAGTTACTGTCACCAGCTTGAAGTAAATTGTAGTAGCATGTCCCATCATACTAACTGAAAGGTCATTTCAAAAATAGTACAACAGACAACAATTCACAAATAATATCACCAAATTATGCATTTGATGTGTTGTTTTTGCCATGTCTACCAAGCAAGATACTGTGAATATGATGTTACTAACCAAAATGTATAAAAGGAGCACCTTAATTTCAACATTCCAGTCAGAACTGCTCTGCTAAAGGAGGAGAAGGAGAGGGGAAGGACGTCTACAGCAACAGCAGGAAAAGAACTGAAGGAGAGTGAAGGTTTGGGTGGGCACTTTAAATGTTGGTATTATGACTGGTAAAGGGAGAGAGTTAGCTGATCTGATGAAAGGTAGATATGTTGTGTGTTTAGGAGACCAAGTAGAAATTGAGAAGGGCCAGGAAAATTGGAGGTGGGTTTAAACTGTTCTTTCAAGGTGTGGATGGAAAGAGAAATGGTGTACGGGTGATTGTGAAAGAAGAGTACAGTAAGAGTGTAGTGGAGGTGAAGAGAGTTTCTGATAGGGTGATGAATGTGAAGCTGGAAGTTGAAGGGATGATGATAAATGTCATCAGTGTTTATGCTCCACAATTGGGTTTGGTGATTAGGGCAGATTTCAATGGGCATGTAGGTAAAGGGAACAGAGGTGATGAGGAGGTGATAGGTAGGTATGGCTTTAAAGAAAGGAATGTGGATAGGCTTATTTTCATGGGATCATAGTGTGAAGTATAAGATTGGAGAAAGGTGCACACAGGTGGACTATATTTTGTGCAGGAGATACAACCTGAAGGAGATTGGAGACTTTAAGGTGTTTGCAGGGGATAGTGATGCTAGACAGCATCAGATGGTGGTCTGTAGGATGGTTTTGGAGGTGAAGAAGAAGAGGTCATGGTTAAGAGGTGCTGGATGATTGGGCAACTACTGAAGAAGTGATAAGGAAGACAGCTAGAAAGGTACTGTCTGTGACACCTGGAAATAGAAAGGAAGACAAAGAGACATGGTGGTGGAATGAGGAAGTGCAGGAGAGCAGAAGCAGAATGAGGTTGGCAAAACAGAATTGGGATCGACAGAGTGATAAGAAAAGTAGGCAGGAGTACAAGGAGATGCAGCAGCAGGTCTAGAGGGATGTTGCAAAAGCCAAGGAAAAATCATATTAGGAGCTGTATCAGAAGTTGGACACTAAGGAACGAGAAAAGGATTTGTACCAATTGGCCAGGCAGAGGGAACGAGTTGGGAAGGATGTCCTGCAAGTTAGAGCAATAAATTATGGAGATGGAAATGTGTTGACTGGTGAGAAGAATGTGTTGAGAAGATGGAGGGAGTATTTTGAGCAGCTGATGAATGAGGAAAATGAGAAAGAAAAGGTTGGATGGTGTGGAGTTGGTGAAGCAGGAAGTGGATAGGATTAGTAAGGTGGAAATGAGAGCAGCAATTAAGAGTATGAAGAGTGGAAAATTGGTAGGACCAAATAGCATACCAGTAGAGCATGGAGATGTTTAGGAGAGATGGCAGTGGAGTTTTTAATCAGATTGTTTTAACAAGATTTTGGAAGGTGAGAGGATGCCTGAGGAATGGAGAAGGTGTGGGGTGGTACCAGTTTTTAAGAATAAGGGACACATAGAAGTATGTGAGGGAGGTGCAGGACATGTCTGAGGACAGTGTGACAGCAGTGAAGTGTGCAGTAGGTCATACTGGTTCAATGTGGAGGATATTTTGCTTTAATGATCGGCTCTGAGCCCTTTCCTCTTTGCAGTGGTTATGGACAGGTTGACGGACGAGGTCAGACAGGAGTCTCTGTGGACTATGATGTTTGTCGATGAAATTACGATTTGTGGTTAGAGTATGAAGCAGGTTAAGAAGAGCCTGGGGAGGTGGAGGTACGTGCTGGAGAGAAGAGGAATGAAAGTCAGTAGAAGTAAGACAGAGTATGTGTGTGAATGAGAGGGGAATGAGTTTAAGTATCTGGGGTCAACAATGCAAAGTAATGGAGAGTGTGTTAGAGAAGTGAAGAAAAGCGTGTGGGCAGGGTGGAGTGGGTGGAGAAGAGTGGCAGGAGTGATTTGTGATCGAAGGGTATCTGCAAGAGTAAAAGGGAAAGTTTATAGGACTGTGGTGAGACCTGCGATGTTGTATGGTTTAGAGACAGTGGCATTGAGTAAAAGACAGGAGGCAGAGCTGGAGGTAGCAGAGCTGAAGATGTTAAAATTTTCATTGGGAGTGACGACGATAGACAGGATTAGAAACGAGTTTATTAGAGGGACAGTGCATGTAGGACATTTTGGAGACAAGGTGAGGGAGGCACGATTGCCCTGATGGATTACCTGCTCTCTTAAATGCAGCTGATTGAAACTACTATATATTAATTACCTATAAGTTTTGCTGCTGGGTGGCACCTCCCATCTTCAGGTTATCCTGATCCTGATCTCAGGTTAAAGACTGGCTGGATTTTCTTTGCGCATTTTGTCCACTTAGGTTTCCTCCTGGTTCTCTGGTTTCTTCCAGCTTGCAAAACACATAAAATATATTGGTTAGATATGCAATATTTCCCCAAATTCCTGATGTGAAGTAGTGGGTGAATATGCGTTGCATGATACCTTGTTATAAACTGCCATTTTATCTACATTGCATTACCATCTTACACATAGTGCTCTGGGATCCACTGGATGAAGCACTTGCAAAAAATAAATGAATGAATAAATGAACAAACTGTTAAAGACTTTCTATAGAGACTTTCAGAGAGTAAAGTTAAAACCAATATAATTCTCATTATAACCATTAAAACCAATATAATTCCCATTACAACCATTAAAACCGATTAACTTCCCATTATAAACATTAGAACCATTTTTATTAATATAACATTTAAAACCAATTTAATTCCCATTATAACCATTAAAACAAATAACATAACCATTAAAATAAATGTAATACTCTAAGATTTGGATTCAGTGCTTTGGGTTTATTAGGGGTAAGTAGCCGGAAACCAGTGTTACACCGGCATATGTATGCAGATTTAATTAGCTGTTTATTCGTAAAAAAAATCTGGTGTGTGTGTGTGTGTGTGTGTGTGTGTTTAATATATAAAATAGCATCAGCAAACTTCTTCTTTCGGCTGCTCCCATTAGGGGTCGCCACAGCGGATTATCCGTCTCCACACCCTCCTGTCCTCTACATCTGCCGCTTTCAACCTCAACTACCTGAATGTCTTCCCTCACCACATCCATAAACCTCCTCCTTGGTCTTCTTTTCCTCCTCTCTGGTGGCTCCATCTTCAGCATTCTCCTACCGATATACCCCATGTCCCTCCTCTGCACATGTCCAAACCATAAAAGAGCATCAGCAAACAAATAAACATAATGTAATATATAATATATCTAATGTAAGGAGCAAACAAATAACATATGGCCAAGCAAATAAGCAAACAAATAACAATAAAAAACAAACTTCACCTGTATTTTTTAGTCTTTTCCCCTCCCGCTGCCAGGAGGCTGCAGCATTGTCCTTAATATGCAGCAGAGCAGTCGCTCACCCGAAACCGGAAGCTGTGGAGAGAGGGAGAGAGAGAGAGAGAGAGAGAGAGAGAGAGAGAGAGAGAGAGATGTGCGGTACAGCGGGATTACTGTAGGGTCTCACCGGACTGGAGTCCAACCCCAACACCAAGGACACTCACGCTAACGATCCCGACACGCGCGCGCGCGCTCGTGAGTGAGTGTGTATGTGTGTGTGTGTTCCTGTGACTGTACACTAACTCTTATGCTGTGTGTTCCGGGAGCTCTGTTTGAGGCGAACACTCTGAAAGGTGTATTCGGTGTCAGTCTCGTAAACCGAGATCACATCGGTTCCTTCTTCAGGGTTTGACGCTTTACCTGTTTGCTTTCTCCGAGTGGATCGGAACCGAGGGGACATGGACACATCGGACACACCGGCACGTCTTGAACCCCAACCCAGAAGCTCCACATCCACAAGCTTTAGGAATATGAGAAGATGGACTCTTTTCCCTCTCCGGATCAACAGTTTTGTCGCTTTCTTTGCTATCTTCTGCACGGAAGGTGAGCATATGGAAAGAAACACGCACGCACGCGCGCACACACGCACACGCACACACGCACACACGCACGCACGCACGCTACAAGTAGTTTGACACTGTGGTGTCACTGGGCACAATTTACACACTTTAGTTACACCTGGATCAGACCTTCTCTCCCTGCAACACAATCTGATCTCAGCTGCTTAAACTCCCTGAGCTTTTCTCCAATTTACATCTGTTGAAGAATACACTTTTCATGTGTGTACTATTTTTGTTTGCTTGTTTGTTTGTTTAAAAGTTGCTTTTGGAGCACAAACACTATTATGTATGGAAAACACCCGATTTCTCTGAACTCTGATTCATGGGCTCATGTCCTGACATATCTTCATATATAAGTCAATATGTGCATAAGTTAATATTTTTAGGAAGTAGTAGCAAAGACAGGAAAATAATCATTATGTCAGAATAGTTGCAACACTCATTGGTTATATTGGGGGGAGAAAAAGAGTATAATAGAACAAACTAGGAAGTGAAATCTACATTATCTATTTATAATATGATGTTAATTGTTATGAATACCTTTAAAATGAGATCACCCAAGTGAGAATCTGACACAAGGCACTTTTTTTTTCAGGATAATATTTAGTGTGTTTAGGAATGTATCAGTTACAGTATTATAATAACTGATATGTCTATTCATGACACATTGGCCAGCATGCACAATTGCCTGGGGTTCATAAAAAAAGTGCATACTAGTGTGCTGGAGAAATCAAGAGCATTTCATTTAAAAGTAATGCAGGGTCTATCCGTAGCAAAACATATATATCCGACAGACGTTTTTTGGATGTTTGGGGGCAGAGATGTGCATGAAATGTACTGGACGTTTTTCCTCATAAAAAATTTATCGAAACGAAAAAGGGAATTAGCAAACAACACATCTTTCTGTCTTTAGCATGTATTCTGAGACAACCAAGCAGTTGGTTTCTATTTAGGGTGCAGAAGAGCAAAATAGTGAAGACACTATTGAGCCTTTTATTTAAATCAATTAAATAAAACAGAAATAGCTAACAGAGTAGTGCATTTTGCTACAGAGAAATAAGTAAATTCTTTAAAACCGGCCTGTTTTAGCAATGATCTCATTATTATAAGGATTTTAATCTAGCAATCGAAAAACAAAAACATTTAATCAGTCACACAAGTCCTATAAATACCCTGAAATCTAATAATCAGAATTAGAATGTGAATTATAAATAGGAAGCTTGTAGAAAAAATTTAAATCCTGTTCCAATAAATAGGCAAAATATTATTATGTGTATTGGCCTGAATAATGTAAACTAGTTGTAAAATTTTAGTTTGCAGTAAATGAATTGAATGTTTGCACTACAGTTACCGGTATGTTCACAAGCAATTGAAGGTACAGAAGGTGTTCACATCAGGACATCAACCCAGTGATAATACACATTACCTTTTTTTCCTCTGCTTATCACAAGAATATTCCCTCATTTCATCATGTTATGACACACAACCTGCATCTGGCACATGTCACAGTACAACCCATAAGTTCATTTGCCATATTAGGTATTTAAAGATCATGGCTGGAGATCTGCCCTGCTTTGCCTGGTTGACATGCTTATATGAGTTCCACTTATTTGTCGGTGGAGCGCTGATGAGGTGTTCTGGTGCCATTGAAACCTATTCCAAACAAAAGCCTATGATCTGGGATTTGTCAGTGAGCTGGAGCTGCTGGCGCTGTGTGTAGCCTAGGGCATGCTTGTACATCCTCCTGCCTTTCATACCGTTCACTCAAATGCCAGTGCTTATGAGAAGTATGGGCAGGAAGCCTGAATATTTTGATTAATTGATATCAAGAATCTCACATTTTTGTCTATGTTGAGAACCAAATTTTTTTGGTTAAAAGCATGTAAATATGTTAATTTTGTTTAGACAGATTCTTTATGATTAATGTGCGATATCATTCTTTTTTTGTACAGCGGTTAAGTATCATATTCCACAAGTTCCTCGAAAATATGATTTCATATTATATCATTCATATCATGTTATAATTATATAATATAAAGAAGATATTTCACCTGAGATGTTATGAGTTAAGCTTAAAGTCACAAAATTTAATTTCAATTTAGTGATGGTTCCAAAGGTATATGAAGAAAATAAAAGCTCGGGCCCTTTACGTAGTTCCAAAGAAACCCCTTAAATGTGTAGGATTCTTTTTTCTTAATTCTTACTACCTTACAAAATGTTATGTGTGTGCAGAATGTAAGCTTTTAATATGTTGGAGAGGTCCACATGTATAGATAGGAATATAAATAGAGAGATATTTATTTATCATTTTTATTATTTTGTTAAAGAGAGCCAACCTGGGGTTTTTTTTGTGTTTTTTGTTTTGCTACGGTTTGGGTTATGTTCATGTGTACGGTAACAATAATTATTTAGATAAAAAAAAAAAATTGTGTGCATATGATAGGTATTATTTCCTAAATTTAAGAAATACATTTTAGTCTAATACCTGAGAATACCTCTTTATTTATACTGGATATTGTAAAAGGGGTTTAAGTTCCAAGGCATTTTGTTGACTCAGATTAACAACAGCATTTGTGTATTTGTCTTTATTAGAACCATTTGTTTGTAATTTTAAAGCTTATGCAGTGTATTTGCCAGGTCCGTCTGTAACTGTAATTATCTGTGTTATTGTGATTGTGCCTGTAAAATAAAATAGGGGATCTATGTTTTTTATAAGAGCTGACTTAATATAACTCAAATATAGCACGTGTAAGCAAAGATCAGTTCAGATCTCAGGACGCCAACAAATAAAGTATTTCCTCTGTGTGTGATTATGAATCGTGTCTGTTTAGCTGCATGTGCCTCTTTCTGGTTCTGATCTTTTGTTGTTATCGTTTTTCCATCTGTGGTCAAGAAAAAGCGTTTCATGAATTGCCTTCTTAAAAAGATTGTGTGTGTTGATGTGTGTGTGTGTGTGTGTGTGTGTGTGTGTGTGAGTAAGAGGAATGTTTTATATCTTAGTGTAGACCAAAGATGTGCATGCTTGTGTGTGTTCTATAGTGTGTGTCTGCAGGAAGTTTTCATTTCAGAATTTAAAAAAGTAAAAAGTCAATTGAGTTCACATCTGATTCACACCTTATCTATCCTTCGCTGCCTCCCTCCTCTCTGCAGACTTGACTTTGATCTTTCTGGGAAGTGGAGAAACTGAGAAAGAAAGAGAGAGAGAGAGAGAGAGAGAGAGAAATGGGGGAGAGAGCCCCATTTCCCACAGCTGACTTTAATCAAAACCCATGTTTATGATGGCTGGATTTTTTCCACTTGAGCAGTTCCTCTGGCACGATTAAAGGATTTATACGACAATCCAGAACATTAAGAACAGGTTGTCCATTTTGAAGGAATAAGCAAACGTTCTAACGGTTTAAAAAGCGAAGGGTAAAATAGAAGATAAGACAACAGAGTGTAAGATTTTAGGTGGTTTTAGTACGGCTGTCTCCATCTTCCTAAATGGACTTACTTCACCCGTGGACCACCCCAGCTCTGCCTACTACATGACCGTGGCTGACCTTACCGTATGCTCAGAGTCAAGTTGTTATGTTGCAGCAAGGTCCTTGTGCCTCTCTCCAGCACTACTGAAAAATACCAGGCACGTTGTCAGTTATGCAGTAGCGCCAAGATTGAGGGGATTAGCATGTGTTTGACAGGCATAAATTGGATTAGGACACTGCGTGTTTGTGACTTGACTGGAATCTTACCCTCAGGGCATTGAGTGAGGCGCAAGGGAGTGGCACTGAATGTGCTAAAACTGTTTTAGGGAGGAAGAATGCATTTCGATTTCATTTCAAGATTGGCACAATTTGGGTAGAGTTATTATTGTTTGTAATAAAGTGGACGCTCAAGTGGTTGTAATCTCTCATTAAGTGAAGCTGGTATGCTGGGATTGTGTGGTGGCTTGGGAAAGGGCATTCAATTGGTAAATTTTTCGTTGGAAAAAGAGAAAAAAGAGAAAATCCCATTTAGACTGATGCATTCCTAACTAGAAAAGTCTTTTGTTTTATTTGGCATTATTGCTGTTTGCAGAAAGCCAATCCAAAATTCAAAAGTCAGGGTAAAAACCGGCATATGATTTTATTTGTCTTGGTGAAATATGATTTGTTTATGATTTCTTACAGTTAAGGTGTCAGAGAAAGTTATAGGAAGAAAACCACAATTTTGATTCAAACCTTTTTACTATCATGTGAGACGGACCATATCACAATGTGCCCTTTTCTTTAACTGCACTGTGTTTTCTTTGACAGGCCTACATGTGGCACTCTGGGACATCATGAATTGTTTATAGACCATAGGCCTAATTTTAATGCCACCAGTTTATTAGAGCCTGAAACCACTGTCGTATTCACTATTTACTCATGACTTATCCAGAAGGAATAAAAGCAGCCACATTGTTAGCTTTGTAAATGATACCACAATCATCATCCTGATTTCCAAAAAACATTTATGCAGCTTCAAATGCAGAGCGCTTTTGACTAAAAGGTCGTGGTAGATATGATGACATGCACAGAGAGACACTGTTTTAATGTATCATGTCATAACTGCTGAATGGTTAAGACTGTGTGAATCAGAATGCAACATCACTGTGCTGCCAATACTGCCAATATCATTACCTTACAACAGTAAATATTCCGTTTTACATTTTAATGCAAAATTACAAGAGACTGAAAAAATGTGGGAAAAATAATGGAGTAAGTATTTTGTTCTTGAGTGCGGAAAAATGGTCAGAGTCGGAGGTCAAGCAGACAATAAAGACGACTTTATCTTGAATATTTTATCTGAGGTTTTGAAACTTGTATATGGGTTATAACAGCAGAAGACCACATCAACTTCCACTGTAGTCTTGAGACTACAGTGGAAACAAACCCAATCAACCTGAGCAGCTGAAATTTGAAGAAGAAAAAAAAGACCAAGTGAGGTTTTCCAGTTCATGGAATTGAATAATTGCATGAATAATTGCTTCATTTGTCTTCAATAAAGTATTTAGAGACTGTATTATTCAGATATTTGATGAGTGTTCTTTTTTAATTCTTTATTTTAGGTCCACTTTTTCAAAGTAGTTCATGCACGATTGCATTTTGTTTTGAAAAATTCAGTGTTTGTAACAAATTTGTCCTCAAATCTATTTAGTTGACAATTCTGAATCATAAATGTGCTTTACTAAAACCAGTAACTCTTGGAGTTGAATGTGGAGTAGTGTATAGTAGTGTGACCTGTGTGATTTAAGGACAGATCGTCTTCCATGCTTCCATTAGAACATACATTGCAGCAAGGCCTTGAAAGCTTGGCAGTGAGTAGTTACTAGAGTGTTGCTGTTTCTCTGTGAGAGGTATATAAGACCAGTGGGGTAAAAGCTTTACCCTTAGGGCTGTTTAGGTGAATACTGGCTCACTGTTGCGCTCGCAATGTGAATCCATTAGCCAGCATCCAGCTCATTCAGCTAACAACAGTGCTCTGTGTTTTCCCTTGTAAAATACAGAGAAAGCTTCATAGTGTGAATAAACCCCTAAATAGTTTAATATTCAATACATTTTTTCTCATGTTGAACTATGTAACCCTGCTTTTCGACTCTTCTGCACATTAATCAGACTTTAATTAGAAAAGCTATTATCAGTAAGGTGGCGGCATCTCTTTTTTCTGTTATGTACTACATTGTGTACATGTTTAACCTATTTTATTTCCAGGGAAGCAAAAAATACACTGACAAGCACTGCAGGTGTTTTATATAAAATATATAGCCTTAAAATAAATCAGGATATGTTTTACATATTGGTCCTAGGACTAGTCAAGTCCTATTTTATTCCTGATAGTGTCCTCATCTAATAAAACACAATTGACTACTTTTTTTGAGTTCAGCTAAATTAAATTCATTTGCAAATGTATCCTATGTGTTTGTAATGCCTTTGGTGTACTGAATCACTAGTTTACCCATCCACAGGTTTAAAGCATCCGACAAAAGAAACTTTTTTCGCTTCTCTAGCATAGTGAGAATACAGATACATGCAGGTTCATTTAAATACAAATTTTGGATAATTATTATGATTTTATTATGATTTTATTGTTTTTCAGGCTTTCATTCTTTTTTTTTTAATGAATGCACATAGTTTATGATTATACACTTGTAACTACCTTTTGTTTTACAGCTGCACAATATATACAAAATGGACGAAAGTATTGGGACTTTTTTTTGCAACATGAAGTTCTTCCCCAAACTGTTACCACAAAGTTGGAGGGACACAATTTTATAGGATGTTTTTGGAGGCAGTAGCATTAAATTCTCCCTTCACTTGAACCCAGCTTGACGATTCCAGCACAAAGCAAACACCATTAAGATAGGGCTTACACATCTAACACCTTTGTGGCTGAATAAACACATTTCATCTCCCAAAATGTCCACAACCACATCCCAAAATCTAGTGGAAGATCTTCTCAAATGAGTGAAGTTAATTAAATCAGCAGTTTGGGACTAAGTGTAGAACAGGGTGTTCAAAGCACATGGTCAGATGTAGACAAATGTTTTCCATAAAGTGCATTTCAAGTAACATTTCCAGTCGTTTGTAGAAGTTTGCCCAATATTGTCTATACATTCTGATCCATTCTTTGCATGCTAAGTGCCATTATTTAATATAAAACTGTTTTTACAATATTCAGCAATCATTTGTTTTTAAAAGGCATTGATTGATTTACTCTTATTAAGGCTTACAAACATTTTAACTGCAACTGGCAGAAATGGGTTTCTGAAGATTTAATGCTCTCTAGACTTTTTAATTTGCATATTAATTAGGTCAATTTGTGTAAACCATATTAATTAATTTGCAGTGGCACATCGCCTGTTTGTTGCACCATGAGGTAGAAATGCCTCGAATGGCACGGTTATGAAGGCAAGACTTGATGCTGTTAAAAGCAAACAAATCCTTCGCAGATTCTTTCGATAAGCCTACTTGCATGCTTATGTGGTCATTACATTTGCTTTTGTTTACACATGCAGACCTTTAGTTACAGCCCAAGCGAATTATTTATCAGTTTTAAACTCTTCTTTTAGACTATATACACTGTATCTCAATCTCAGTTATTAAGCTTAATGGAAAATTTAAAGTCAAATGTATATGACAACTATTTTCTATGACTATTTGAATTGTATAAACCTTCCCCTAACTGAATTAACCATTCACATCACATCTCATTCCTCAGATTATTATGTAGTAGGATATTATAGATTGTTTCTCAAAGAACATCTTAGCTTCCTAAAAGAGGATCTACTAGAAAACACATCTGGTTGGAAAGCTGTGTTGTAGTATCCTCTTAGAAATGTTTTATTCTAGATGTAAATGTAATCATGTTTCATGCTAGACAACAATTTTTACTTAAAAAAAAAATAGTTTTTGTTACTATAAATTAATTTGAGATTGTGCACATGAAAAGATTTGGTGTTTAAGTTCCCTCTCTCAATGGCTACTCTACAACAAACAGGAGAGTTTGTCTGTGTGTGTCTGTGTGTGTCTGTATGTGTGTGTGTGTGTGTGAGTGTGTGTGTGTGTGTGTGCTTGTTTGCATTTGTGTTTGTCTGTGAAGCTGAGGTCACACCACTGATGTAGATCAAAGCGTGGCTCTTGTCTTTGACCAGCTGCCTGAGCCCATAGGAGTGTTTTAAGTCATATCTATCAATATTGGCCAGGAACAATCTCTCGCACTGTCTCTTGCACACACACACACACACACACACACACACACACACACACACACACACACACACACACACACACACCGCCAAAGAAGAAAG
>MU551704.1:289483-348011 GCA_024362625.1 Silurus asotus
ACACACACACACACACACACACACACACACACACACACACTGCCAAAGCTGAAAGAGGAAGCAGGCAGTGTGCTATGTGTCTCCACTGATGTTTTCCTTACTTGAACACATCTCTGATCTCAGCTTGCCTTCTAACAGCATGTCTCCTCGTGTTTGTACACTCTAAACCTCACTCTGTCTTTCTTCTTACTCCTCTCTTTTTTTTGTTATCTAACTTTGTTTCATTTCTCAAACCAATCTTTCAGCATATCACATCCTAATTTTTTTTTACCTCCACGAAAATGGTTGTGCCTGACCACTATACAGCACCTAGCAACAGCTTCTGCCTATGTTTAGCTCCCATTTAACAGTGTTTCATTTCACAGAGATGGAAAAAAGACTTACAATGTATACACTATATAACTAGTTTGTGGATACTTGAATGTCACTCTAATGTGAGCTTTTTTGTTCTAGATTTAGTTCCCCATTGTTGTTATAATAATAATATTAATACTCATAATAATTATAATAATAATAATAATAATGAATGGGAAAGCTTTTCACTAGATTTTGAAGCATGGCTATAGGGATATGTGCTCATTTAAACACAGGGACATTAGCGGGGTCAGGCATTTTAATTTCTCATTCTATTGTCATTCCTATTAGCAATTAGTTAATTTTTATTCTTTGAAGTACAAAAAAGTCAAAATCAAAACTCTACCATCAGCGGCATTTCATTAACATGGTAAGGCATTACAATGAAAAATGTAATTGTCATTCTTGAAGCTCAGTGCAAAATTATAGATGCACACTTTCTAAGACACATGGTTTTGTAATCGATTGAAATTATTATCCATACCTTTAACCTTTCATCTGTGTGCTAGTCTAAACTTTTACCTTCAATATTTCACCTGAGAAATAAAAAGTGAACTGTGAGAGCGTGTCAAAATTTGGAAACAGACTTTGCTTTCATTATTCTTGCATCTTTGCCAAGAATTGTGCATGCTTTTGTGCAGATTAAATCTCACCACATTCCTCGTCTGACATAGTAATAGTGTATTAGTGCATTGGCATGTGTGTATGTCTGACGTCCTGTTTCATACTCTTACTAATTAACTCCATTACTGCCAGGTCTGAATAAGAGCGGGTGCTAGGCAACGGCACGGTGGTGGTTGCCTCAGATTGAATGAACCCCTGTGCTCCACCCTCTTTACTCTCTGCCTCTTTAGATAAAAGGAGAAGAAGAGGAGGAGGCTACTGAACATGTGCTGATGAATAGAGTGAGATGTGTGAATTTGGCAGGGAATGTGTGTGTGTCTGTCTGTGTGTGTGTAGGTGTGTGTGTAAAGTTGTTTCCTGGCATGTGTTTAAAACACTTTTTTGGCACATTCTTACAGTAGTAGTGTGGAGAGGGTTCAGGTTGTGGTTAATGTCGGCGGTGTGTCCTTGCGCCTTTTTCCTGGTTAAAGCTCAAATCGTGAAGTCTTCAGCTAACCAAGCTCCATTTTGTCTTTAAAGTCACAGACTCATGGATCAAGCACATCATGGAAATGCTTCAAGATCACTTACTGCAGCAATTTCACATGACCTCTGACAGGAAGTGCTTTCTAGGCTTTAGCATAGCCACTGTATTACTAATATGGGCCAAAAATAATTAATTTTGGTTTTCTTTTGGAAACTGCACTACTAGTACTACTACTGATTATTATAATTAAAATATTATTATATCAATGAGAATTTTTACTATATCTATTAAATATAATACATAATACAATATATTTAATAGATATAGTAAATATATTTAATACAATATATTTACTATATCTATTAAATATATTGGATTATGTATTATCAATAATATAATATAGTATAATATAATATAATATAATATAATAAACAAATCAAAATGTTTTGTAGATCACTCTGTTGTGTCTGTCAAATGCTGTAATGTAAATGTAGCAAAAAAATAGCTCAGACTTTAAATGTATAAAATACAATGATTAAAACCAGAAAATAAATCTAAATGTGTGTTTTTTTGTTAAACATATAGAGCAATAAAAGTACACCGATTTAACGTAAAGGCTTTATAATTTCATATTTGTTATGTTGGACAAGTAGCACCATAAAATCCCACTGGAAAAATGTTTAAATGAATTATTACTTAAATGTCATATTCAGCACTTATTTTTCATGGCACATTTGGATGCATGTTAACATATATATTTAATGGGTCATGCCACATTGCACATTATGGCCCTAGTTTTGTCACTCTGACTTTAAAAGGCAAAAATGAGTTTATTTCTATATGGTTCATACATTTTGTTTATATAGCGCGTTAACAGCGTGCGAACGTCTGCTGTTTAAAGGTTAAAGTGAATGAGGCAGGGTAAATATTTAGCAGATCCGAGCAGACTGCTGGAAGTCTGTGATGCTAACAGTGCCGTGATTTAAGAACAGCGTAGTTTAAGCCCCTGAATGCTTCACAAAATGATTTACACAAAGTTTTTGAAATGTGACATTTGGAGCTTTGGAAGTGTCAAACTCGGTTAAGCTTAAGCCAAGCAACATTTAAAGTAAACAGTTATGTTTATTTATTTTTTCGATTGGTAGAACCGCAGCAGTGTTTTAGTGTTTTAGGTTTTTACTTACAAAATGGAAGGTGTTGGTGCATCCTCTTTAAACTTTGCACTGCGAGTCTGGGACCCAGAACTGCTTAGGTATGAAAACAACAAACAATCAAGAGCAGCAAAAGAACAACAATTTTTTAGCAATTTTTATAGGTATGTTAATGTTTCAGACAGCTCTGATTGCTTTGGGAGTTTCAGATGGTTCCCTACAGAGGAATAAACAACTGTGGGTCTGGTACACATTAGATTGAAACTCTGAAAACACACACAATCTTCATAAAACTTATGATATTGTTCTTCTCCGGCAAGAAGAATTAGCCAGTCTTTCCCTCTCTCTGCTGAAATAAGCTTTTTAGATCCTCCAGCGTATCGTTTCTCGGAGGCCCTCTCTTGTAGGGCTCACTGACCTGTGCTTTCTCTATAATTAACCACCTTGATCTCTGGATGGAATTCTTTATAGGACGCAGAAAGCACTGTAGCTGTGTGTGTGTGTGTGTGTGTGTGTAGTTTCTTTTGTCTGACGCGGTGTTCAGCATGCAAAGAATGTTCCGTGCCATGTGTCAATGAGGAGCAATTACACTTGCGGTTGAACGTGTTGCACAGAGCAAAAGCAAATGAGTCCTGCTGTTTTAATCACATTAATTAAACACCCCAGCCTTTTTAGATAACATTTTTTTCCATGCTCGCCTTTCCTTCCTATGTTCTCTTCCTCCTCTCATTAATGCCATTTAATGAGCATTTCCCTTTCACGTTTTTGCTTTCACATTTTGCGCTTTTTTCCCTCAATGGTGGTAGTGGTGTCTCTGTGATGTATTTCATAGTAATCCGTTCATTAATGTGATATACATTTGTACATTTCTTTTGTTCCGAGTGCTTAAAAAGCAGCACTGATTCATGTCAGAGGTTGAAGGTCATTTCCTTTTGTATCAACCTTCCTGTTTACACACCGAAGCCCAGCTGTGTGTTGTGACTCAGAAGAATGCTGGTAATGGATCTGTTGTGCACCATTTCATCTCTGACATTGTCTGAATCACAGTCCACAGAGACCATTCACACCCCACCTGGCTCTTTAGAGAACATCCACTGGTGATGGATGTTGATTTTACGTATAGCAGTTGTTTGTTAGTCAGTGATTTTGCACTGTGAGGTCACCACTGTGCGTACCCATGGAAATAAACCTCAAGGTCATTGGATTTGGAGCTGATGTGTAGGTATGTGTGTGTGTGTGTGTGTGTGTGCGTGTGTACGTGTGCATATGTGCATGATAGATACAATAGGTCTTTGTTACTGTTGAAAAATCATTTGCCTTCAAATTTTGAATGCTACAAAGCATACAGCATCAAGGCTCATGTGATTGACAAGGTAAAACACATGGAGTTACCCAAATGAAAATTCAGTTATAGATTTTTTGTATCTAAAGTGGTTTTGCCCTGGCAGCTATGCAGTGCCTAGCAACAGCAATGATTATGTCATTTCTGACTCTCGACCTGTTGCCAGTGAACATCAGATCAGGTGTGTACTATGTATGAAGCCGTTTGCACTACATTACTTGAAGTGTAGCTCAAGCTGAGTTCTACATCTCTAATTACTTTACCCCAAAAAAATGTGGGAGACACACACTCTGTGTGTCTGTTTTGTATGCATTTGTGTCTTGGTGTAAAAATGGCCCCTAAGAATAGGAATATCTGACAAGTCTTGGGATGTTACTCATAAGTAAAACTGCAGTTTTTATTTAAATATCTTGCTTTGGGTTACTGAGATTGAAGGGTTGCATTAATTAGCTGCAATATTTATCTCAATTGAATGTCATCTCAATAACAGTAAGATATGTGTGTGCATGTGTGTGCATGTGTGTGTGTGTGTGTGTGTGTGTGTGTGTGTGTGTGTGTGTGTGTGTGTGTGTGTGTTTGCAGGCATTTAAGAGACATAGTGGTTTGTTAATAGTGAAACTAAGCAAGGGGTGATTTAGCACAGGATCAGCATGCTAGAGTGTGTGTGTGTGTGTGTGTGTGTGTGTGTGTGTGTGTGTGTGTGTGGTATCGGGGAAGAAAGCCTACAGCTGTGGAGCTTAGATTTAGGAGCCAACAGATTGACTTGGTGTGATGGAGCTCAAGTAGACTGAACTCCCAGTAACCTGAACACTCTTATACGACTGAAATGATGTGAAAAGTTAACTTCCAACTAAGGTTAAGGTTGGGACAGGGTGTGTTCATATAAAATCAAACAAAATGTATGTTTATAGAGAACAAAATTTACTTTAGTTTGATGGTGGTGTTTGAGATTGATTGTGTGTGTTTGTGTGTGTGCACTATTTTATTCACGAAAGTGCATTTGTTTGTGTATGTGTCCTGAGGTTTTACTGTTTTGACTGGCTTTTATTGCAGACAGACATGCAGACATGGAGACAGTTACTTAGTGTCAGCATTACTCTGTAATTGCGTTGGAACTGGGTCAGGATAGAACCAGGAGTTCTCTTTCTTTCTTTCTTTTTTCTTTCTCTCTCTTTCTCTCTCTCTCTCTCTCTCTCTCTCTCTCTCTCTCTCTCTCTCTCTGCATGGTTGGAAATGCCTCTTCATCATCCTTTGCTTTGACATTCTGAGGAATTTCCATACTAAACTAAAGTGCAACTGAAGCACAAACACATTTAAAAAATAATTTCCTCAAGCATTTTACAGACTCTTTCCTGTTTCATCATACACAGCTAAAGATAAATTCTTGCTGTTTTTATTCTTCTATAACATTATCTGTGAGAACTGAACTCTAAACCGCTGTTTGCATTAAAGCATCGAGCTGTAGCACATACTGCACCTGAATAGAGTGCATAATACACTCTTAGCCATGCTGTGATTAGTTTATACCTTAGAATAGATATTTGCTCAGCACATTTTGACCTTGGCTGTCTGATTGTGGCATTTTTGTTGAGTGACTTCATCCTGGTTTCCTGTATCAGAGAGAGAGAGGGTTTTGGGCACAGTACTTAGTGAACTCTTCCTGCCTCCTCTACTCTCTACATACAACTGACAAAAGAAAAGAGAATTAACGCCCTTATACTCCCTACTCCTCATAAACCAGGTCACCCTCTCTCTCTCTCTCTCTCTCTCTCTCTCTCTCTCTCTGTAGGTAGCTGCCAGCAGTTTCTGTTTTTTCCCGTTCTGTCTTTCTTTCCTTTTCTTTGAAGAGCATGACGGCGTAGCGTAAAGAATAATGCAGGGACCGAACAGTTCCCTCAGTTCAAGATCACGCTCGACTGCTTTGATGTCTCTGTCTGGAGCTGATTGTAAAACTTGTTGCTTTATCACACGTGTGCAGTCTTGACATTTTAGTTTGCTGAATTAAACCCAGAACCCAGAATGCACTAGCATGTATACGATAACTGACAATGTTAAAGGAAACAAAAAAATACGAATGAAAAATGTGATAAAACTCAGACATTGCTAGCCAGAATAATGTAGCTTTTAATACAATAGCATTTAATATAAGACAGTTATCCTGATCTTAGACAGTGAGGCAACTCCCTTCACCATTACACTTTGAAGAAAGTACTAATATTCACAAGAAATTCGAACATCTAAAAAATAAACCTATTCCTATTATTAGTATGTCAGTGCAGCAAAACATAAATATCAGAACAAATATATTGATTGATTATTTAGTACAGCTGGATATATTCATATGTATACACCAAAATCCTATATAAATATGTATCTTACCTTCCTATACTGTTCTTACCCTTTTACCTGCCCTATAGTTGATGGCCATAAAAATGTTGGTCAGAAACATATGGCTCTGGATAAAACTGTGGATGGTATCTGCAGAACAGTACTTAAAACCAAAGCTGTGTTACAGAGGTGTTGTAACATGTTCACGTCATTTCCCCAAAGGTAAAACCTGTCACCTTTTTTTCAAGCCATTCCTAATCTTCATAGAGTAATGGCAGTAATGAGAGTGTGTGTGTGTGTGTGTGTGTATATATATATATATATATATATATACTCACACACACACACACACACACACACACACACTCACACTCTCCAGGGGAACCTCAATATTCATGACATTGACACTCGTGACCTCGATAGTTCACGACTTTTTATTTGGAACTGTTAACTCGTGAAAAATCTCTATTTTGCATGAAGCTCGAATGTTCAAAGACAGAGTTTTACATGTTTGATAAACTATTTTATTATTGTATTATACATTTTAAGTATTAAATAAAACGTTCATTCACAATTTTTGTTCGATTCTATGTGCATTCAATAGTAAAAAATGGACAAAGAAAGTAAATTTTTTAATGTGCAAAAATATATATATTTTTTTCTTTTTTTTAACGTTATATTTTAATCCATTTTACTGCCAAGAAGGCGAGAGCTTTCTTGTTGAAAAAAATCTGTTAAACAGTCACTCTCCTGGAACAGCAGAACCTCCCTGAGTGGCCTCTTATGTGACATCAATGACATGTGCTTTCGAGTGGTGAGCGAAGGTTGATGAGGACATGGTGAAAATCATAATGAAACAGGGCCCCAAAAGTGTTGTCATGTTCTAAACTTGACAGAAGTGCTTCTTTTGACCTGACGCTCTATATCTTAATAGACTTGCTGCCATTTAAACTCCCTGAAACCCAGATTAATTAGATCCCGAATGCAAAGAAATTATCCCACTCTCAATTCATGACATGGTGTCTTTGGAGAGCAAACTTTCCTTGCATGAACTTAAGAGGCCCGGTGGCTGATTACCAGCACGTTTCTCTATCGCTCCTCCCCTCCCTCTGGCTCTCTGCTTTTCCATTTTAGCTCTAATTTAGTTTGAGGCAGGAAACGTGAGCATTATTTCCCAGTGGAGCAAAATGCTGAAATGTTGAATGTTCACAGTTTTTTGCTGAGCAGCACAACATGAAAAGAGGGGCAATAGATCATGGCTTTTGAAGGAAGAAAATCTCTCCTTCTACATTACTGTAAATAATGCAGTCTGCAGAAAAGATCAGGAGAATTCCTAGAGGAGTCCAAAGACATTTTTAAACATTTCTTAGAAAGTTTTTTTTTATTTTGTAACCAGTTTGATATTACTCATTTACCCTTTAAATCCAGAATTTTGTTTAAGGAGTCTTTTCAGTTTGAGAAACTTGTGTGGAAGCCTAAATTCATGTCAGTTTTATTTGTAGAGCACTTTTTAACAATATACATCTTCACAAAGCATCTTTACAGGCATTTAGATTTAGAATCTATAATGAAAAAGCCAGACGTGACATTGACTAGGAAAAACTTACTGAGATGACATGAGGGAGAAACTTTGAGAGGAACCAGACTCCAGAAGGGAATCCATTTTCCTATTACTCATTATAAATCATACAGTATCCATTTTTAAAGTAAAAAAAAAAGCAAATGGTTCTTAGTGTGCTGAAAGGAAATTTAGCATGATTATGTTGTGAAAAAGGGTTGTGAGATGATTATATGGGGTCTTAGTAATAACAGCAGCAGCTGGGTATAAATCCACTGTATTTGAGTTTATCTAATGAGCATTAGACATAAACTGATTTCTTTAATGTTTCTATATGGGATTATCTGATATAAGGTCTGGGGAGAAATTTGTACAAAAAGCATTACATGCTTTCATGCAGTTTATTGTGCCATACAAAGAAATTCGCAGCACGATCACATTTCCCCCATTTGCATTTTATGTATTATTATTATTGGGAGTTTAGAAAATGGAGGCTATTATAAGGCTGAGCAATTTGCCAGCTGTTCCTGGAGCAGTGAGGGCATTCTTCACCTTTTTGGCCTCTTTAATTGAGCTAATAACATCGAGTGATGCTTCCAAGTTCTGAAGCTATGGCCTTTTACGTGACCTCAACAGTTGGTGTCCAGAAAATTAGAGTATGTGTGGTGGTGGAGGGGAAGAATTGTGACAGGGATGCAGAGCAGAAAATCCCATCTCATATTGTGAAAAATTTAGAGTATTGCATGTAAAAGAGTACAACCTCTGGTAGGGACAGATGGCCTCCAACATGCAGTGCTGCGAATGAGCCGAACAATGCATGATGGGAACACCGTGCTGGTGGTAACAGGGTGTTCAGAGTCTAGAGACAAATGGAGTCATGCTGAGGCTTTTATAGAACAAATAACTGTGAGAAGTAATAGCTTTTCTGCAACAAATCGATAGACTTCTTAACCACGATAAATGACCGTGTTTGGGTGGATTTTTTTACTCCTCTTTGCTTTGTATCACCAGTACAGACTGCTAGGTTCCATTGTAGAGCCCATTATTTTTAATAGTTTCTCCAGTTAATCTTTCTGCAGATAGCAGCTGGACCATACTCAGAACTATATTCTGAGATTCCATTTGTCTTGTTTTTTTAGTAGGACTGTATAGAAGGTTGGGTTTTTGGATGGGTTGGATGTGAGCCTGGCTCTGTCTCAAAAACGTAATGGGATGTCGTCCCACTGTCTGAAGCTACATTGAGCTAGAGCTGCAACGATTCCTTGAGTAACTCGAGTAACTCGATTACAAAAATGAATTGATGCTTCGCTCAGTCCATTAACTAACAACTACATATAGAGCCCTGTGTTTCCTACGGACCATTATTACTGACGCACCACCCGCTAAACTCTGAATCGCTCTGGACAGTGAACACAAAAGACGCTGCAAAATGAAAAGGGCGGAATGGAGAGAAAACAGCGAGGGGAAAAGATACATATGCAAGCCCGTTTCCACCACATTAAATAAAAAGTTTGCCTAATTACGAGAAAACAAGTTGTTTTCTCGTAATTCTGACTTTTTTTTCTCGCAACTCCGACTTTATTTCTCGCAATTCCAACCAGCCAACCAGGCGTCACCCCCTCTGTAGTGCCAGAAAGATTTACACATTGAAAATGAAATGGGCTGCAATCAATAGAATCGCATGGTATTAAACTAAGCCTCCGATCCCTAGAGAGAACTCTGTTTAATAATCAGCTCTGGAGGAGACGGAACAAGACAGATGAAGCAGAGGAGCCTCGTTCATACACCAACAGCTTCATACTTCTGGCCGACAACATGGTTACCGGTTCATGCACCAGAATGTCAGATGTTTATGAGAAAAAAAGTCAGAATTACGAGGAAAAACAAGTCAGAATTACGAGAAAAAAAATTCAAAATAGCAAGAAAAAATTTGGAATTGTGAGAAAAAAAGTCAGGATTAGGCAAACCTTTTTTTATGTGGCAGAAACGGACTTCTATAGGATTCAGGCCAAACAAAGAGACAGAAAGTTTTCAAAATTTTAGATAATTTTAAACTAAAACATAAAGGAAACAGTGCATTTACTTTTTTTTTTTAAAAGAGTAATATAAAATGTGTTTTTCATTTCTGATTTTGTATTTACATTTTGATGTAGTCTGGCAATTAAATGCATTAAATGGGTTTAGTTTTACAGATATTCTTGTTTACAATTTCAGCATTAAAAAATAAAAAAGTTCTAAAAAGGAAACAAATGACTTGTTCATTTTAAGAGACCTGTGTTGTATCTTTTGTATATATAGTATTGCTCTTAATAAAGAAAAAGTACTTCCTATATCCAATTTCTCAATTAATTGTTGGAATAATCGGTAGAATACTTGATTACCGTACTAAAGTAATCCATAGCAACAGCCATGCTTTGACCATTTGTGAATCACATACAGTATGTGGCGATACTCTCTTGGTTGTTACTCTTTTTATAGAGAATGTGTGTTTTATGTTTTCTCACTGTTAATCCGTATAGGATCTGTCCTCCACATGTATCAAGTTTATTGGTTGGCTCTATCAAATCAAATCAAATTTTATTTGTCACATACACATACATACAAAGTACGACATGCAGTGAAATGCTTTGTACGACTGTCCAGCATTTAAGCATAAAAGGGAATAGAATTAAGGATAAAAATTAAACAGAAAAAAGGTAGATAAATAAAAAGTATAAGCTATTTAAAATATATAAAAATATATGTATATACATGAATGAATGTGGACACTCTTTACACTTTCAGAATGTCTCACCCCCCCACAAATTCTACTTTTATAACAGTAAATATACATTGTTGTTCCAATGTACCAAAATGTATCTTTTTGTTTTAGAAACATACATTAATTATTGAAACAGATTGAAAAATACATCAGATGAAGCTGGTATTTTAAATCTAGTTAAAATACATATCAAGTATTATTAGAAAAGTCATATACTGAAGGAAATTTTTGTAATAAATTTTACATTTAAGGAAACCAGAATATCTATTTAGAGGTCATATGTGATGCTGTGGGCTTTTTAGTTCTGGACACACTCTTCGCTGTTTTGCCGTGTTAATTACATTGTTACATGAGTTTTTTTGGGTGCTGATCAGAGACTATGAGATCAGTGTTACCCAAGTGGGAAAATAAAAAAAAAAAATTACTGAAATTAATGAAGTTTATGTACTTTAAATTTGGCATCCCTTTGCTTTCGGTAGGTCCAGATATCTTTCAAAGACAGCAGCTATAATTTATAACAAAGGACAGACCAGGTGAAAAGATTTGTAATGCTTCTGCTCTTAACAAGTATCCCATTTAACCACACAAGACTCAAAACTTATTCTCAGAATTGCCATTTTCTGAGAACATCTAAGTTCAGATGTTGAAAGTGGTGTCTTAGTGTTTAAAGCTCTTTGTGATTAAAATTTGGGAGTTTACACCTTGTCAGTTTGAGCAATGACATTAATACTTTGTAGATAATATCTGTCACATCTTGACCATAAATTATAAAATATAGAGAGATAGACTGGCTAACAGTAGCAAAAATAGTAAAGCATTTAATAACAATTATTTAATCAATTTGATCATTTTGTAAAGCCATTCATGGAAATGTGATAAATAGGAACTCATACACATATACATACACACACACACACACTCTACAAATATTGCTAATCATTATCAGTGCTAACATCAGTTAATGTTGTCTTGTATTATTTTATTTTTCTTTTATTCAATTTGGATTCTTTCATTATTTGATGTTTTCCACCAATCTCTGACACATCATTAAGTTTTATTCTCTGCATGTTAATTGTGATTTTAATGTCTGTGTTTCTGTGGTAAATACAAGGTTATAAGTTTTTTTCCCCAGAAAAACATTAACTTTATGTCTACATGCCTGTGGTTTTTGTAAAAGGGCCGATTTTGCACTAATCAAGAGATGAATCTTAAGTTTGCCTGCTGAGTAATGACTTGGTAAAGTCAAAGGTGCTCATGATTAACATTGTTGCTAATGCTAGTGATTGAGGTGAGTTTGTTGGAAAATGCGTTGTGGTCTGGAAGTATACGTAGTACATATTTTCTGCTCTCGCAATGTGAATGCTTTTCAGTAAAAACTCTGGCTGCTGCAATCCAAATAAACACCAGCTCTGTGTCCTGGTATGTCTCTTTAGCTAGCATGTTTATTTGAGTCTGTGACTAGTTGCTTGCTTGGCCTCTTCTTGCTCTATTTATCTTTTTTTTCTCTGCATTGAATGAGAGATCTGTTTATAGAGAAAGTCCCATTGACAATAGGCATGCGTTTCCTGGTCTGTCTTAGCCATGGTGGCTTAGAAAGTCCAGTCTTGCTGCATTATGAATCATTCATGCAGAGATAGAGGTAAGCTAGGCCAGATCCGAACTGAGAAAGAATGAGCTCTCTCTATCTTGCTCTTCCTCCTATTAGAAACCCAATACATTTTACATTTATGTTCTAAACTGAATCATAGAGTAGTGCAAGAACACTAACATATTTTTTTCAGTGTCATATTCACTCTCCTGCTTTCTTACTCATTCTTTATTAACAAGTCAGATATATATATATATATATATATATATAAGTATATATGAGTATACTCACGATTAATCGCAATTTTATCACACATTTTTATCTGTTCAAATGTACCATAAATTAACACTTTTCAAGTTTTTAATACTCTAATTAACATTAACATAGACAAATAATATGGATGCTTCATGCCAATGTTTGTTTATTATTAGTGAAACCAGACTCAACATAGAGCATGAAGACAAATTATTATTGTAAATGTTTTAAAGTAATTATGGGGTTTTAAACTTTTGCTATGTTTCCACACGGACGGTTTTAATTGCCGGATGTGTGCATCATGGCGGATTTTGGTGCTTGATTTCAGACTTGCCGCATCAGCAAAACAAATGTTTAGTGATTAAAAATAATTTTTCTGTGGAGTTTATCATGTTTTATATCTGAGTAAAGAAATGAAGTTGTTAATAAATTTATGTTGCGTTGCAGGTTTTAGTTTAACCTCTTTTATATTTATTTATTTATCATTTGGTCAAATGGAAATGCTTTAATAAAATTTGTGCTGTTAAAACAAATTTGCGTTAAAGTGTTCATTTTGACAGCTCTAATATATTTGTGTGTGTGTGTGTGTGTGTGTGTGTGTGTGTGTGTGTGTTCAGTTCAGTTTTATTTGTGCCATGTTTCTTCTGCCATAGTGTATTTTCTTCTTTGTCTGATGGCTCACTTGGCAGGTGAGAAAACAGCATTCACACATCAGTCCAAAAGCATTTGAGGGAAGTGGTCTCTGTCCCAAGTGAATTCTAATGTTCAATTGCAGTGAGAAAACGATTCGGTTTGAATTGGCCCAGCTGCAGGAAATGAACCAAACCTGCCACGTATTATGGGTTGCAGGAAGCCTTTTTTGTAGAGCCGAGTTGCTAAATTAAGCCACGTGGAGCAAACTGAAATGGCATATGTTTCACATATTTGGGCCAACAATTTAAAATAGAAAAAAAAAAATAATAATTTCATCACTGGCATTGTTGTAATTGTAAGGGTTGAATGAATGGGGTTAATGAATATGTTTATACTGTACACCTGTCTCAGATGACACTGTACAAAAAACTTATATATTTGTTTATTTAAAAAATATTCAGTATGAAACCACTCTGATCCAGGCATGACAAATGGGACTACTGAGAAAGCTTAATAGCACTTGACCAGTAGTCAGGTTAAACCTGTATGCTCGGTGCCTTGATCCGCTGCTGATCCCTAGAGCTATACCTCGTCAAAGTGTGAGGTCACATCAGAGCGGCTTCTGTTCTTACTGATTTCAGGCCACTGTTGGTTCTTTGATCCTCACCTGAGTGCTGTGTGTGTATATGTGTGTCTGTGTGTGTTTTTGTCTGTGTGTGATTAAACACTGCATTCACCAACAGTTAATTCGTGCATTCGAGGTGGTAAAAGAGTGGAGGTTAATCAATGACAGATCAGTGGCAGAATATTTTTTTTGGAAAACTGTGTTTTGGAAAACAACCTTAATACCTGTTGTGTTTACATGGGTGTCCGGTTTTTTTTTTTTTTTATGGACACTCCCTCACGTGTCATCACTCTACACATGCTAATCTTCCAGCATATGAAGAAAAAATGAAAGTACTTGCAAACATTCTTGTAAATCCTCATGATTCAGATTCGGCATGCTTATAGTAGAATGCTGTTGCTAATGTTACCGCTAGTTATCCTGCTAACCACAGTTTAACCACTGCTTTTGGAAAATGGGAGGGGGGGATGGGCAGGTATAGAGAATTAAATCATATTTAGCTCCACCTAAAAGTATTGAGAAATCTTACCTAATTTCCCTTTAAACATCTGTGGTCCTGCTCTTCACTTAGCTAAAGCCTTGAGCACTTGAGGGTTGCGGTGACTTTCTTGGTCTCTTGAAAACAAAAAGCAGATGTTCATGTGCAGTATTACGAGAGCGTGTTATCCCTTGTACTGATTTTATTTTTTTTCCCCTCTATAAGGCTAAACTGTCTCTCCTCTCCTCTCTCTCTCTCTCATACACTCTCTCTTTCTCTCCTTCTCTCTCCAACACTCTCTCTTTGTCACTCTTTTCATCACTGCTTCCCCTTGACTCATAAAACTCATAAATAAAAATTTATTTATTGTGACATTTATATAAGCAAATTGACGGCTTGTTTGAGCACTTTATAAAAATGTTTTGTATCACTCCAGCTCATATATCATATAGTATATGTCTATATATGTTTCGGATAATCCACTGTGGCGATCCCTAATGGGAGCAGCCGAAAGCAGAAGAAGATGATGTGTCTATATATGTATATCAAATAGTATATGCTCTGCCGTAGTTAATAAAAATATGGACCACATAGCAGTGGAGGATGGGAAAGGTGTCAAGGAATGTAGGTAGTAAATCTCCCATGCTAATAATAATGTAGATTCATGTCTGTCAGTGTGCGTACGTGTGTGCGTGTGTGTGCGGGTGTGTGTGTGTGTGTGTGTGTGTGTGCGCATGTCTGTCTCCAGATGCTGGCAGACAGCTTTAATTATCTGCCTGGCCTCACCTTGCTCTGTGTAAATGAAACTTTCAGCTGTCCAACGTATGTATGCTGTATCTTAAAGCCTACTGTATCCCCCTCCTGACCCACCACCCCTCTCTGTCTCTGTTTTTGTCTCTTTCTTTCATTTTCTTCCCATCTTTGCTTTCAACTACATGGTTGAATGCAAATTATATGTTCTCTCTGAATAAACTGATCTCTCTACCCATCAGTTTCTGATCTAGTCAGAAATGTTTACTAGGCCCAAATTGTGTTTAAAGCTATTCAAATTGATTATTAAAGACTCTAAAGTTTTCAGTCTGTATAATTAGCATTAGAGAACATCTGAGCCTTGAATTATTTTAACATTTGGATTTCACAGAGGTTAAAAAACTATTCACTTTCAATCTGATTCTCGTGTGAAAAACATAATAAACCGTTTGTAACTCGATTTTATTTTGAAGAATAATAAATTCCCCGCTCACCTAGGTAGTGGTCCACATGGCATTTTTTTTTACAGTGTGCATATGCCAAAACTGTGTCTACGCTTGGCAGGCATGTGGTTTTAATCATTAATTGATACTGACTTTTATTAGTTTTAGCTAACACTGAAACCTTGGTCTGCTACATGACTTTTGGCCTGCTAAAGTATTTTAGACGTAATCATGTATTATCGAAAATAACTGTGTTGCTACTGCTACTGCATTCAGGATATAGACACAGCTACATTAAACAAAGTATACACTTCTTACTCAAAAGACAAAAACTTTTAAATGTAATTATTTTTTTTAATTTTTATTTTTTAGCTTTTACAGGACTCACTTATTGTTAGCATTAGGCCTACTTTTACTATCACCCTTTCTGCTGTTCTATTACCACCCTTTCTGGTCTTCTCTTTTGTGCCTTTTGGTAGCACTACCTAGACTCAAGCTAAAGAATGTGTTACATTTTCATGGCAAATATTATGAAGTTTTCATTTATTTCTTAATGTATTTATTTAACTACAACCACTTTATCATAGTTAGGGCCTTAAGACAGGAAGACTCACAGAATTGGAGGCCAGTCCACTGCAGGACACATCCTAGGTCAATTTAAATGAGCCAATCTACAAAACAGCATGTTTTTGAAAGGAGGAGAAGAAAACCTTAGAACCTTGCAGGACACCCACACAGATATGTGGAGAAACTGTGGAACACAGCACAGGCAGAAGTCTGAGCCCAGGTTTGAACCTGTAACATGGACCCAGGAGGTCCTGCGCACCGCACCATTGTGCTTTGTTAAACATCATCTCAGTTTGTTTAACATGGTTCCATTTCTTTATGTTATGTAGCTATGGTGTGTCAAATAATCTGTTAGCCAGCTGACCAGTTATAAGACAATGTAATTCATTTTGATTTAAATGTCCTTTTCATTTATTCATTTTCAAAACTACTGTAAACGAATATTTCAAAGGCGTAAAAGCATGTGCAGTTGATGAAATTCATCACGTCACTTTTTTCCCCCCATCACAAGCCGCAACTTAATATAATACATTCCTCCACGAGAAGTAATTTGGTTTGCCATTGTATTGTAGTCTGTTCCTGTTTACAAGAACCATCTGCATTTAATTACAGTTTGCAGGGCACTTCCTACCAAATTTGATTAAGAATTGAGGCTAACAGTGTGTTTTTGAAAGCTTATTTTGAGCTGAATAACTGTAACTCTGAGTATTACTGAATACTCCTGTGTTCGGCGTTTTTGTTTTGTATAGGGATGTAACACATTGCCACTAGCTGTAGCTCAATCACTTTATTGTTCCATGAATATGCAAATAAAGTGATCTGTATTTAAAATCCTGCCCAATGTGGACACAGAGACATTGACAATTACAGATGTTTGCAGAAATGTTTTTTTTTTTTTTTTAACTTGCTTGTTTGGTTGTCTTGTATCTCATCCCCCCACTCCAACCCCACTAGTTGTCTTATTTAAAACATTATGGCCATGACCAGGAAGTTACTAAGGATAAATTAATAAATGCTTTATATGTTACAAAAATGAATGAAACCAAGATCATGCAAGATGAAGGTTTTGGCCTACACCTTGCATGATCTTGGCTCCAATTTAGCACCCCTGACCAACGTTGTTAAAATAATATTCTGTTGAAAACACATCCTCACTTAATTAAATATGTCCATTTGTTTTATTTTGTTTCTTTACATGAGTAAAGTGAGGATTAATCTGCCATCTAATACATAGAAAGGGGAGAAATTTTACTGTTTTGGTGCAGGAAACTACTGAAGCAGGCCACAGCGGTGAGTGCAGAGTAACTGGAACTGCTTATTGTGCCGAAACGTGAGCTTACTCTGGGAACAGCCAAGCTTTCAATGGTTTTGTTCACTGACAGGCAGGGAGTGAGAGAGAGAGAGATCCTTTATCCTAGGTGCCTTAGGGTAAGAAAGTATTGGCTCTAAAGAGACTTTTGATGTCAGTTGGCCATTGCCGGGTGCAAAATTTTTTAAGTCCTCGAGACTTTGAGGCTTTTTGGCACTGTTACTTCACTGCAGTGTTCCAGGACAGTGTTGGCACAGATCTGTGTTGACAGTATGCCTGCGAGCATTAGCCAGCTAAAGATCTATTCCTGTCATTCACAGCTGATTTCTTCCTGGCACATGGCAGATAATAGTGTGTGTTTTTACTTTTGGATTAGACAAATGGAGTGGCACCAGCTGAGAGCATGCTGTAGCATGTTCTGCTGTTTTGCAAGAAGTGGAAGTGTGGACAGAAAAGGATAACCTTGTCTCAGAGATGTGTATGTGTGTTTACAGTGTGTGTGTGTGTGTGTGTGTGTGTGTGTGTGTGTGTGTGTGTGTGTGTGTGTGTGTGTGTGTGTGTGTCCTTCATGAACTGCTGTCAAGTGATTGGGCTGGAGAACTGTTGTCCTTTTGGCTCAGTTGGACATTACTGTTGTGCTGAGAAGCTTTTCTTGCTCCACCGAGCACACACCTGTTCTGTCACACCTGCCTCACCTATACACATGGTACCCACTGTGCCAACGACAGAATGTGCCAAGCCTTTAAACCGGCTCTTCTGCCTGCTGACTGCCTCTGCCTACATTCCACCGAACACACACACACACACACACTTGCATTCCCATCAAGGTCTTCCCTTGTCTTTCAGATAAATATATAACAAACATTTTCAAAAAAGTAACATTTTCTCATAATCTTAATAGTTATATTCATTGATAACTGAAGGTAAAAAGCCTCTTTAACATCTTGGTGACAGTCAGGCTACTGTATTCATATTCAGCTCACAACTTCAACCAGAGTGCTTAATTTACAACCTGTCGAGAGTCCTAATCTGCATGAGTTGGAGCGCTGACTGATGTTAGTGCATGAGATTTCTGTATTTGCATTACCATTAAGTCTACTTATGCAGAAGCCTCATGCTCTCAGCGGTAATCGGTGGACCCTCAGTGTAGCTGTAGGTAGCTACAGTATAAACCCCACCTAGGATTTGGATGGAAAGGTCACAGAAAACTAAGTTATTCATTAGAGCAAGACTGTTATGCTGCCCTTTTGCTACCGTAATGAACATGCATGCCACAAAACTGGCATTACCTGTTATCTTGATTTTGGAATAACAAAATAGTAATTTAGAAATGCCACTGTGTTATCTATATGGGGTTGATATTACAGTGTAAAAAAGAATGGTTAAACATTTGAAGTTTTAATTCCTTTATATGAGATTCCTGGGTGTCTTGGAAAAATGTGGTGATAGTGTGGTGATTGGCTGGTTTTGTCAGTAATGATTCTTCAATTTATGTGTTCTGAACCAGGGAAGTCCTGACATATAGCATTTATGCTTATTCAAATATATCAATCATGCATTCATTCATTCATTCATCTATTAAAAATGCTTTAGTTCAACTATGTTGAAACTTTTCTAGATCTGTAACTAAACAGTAACATTATTTTTTTATTTTTTAATTTATGTTTTTATAGAATTAAAGTAATTTTTGCTTCACACAGATTTTAGATCTAAATATATTAGAAAAACAGTAGCTGTTTTCATTTAAGGAACTGTTTAAGTGTGCTGAGTGAAGGAGGGAGGCTGGCTGGTTATTCCCTGACAGCTAGATTGTGAGAAAGAACCCTAACTGAAGAAAGATCATGAAGGAACCCTGACTGACTGTGTGCACTTAAATTGTAGTTTTGGGAAACCTAATCTGCTAAATGGAACCGAATCACGAATAACCATTGCACAGAACAGGTTTCTGATACGAAACAGATGATTAGATGTTAAAAGCAGATTTGATCGAGGACTGCTTTTGACTTAACATCCGTTCTCGTGAGTTTAGAAATTGACTAATCAGATGAACACCTTAAGGTATAATTATAGAGGTTTTGAACAGTTGAGTCTGCCTCAGGCTCTGACTGATTATGAAGTGAAACTGCAGCAGCTGCTAGGTAGACAACCATAGATTAGTCTCATGACTTTCTATAAAAGACTTGTGGTTTCCTTACTGATTAGGGCTGTCTGTGGAGGGACATAGGAATGTGTTCGCTCTGTATTAAAGAACGTGAGGTTTCTGGTGAAAGTCTTTTGGTGAGGTAGACCTCATCAACCAGTTCTACAAAGACCACATTCTCCTTTTAGAGCTTGAAAATGTTTAAGTGTAGGCCAGCATATTGGTACAGATGGTATAGAATTAAAAGCATGTCAACATAAATCTAAAGCTTTGTCTCTAATCCAACACTCTTATTTACCAATCTTATCTTTAATCAATTTTAGGCATTTCACTTTTGGTAGAGCTGTAGTTAGAACTTCCACCTTTCAATGGGAGGGAAATCCTGACTGGCACAACCCCAATCTCGTCACCAAAGCGGCACTGATGTACACACTAATAATCTAATAGGAGGACATTTTGTTAGCTATCCAGTTTAGAGCATAATGACGTAATTCCGTGAATGGGTTTTATTTTGTCAAGGGATTAAAGGTAAAGTAACAGGAGGAGGCAAAAAAAAAGCAGCGGTGCAGAAACCTTCAGAAACTTGAAGCCACTAAATACCTCGTCTACCAATCCAAGCAGTAAAGTCTCTTTTTTCCCATGAGGTTCACCTGCTTGCGTGACTGAACAGGAAGTAATTACAGCTGATTACTTCCACCACCAAGTAGATCTGGGCAGCTCTGCACAGGCTTTTGTGTTTGTGTATAGACGGATGTTATAAAGAAGCGGAGTTCTGATCAAAGTGTTCAGCTCTCTTAATGAATTCACGCCTGGGGGGACCTTGAAAACAAAGCCTCTGTAGAGTGTGGAGACAATGAGCAGGGATAATGTTTACAAAAATGTATCCTTTAATCCAGAAAAATGCCTCTTTTCTAGTAACATATTTGAATGGCCTGCTGTTGAGCTCTGACCTTTACCCTATTGAACACCTTCGGAATGAATTGGAATGGTGCACCTTAGGCTGACTCACCCTACATCAGTACGCGGAACTACTTTTGCCCATGTGGATAAACAAACAAAATAGTCTGCAAAAGCACTTCAAAATCTAGTGGAATATCTTCCCAGAAAAGAGGAGGTTGACCCCTAACGGGAGCAGCCAAAAGTTTTTACAGAAACTGAGGAAAATGTCACCTAAAATCCTAAAATGAGTAAAAATAAATTTAGTAAAAAAAAATTTATACTTTATAGCCAACATATTTCTCAAATCCTCCCTTGAACAGATCTTTACTTATTCTCTTTATTTTACTGTTTGGCATGCAGGCTACAGTCAGTGCATCTGTGACAGAGTTTGTCTTAATTAAGTCCAGCTTCATGAATCCATGGCTCTTTTTAGACATACGGCTGAGGTCTGGGCTAAAACCCCCCAGCTTTGCCTCTCCGGTGGAAATAAGCTGGCAGAGTGTGAATAAAAACAATGGTATTGAGAGTGTCTCTGAAACCCCCCTGACACATACACATTCACACACACAAACACACACACACACACACACACACACACACACACACACACACACACAGATTCAAAGCCCTTTCTACCCAGTAATGGTTTTTTGTTTTTTGAGTAACAGTGAATGTGGGATTGAATTGAATCCATCTGTTCCAGTGGGAAGTCAGTCAAATCTCGCCGATGGCATGGCTGTCAGCTCATGGGATGAATTACAGTAGGTGGCAACTGAAGCATGATGCAGCCTTGAAACATACCAGTATCTGATTTGATATCCAATTTGTTTCAAAGATCTCTAGCTGTTTTCATGAATGTCAGCTCAAGTCAGTTCATATATGTTTGTCTACTGTAAATGTTGGATAAAGTAAATTGGAAATATAAAATAGTAAATTGTATCAATAATATGAAAAATGACCCAATAATACATTTGGTTATTTGCCAATTCCTTTTCAGAATCTGACATTTCCTTGTTATGAGACATTTAAATTTATATTACATTTATGTAATTTGGTAGATACGCTTATCCAGAACAACTTACAATTATATCAGTTCAACCAAGTATAACCAAGCAGTTAAGTGGCATTTGGGGTCACCAAGATTTGAACTGGGTTTTTAACCCAACAGACAGCTACCATTCAGGGAGTGTCCTGAGACACATGAAGCCAGTTTGTGTATCTTTTTTTGAAGTCCCAGGGTAGCTGAAAACACTTTAAAGGAAAAAAGCTGGGTTTCTGCATACATGAGCTCACATATGCCTGTAATTGGATTGTGTCACTGTGTTTGACAGGATATAGAGTAAATCTATTCCTCCTTTTTAGACAGATGGAACAATTTGGGAATAGACTAGTTGCCACAGATGAACTAGTTTGATCAACAATGACCGGGAGAACATTATTCTGTTTTAGTGTTTTGCTGCTGAAAAGTCCAACAATGCTAATTTCTAAGAGTATCACAGTGTCCTTATTAAATAGCACTAACCAACTGGACTCTTAATTAGACTGAAGTGCCAGTTGGACATTTCAGTGTTTTACAGTGGCACTCCTGTTTTTTAGTAATTTGTAATTGCAAGCCTAAATAAATCAACATAGCGTGTACTGTGAAAAAATCTTCAGGTATAAATTACAAGTTATGATTTTGCTTTTTATCACAAGTTAAATCTTTCTTCGCTAATCCGCTATTGCAGAATTTGTCTTCTCACTTAGGAATGAGAAACCACCTAGGGAAGTGGGCTAAGCTTTAATTTTGGGATTGTCATCTCTTTAATTCAGGGTGCATCGTCTGTCTGAGATATAGAAGAAAGGATGGAGTGCTCTTTCACAGAGTGAGCAGGAGAGCTAAACACAATGTGTTTTAGAGATGCCTGTGTTATTGTGTGCTAGTGATGTTAGAACTATTATACATTTCATGATTGCAAAATTGCACTTTTTAAGGATCTATTATACATTTGGAAATCATTTATAATTGCTGCTGTCAACTACATGAGGATGGGTTTTATTATGAGTTTGGTTCTTCTCAAAAAATGTTTCCTTTCTGCCATGACGCTTAGCTTTTTAACTTTATAGGGATAACATTTATATTCTGAACTTATGTATTTCTGTAAATCTGTTTTTGTAACAGGATCCATTGTTAAAAGCGAAATACAAATAAAATTAACATGAATTGAATAGTGTTGCTGAACAGTCACCCTTGGCCATTATGCTAAAGCACTGAAGTGGAATGCACACATGCAATTTGCACAGTGTGCTCAGGTCTGCATAATTATGCTGTCTACTTTATTCTATTGTTCTGTCTAGTTAGCGTGTACTATGTATTTACCCACTTAGTCGTGCCGTGAGAGAGATTTGTAGGGAAAGATATCTGTGTTTCCAATTACACGTTGGTTTTGGTTGATGGGACTATTCTCCTTAACATTTTATTGTGCAAACTGGAACCTATTATCAAATAGTAATAATCTATATAGATTGAAAAACTATTTACAAATTAAAAGAAAATGGTTGCGCCCAGGTGGTGTAAAACCACTAAAGTTCAAATATTATTCTAGCCACTATAACTCATGAAGATGCCTTGAGGAATGTTTTTCTTTAAGCATCATACTTCATTTCTTCCCAGGTCAGACAACAGAGAATGCTCTTAAAGTCTGGAACACGGCTTACAATAGAGTAATAAATGCAGTTCTGGCAAAAATAAGCATTGACACTGCAAGGCTTCTCTCAGTGCTAAATGATTATGTTTTAAAGTATGTTATTTAACACAAATTATGGTATATTTATTAATGCTGCTCCATTTTTTTGGTAATATCTTATATGCAAAGAATTCAACTTGACAAAATTTACTGCTTTTGGTAAAATAGGAACAACAGTGTAAAGCAGTCAGGCACAAAGATGAGGACAATTCATTATTTTTCTGTAATATCATGTCCAGAATTTGAGCATGATTACATTATTTGAATTGTTATATTTCTGAACCATATTTAATGTAGCCTGAACAGCCTTAAAAATCACAAAGCAATGTTTTAAACAAACATATTTTACATGTATTATTCTTGGATTACTTATTGCATCCATAATCCAATTAGCCACAAGTGTAGAAAGAATAATAATAATGTGTGAGCAATAATACAATAAACAATAATAATCAGTATGAACACATCAAATCTTTTTTTGTCTTGCAGCTGTTGTTACATTTGCAGTTAAAGAATGTTAATCAACCCTGTGTAACCGGGATTTTAGATTTCAACACCACGTAAATTTAATAATAAAAGCTGATGTATGATTTTTTTCCTGAAACCATGCTGTGGGACCGGGGGGCTGTGTGAGGTTGTGTATAGTGCATCTCTTAATATTTCTTCCATTTTTCTTATTGACAGTGAATTGGAGAACCTACACTCCTATAAGACAGTAAGAGTTCTAGACGGGTGGGAAAATATATATTTATCTAACAAGAATAAAAGCTTGGCATGGTAAAGAGCTTGGATCTGGTTTTACTATGTCATCTTATTTCTTCCTTTGTTTGGAAAGGTGATGCTTCGCAACAGCTTCTTTTGAATAGCCACCTTTGTCATTTTTGCTCTAGACTGTTAGTTCAGGAATTTTGGACTGGTTTCAGGAACTCTGTAGAGTCAGAAGATTACTGGAGCATGGTGAGTCTCTGACAACTGACACCGTCTTTCTTGCTACACACACCACACAAACACCATCTCACACTCACACACACACACACACACACACACACACACACACACACACACACACACACACACACACACACACACCCACACACCCACACACACATATACACACACACCATCATACACATACACTATCTCACACACTGTTTGCCATAGTTTGAAGGGATCCCATTCTCTTTCTTTGGCCATTTCGCTTGCTAGTCCTCATTCCAGAATCACTTTATTCAGCATGAACTTTGGTGCCACTAATCTTCTGAACACAATGACAGAATGAAGGATAGCATCTAAATAAGTTCTTACCAAATAGCATTACCTCAAATGAACTATATTGGAACTACCCATGAAAGTAGATTGGGTTGCAGTGTGTGTATGTGTTTGTGTGTGTGTGTGTGCAGATATTGTGTCATGTTTTGATCGTTGCGTGCGATGTTGGGATTGGTAGTTAATAAACCATGAGCAGAGTGCAAGCGTAGTGCATTTGGAAAGTGGATTGGCCAATTGGCCCCGGGGTTTTAGGCACTCAAGTGGAATATCTGGTTCACTGCCAATTTGGAGAACATCTCTCTGACCTCCTGGAAGCGTGCATTGGCTCCATGGCTTTTTAAGCTGCTGGGTGCATGAGAGCGTGCAGTACTTATGTCTTGATGGTCTGATGATTTTGAAACACAAAACATGCCCAGCACTTGCTGGGTCTTTAAATAACTTTGGCATGAAGCCATAAATCTTAATCCATGCTTTATGAACAAATGAAGAGAAGGCTAATCATAATTCAAGTGAGAACGCATGCATCATTCTATGATTGTCTTTAGGTATACTTTTGAGTGTGATTTTATATATATAAATATGCATACTTGTACTGACGGCATGATAAGTCATTCTTAGATGAAAAGAAAAACGGTCCTATGATTAGTAACCCATTTAGTCTGATGTGCCTAATCTCAATTCAGTCTTTCTTGTGTTCAGACAGAACTGGTACTTTCCTCTGGAGAAATATAAAAGAGCCCTAATTGACCTCTGACATGAAGTATGTTCTTCCCTTTGGTGTCATGGTATCTTCCTCGGTTGCTGTGGTAACTGTGTCATAGAGGAAAGGGGTAAGGAAGCGAGGAAGGGAGGGTGTTTAAATTACAACAGCCTTAATCACAAAATTCTGTTCAGATCTTATATATTTCTGTCTTACTTAACAGTGACTTTCTTTGGGTCTCCCAGGTTGGTTCAAATAACGCATTTCCCCAGTGTTACATGAGACAAATTGGGGTGAACTAAAAATATCAACTGTTCAACCATTCGTTCACAGGCAGATTATTGGATTAGCGTTATAGCTGTAGGGAACACAGGTCGAAATTTGATCTCAGCCCTGCACATGCAAACTGTCTTTATGTTGCTCGATAGAGTAAGTGTAAAAAAGAGGATTGATATATATCTATTAAACTTGCATGAAGTGTGTTCTAATGTTCCCAAGTTCTGCAAATTAAAGTGTTGAAATATTTAAGTGTTGGAGCTAATGGTAATAGATTATAAATGTGCATTTCAGTACTAACGCCACATTTGATTTTCAGGTTCCTTTTTCTCTCTGTCTCTTTTTCTTGTTTGGCCATCTTTCTTTACTTCATTATTCATCATGTAGTCCATTAGGCTCTTTGGGTGCTCTCATTGATATGTTGATGTTTTTTCTTCAAACGGATCTGCACAAGTCAGTCATCACCGAGGGAGGCTCAGGTGCCGGATGGCAAACTCACATGCTCTGGAATGTGTCTGAGACACTGAGGAGTCAGACTGATTCCCCCATTTTTCACTCCTGAGGCTGTGGCAGTGTTTCTATGACCCTTCTTGTGAGATCCGCAAAGGACATTTGAAATCAATAGCTGAGATCTGCTTTACCTCAAGCTTCTTCTAGCACAGCTATAATTGAGCGGGTGACTGGTAGGGAAATTGATTGTAGAGGGGGGATGGGAAAGACTCGGGTTTGTTTTGAAACTGACCGCAGCGAGTGAAACATGAGATTACCAGTAAATCATTAGCTGCTGTATTAGTGTGTCCATTGATATGGAAGAGGAGAGCTCATCTTTGACCCGCTGAGACTAAGGAGAGAGTGATGTAAAAATAGTGCGCACGTAATGTGCTGGATTACCGACTCAGCCTAATGTAGGCATGTAGCCGATTTATCGATTAACATTCTTTTGAAAATTTTCTGAGGTAAAAACAAGTTTGGAAGACCCGAACCTAGTGTTGTGTCAATATCTGGAGCTATTTAGTTTTTTTTGGAGAACTATTCCCAAAACATTCAGGATATGATTTTCTATTTTACTTAATAAACTTAAAAAAACTTTGTAGATGTGTGTGGTTACATCAAGAATTCTGTGTTTGGTAGTACTGAGAACGAAGCAAAAAAAACAAAAAAAAAAACACCACATATTATGGAAAATTAAAGGCCTCTTTGAATTAAAATATCTTGAAATTTTGGAATTCAAAACTACACCTGATGTACTAAGAAGGTAGTGTTGCAACCTCAAAGCTCCAGGGTTTAATCTCTAGACATCAATCATGAGAGTTACTCTCTGTGTAGAGTTTCACAATGTGAGTTTCCTTTGTGCCCTTTGGTTTTCTCTTAATGTCCAACATCAGTGTTGGGAGATGCTAAATTGCCAGTAGGTTTAAAAAAGCTAGAACTTTCTTACTTCAATTTAACATTCATTTATCTGTTGCTTCATATATTTCACAAGCTTTACATAAAACACCTGCAACATTATCATCAGGAAAGCATCCTAGAGCATCATTCTATTCTATACCTTTAACTATCCCCAGAATGATGGGATTATGTTAGACTAACTTAGTCCATAGTCCATAGTTTCCATAGTGCCCTGCATTTGATTAGCACCCCATCCTGGGGTATTTATCACTGAATTGATACATTTTAATTTAGAATTTATTATAAAAAGAATATACAATACAATACAATAATAATACAACAACAATGCATGGTTTTGGTTATTGACACTAGAGCTTTACTAGAGCTTTTCATTATTAGAAAGTTTTGAATAAACATTTTTTTTTTTTTTTTTTATTTGTTCTTTTTACATACTGGGTAAATGTGTCTTTTGTAATTAAGCATATGCTACAAATGATCTAAATACAAATTAAGCTCAAATATGCAGGGTTTGTTAATTATTTAGTACAGTTATTTTTAAGGGAAAACCTAAAAACATGGACTATTTACTTTCAACAGCTTTGATGAATAAATTAGATTTTTTCTTTTCCAAAGAGCTAGCTAATCCTGTCCTCAAGGCAAACATGCGATTATCTTTGTGTTTATGGTTGTACTTTGTATGCATGTATGTGTGTATATGTGTGTGTGTTAACAATTCCCTGCATTTGCTTCTTTTGTGGATTCCTGCTATGACCTCATTGACCTGTCAGATGTGTTATGTTTAGCATCCCATAAATATTTAATTCTAGAAGATCTGTTAGCAATTTTTCCCCATATCAAATGTTTTTTTATTAATATAAAATAATCTACTATAAGAGTGATCTTTATGCAGCTCTGCTTAAGCTTTTCCTTGGTTTCCCTGTGCCCTGAGAAAAAAGCTTGGAGGGATGGAGCAATCCTTTAACACCCCCATTGCCTCTAGTTTAATCTTCTTATAAATAGGCCACCACTTCTATTTAACCAGCAATAAAGCAATGTGTTCAGAAAAAGCCCCTCTCACAAGGGTTTTTACTCTGGCAGGAATAGAATCCCAGGGAATAAGATAAAAAACCATAAATATCCTATCTATTTTCCACCCTTCTTTTCTGTCTTCATATGGGGTTGCTGATATTTGCAATCCCTGTGCCAGTGGCTTGAGAATGCCACCTCATACTCCTATTGCTCTTTCTTTTTTTAGAAGTATACATGAGCAGAAAGCAAATGAGTTGACCCTGATTTTGTACCCTCTAGGATAGAAATGTGTGTGCTGACTCCTGATTACATGATTAGACCGGGCACGCCAACCTATTTGCGTATCTTTGCGTCTGTCCCTTAGAAAAACAGGCCAATTTTAGAAGCTTTAACAGAAAATGGAAAATTGTATGTACGGTATTTTTTTCCATTAAAGGTCTCACAGGCAAATCTGCTGCCAGGAATAAACAGTAACATGCGAATATATAAAGAATAACAGCTATCTTTCAGTTCTGAAGCACACTTCACATTAAGACTTAAAGTGCTTTATATATATATTTTTATATTTCTCCTAAACTTCATTCATGTAATATATAAATCTAATAGTGATCAGTTGCATTAGTGATAAGTGACACAGTAAAAACCTTTCCCCTCAGCCTATCTTACATTAGTAATCTTTCATCCTCTACTTACATTTCTTGCTTGAATCATTTCACTTTCTTTCAAGGTAAATGGAGATTATTCATTGTTTTAATGTGACCTAAAATCCATCACTGTATGTTTAACTTAACACTAGACAAGTAATATATTTAATTCAGATAGATTATTAAGGCAAGGAATTATTGAGCAAACCAACCTGTTGGTATGAGCACTGAGAAGCAGCCCTTCTTTTTCTGCAACCGCTAAAGCGATACTGGCAGCACTCATGCATCTGTTTTTTGAACCACCTTCTGCACCTGACCCTTGCAAGGCTTGTTCCTAGAGGAACCCGTCTTGGAAAAGCTCTGTATGACCCTGGCCTCTGTACTGTAACTGAGTTTCAGGGTGTTACCGATCTTCTTATAGTCTAGGCCAGGGGTCACCAACATGGTGCCCGTTGGCCCTGGGTAGCCCGCAAGGACCACATAAGTAGCCCGCAGGCCTTTTCTGAAAATATGTTTCCTACTTTGTTACATCATTGTTGATAATTATTATAAGAAATCATTAAGATGATTAGTGTCTTCACATATATCATTAATTACTAATAATTAACATATAATACAAAGTAATTTGAGCAAATTTGTTATTTCAGATCAACTGAAAACTATGTTTATCAAAATGGTAGCCTTATACATTAATCGGCACCCAAGAAGTAGCTCTCAGTTTTAAAAAGGTTGGTGACCCCTGGTCTAGGCAATCTTTATGGAGAGCAACAATTTAAATTCTCAAATCCTCAGAGGGTCTTTGCCATGAGGTGCCATATTGAACATCCGGTGGTCAGTATTAGAGAATTTTACCAAAAGCATCAAATTTTAAATGCTCCAATACAAGATACACAAATTTGTATGGTCCTGTCAAGCAGACAAAAAAACATGAACATAGGACATGTGGCTTTGCATTATTAAATGATGTGCAACTGTTATTAATTAGGGTATACTCACTTTTATTGCCAGCTATTTTGACATTATTTCATCTGTATGTTGAGTTATTTTCAGAGGACAGTAAATCTGTACTGCTGTACAAGTTGCACATTGACTACGCTAAAATATACCCAAGTTTCCTTTCTATAGTATTGTCTCTTAAGAAGATATACTAAAATGTTGCTAAAATGTGAGGGGTACACTCACTTTTGTGAGGTACTGTATATATATATATATATATTATATATATATATATATATTTAACATACTGTACATTAGGTACAAAGGAGCCAAAAAAAACTTAGTCTTAACTGCTTAAAAATAAAGACAAAAAATAGAGTTTGAATTATATTTAATAGTTTAATAGTTTAAAAGTTCAGCAGCAATACATTGGGAGTGACCTTGGGATTAACAGTAAAATGCCGTGCTGAAATATTCAAAAGCATGAATATTAGCTGGTTTAGAAATATGTTTCTAATAAGTTTTTTCTCTTATTCTCTCTCCTTCTCTTTCTATCGGGGATGGTTCCTCTACCCACAATGCTCTGGCCATTCATCAGGTAGGTTACATTCGAAAGTTAATTTATATTGTAATATAAAACCTGCTCTCCTATCATTATGATCATTATTTGTTGTCTAAATTGTAGTTATTGGCTGAAGTAAGCCTGAAATCATGCTAATGAGTTGAGTTTGCTTGACAACAAGATTTCCCTCTGCTGGCCCCCTCTAGATTGTCAAGACCTCTATAATTACAGGGATTACATGCTCTGCTAGCATTTGTGGCGTCACACGAGCCACATGCTGTAACCTGTTTCACATCAGCTTTTGGAGAATAGTTTCCAGGAGGAAGAGATTTACATTGATGATAAACGATTGACCCGAGACAATGCGTGCAACACAATGTATGATTGACATCAGAGCGTGTGTGTGGGGTTTGTTACGTGAACAATTTAGTGGGAGATCCCAACGTCTTCACACTGGGAGAAATTCCGGAGACAGGAAACGCATTTGCAGCTGTGCACAAATTGAAAGAGGTGGTGAAATAGAGAGAGCTGTACAGCTAATTAGCTGTCAGCAGGGGTGTAGATTATACAATGACAAGCTCATTCTGCTCTTTTCATCTGGCATTCCTCTTTTTTCCCATTGTAGCATGCTTTCTTCTCCTGTCTGTCCGAAAGAGAACATTGTGGTTACACCTGCCCTCCATCGCTCATTAGTCAACTGTTTTTTTCCCTTTTGTGTTCATGTGTGTGTGCGTGTGCGTGTGTGGGTTTTTGTGTGATTTAATACCATTCCATGTTGGAAGTTATTAAGAAACTTTTTAGAGACAGTTTTAAGCATTTCTTGCAGTCAGGTCACTTTAAAGGGGTACTGAACAAATTTTAGAGCTTCCTGCCGCCTGTAAAGCAAATTGTAATTGCATTAAAACCAAAAATCAGCCTTTTCTTTCCACCTAATTTATCCCACCAACTTTCCTGAAACTAAATATGCTTCTTAGAAACTGGGCAGAGATGTTCAGTTTTGGTAGGAGATGTGGCTAATATTCAGGCTAAAACAAAGAGATTAGACACTGACTAGCACTTCCTCCAAGACATCTGAAGCCACTGAACCGCAACCTGCTGACCTGCTGTTCATGCTGCATTACAGAGCAGTGTAACACATTCAGTAGAAAGTGGCATTTTCTGCATGCATGAGCTCACAGACACCCAGGGTAGGATAGTGTCACTGTGATTGACAGGGGAGAAAGTATGCCTTCTATCCAACCCTGATATTGATGCAGTTTTGCTTACTAGTCTTCTGACTACAGATTAGGATTTAAACTTGTGATCTCCGGGTGAGAAGATGGTCACTTTTCTGTTGTGCCACATACAATAAAGCCTGAATACTACCACTAAACTAGAAACGTAAAAAAAAAAATTGCATGCAAAATACACTGATTTTAGATCATTTAAGCAATTACTTAATATTCAAGGAAATATAACGCTATATCCTCTATAACGCTTTGAGCATTTTTTCTAAATGGTGCTTTTATGCCACATTGCCCTCTTAGACCTGTAGTGAGAAACGCACCATCATTTAAACCAGCTGAAAAGCTTTTTGCGGAGTAACTACAACACTCATCTCTGCTCTTTCAGGATGATTTAAGCATTAGTGTTTAAATGGAGATCTTTCCTCAAAGTGAGCCATTAAACCTATTAGAGGAGAAGCCAAATGACATACCCAGCACAGAGCAACAGAGGACACTCATGCACAAAGATTTACAAAATATAATGCAGTCATATACACATTTTGAATATGGAGTAATAAATAAAATCTGTGAAAGGATAACTTTTTTAGTCTGTTTTTTTATTTTCCCCAAACACAAACCAAGGAATGTGGAAGAGACCAAAAATAAATACAGTAAATATATGTTCAGCAGTTTTAATACTGTCTTAACATTTTTAAAAGAGGAATTTACCCCCCCCCCCCTTTGTTACTTTTGTGTTGCTCACTTTATATTGGAATTTCTGTAATTCTACATAGTGTTTGTTAAATGTGCAAATATAAATAGATTTAATTGATACTGAATAGTGAAACTTTTGTTTGCAGTAAAAAATGTGCACCAATTACTGGCACTTATTGTCTGCAGTGGGTACCAGCGTTAAGATGTTGGACTTCTGATCAGGAGGTCATTAGGTCAGATCCCAGCAAAACCTAGTTGCTACTGCTGTGTCCCTAATTAGAATTAAAACAGGTTTATTGGCCAAGTGTGTTGACACAAACAATAAATTCATTTCCAGCTGTTAAAGACTCTCAAAAGTACAGAAATAACTAACAAGTAAATGTGTAGCAACACTATACATTTATCTTATAGACAAGACTATACGAGACTATACAGACAATACAGATTAAATATTCAGATTAAGCTTCAACTTTTCAGTTACACTACAGATCAAAAGTTTGGACACACCTTCTCATTCAAAGAGTTTTCTTTATTTTCATGACTATGAAAATTGTAGATTCACACTGAAGGCATCAAAACTATGAATTAACACATGTGGAATTATATATGGAATTATATACATAACAAAAAAGTGTGAAACAACTGAAAAATGTCATATTCTAGGTTCTTCAAAGTAGCCACCTTTTTCTTTGATTACTGCTTTGCACACTCTTGGCATTCTCTTGATGAGCTTCAAGAGGTAGTCACCTGAAATAGTCTTCCAACAGTCTTGAAGGAGTTCCCTGAGAGATGCTTGGCACTTGTTGGCCCTTTTGCCTTTACTCTGCGGTCCAGCTCACCCCTAAACCATCACGATTGGGTTCAGGTCCGGTGACTGTGGAGGCCAGGTCATCTGGCGCAGCACCTCATTACTCTGCTTCTTGGTCAAATAGCCCTTGATGCCTTCTGTGTGACTCTACAATTTTCATAGTCATGAAAATAAAGAAAACTCTTTGATTGAGAAGGTGTGTCCAAACTTTTGGTCTGTACTGTACGTAAATGAAATAATTGTAAGTCACTCTGCATAAAGTGGCTGACAATTGCTGTGAATGTATTATTGTCACGCGATGATCAAGAGCCGGAAACCAGAGTACAGGCAAACTCTTTATTAGTCTTAGTAAACGAGGCAGAAGCTTTAAACCGGAAACGGGTATAATCCGTAACGTGGGAAGTCCTGGTAGGATCGCCAGTGTGAACCGTAGATTGAGCGGTGAGCAAATGGAAATGGGGGCATTATGAAGGGGAGAGTAGACTGGAGACAGGTGAAGGTGTTTAGTAGGAAGGCGAGGCTGTGCGAGTGTGCTGAGTGTAGGAGGAAGGCGTGTGTGGGGTGGTTCCCTGACAATTGCCCTTTTAGTTTAAGGCAAAACCTTTATCCATACCAAACCTACTCCAGGTATTTTGACATTTCAGACATTTATGATAAGCTTTATTATAAGCTATATTTACCATAAGCTTCAGATGCTACATTTTTCATTTCATCTGTCTGTTTATATAGCTCAATGGACTTTTTCTGCATGTACAGCTATAAATTGTTTTATGTCTCATGCGCACTCTAATTTGGTGCGGTTGTGTATAAATAAAAATCTTGTCTTGCCTAAACATTTAAAAGCGGTAAAAAAAGATTACAGGTTACATCATGTCTTGTTTGGAGTTTATTTAAACAGTGTATTTGTTCTCCTTTTAATCAGCATGCTTGGTTTTGTGAACTAGACATGACCTTGCTTTGTGGTTAACTTTAGTAAACTGTCAGCAGGTAAGCGGATGTATACTGACTATCTGATAACCTTGCATGTTTGAACTGCAAAGACACTCATTGTCAGCTTACCCTGGGTGTCAGTTTATGCTTTTTCCTGTTCCACAAACTAATCTTACATTTGATAGTGTCCCATGGTAGAAGAGTTGCATGTGTACCTGCATTTTAAAAAACAGGCCTTTTCTATTGTTTGTACTTCCTGGGTTATCAGCATCTCATGATTTAACGATTATAGACAAACTCACAATTTAACCTGGAAATAGTAAGATTTTTATTAAGTCTAAGGGCATCGATTGGTGGTCAGTCAGTCAAAGATTATAATTATTACAATTTTTTATTAAATGGGCTGAAATGTGGGGGCGGGGCTAGCTAGCACTTACTACATTCAGCATGTGTAAAGCAAGTCTACTACACCTTTTTTGAACTTCTGCTTCTGTTTCCGGAACACAGGGCAGTGTAACACATTCTGAGGATAGTGGTAATTTTTGTATGCATGGGTTTACAGACGCCCATGTTGCTGGCTGGGTTTTGCTTTTCCAGCGTCCTGGCCATGGATTGCTGTAGCAACTTTGGGGTATAATTTTACTTCTTCTTCTTCTTTCTGGCTTCTCCCATTAGGGGTTGCCACAGCGGATCATTTGTCTTGATACCACCCTGTCCTCCACATCTGCCTCTTTCAAATCATTTACCTGCATGTGTTCACTCACCACATCCATAAACCTCCTCCTTGGCCTTCTTTCCTTCCTTCTTCCTGGCAGCTCCATCCACAGCATCCTTTTACTGATATACCCTTTTCCCTCCTCTGTACATGTCCATAACATCTCAATCACACCTTCCTCACCTTGTCTCTGAAACGTTCTACATGTGTGGTCTTTCTAATCTAGAAAACTTGTTCTAATCCAGTCCAACCTTATCACTTCCAATTTTACTATGAAGCCCAAGTGGTCATCCATTCATTCATCTTCATTCACCACTTTTACCTGAGGTAACACTGGATTTGGAGTCTATGCCAGGAACAGTGGGCAGAATCCAAGAAAATACCTTGCAAGGCAAAGCTAGTCTATTGCAATACACAAACATATGTTCAGACAAAGTAGCCAGTATCTGAATTGAGTTAGGAAGAAATCGAAATCGAAATTGGGACAATATTTACAGAAACTCCATACAGACAGTAACCCAAGCTCAAGGTTGAAGCAGAAACTCAGCAGCTATGAAGCAGAAACACTATCTGCTGCACCACCATGCTGCCTGGTTTTGGCTATGTTTACATGAAATATCACAAAATCACTCCTTTTTTTTGTTCATTTTTGTTCAATAGGAAAAGTTGTGAATAAATGAACTGATGTAAAGATAAGATTAAATTAGTATGTAAGATAATGCCATGTTATGTCTATAGGAATATAGTAATTGTGTTCCTACAAAGGATTTGCAGACAAAACATTATGCAGGTCAGTGAGTTTTCAAATCATTTGCTTTCCACAACCATAGGCAGTATTTATAGAGGGATAATAAAGTACTTTTTAATGACTCATATATATTGTTAATTGCTATCATCTCTTGTCTGTGAGAAAACCTGCTTGGATTGAATAGTTACTCATAGATTCTATATACCAAGCTTGATCAGAATAATTAGGTTACAAAAAGTAAACAAAAAAAAAAGAGTAAAAAAAAAAGAAAAACGTTTCGTGGCTTATTTCACAGCATGTACTGTATAGTGACCTCTTTTGTAATGTTGAAAAGCTGTGTTGGAATGTTCAGTTATTTTCAGATCAATTCATTTGACTTTTTGTACATCAGCTAGCATCATAGATAACCATGGGCCTGCTCTAAAACATGGCATACTTTACAGTCAACATTAGCATTGTACAGTATATAATATATTTTTAAGCCTTATTGTGATAAGGGCCTGTAATATGAGCCACATTTATTTTTCACAAAAACTCTTTATTTTATTGTGATTTTGAGACCTCTTCTTGATTAACCTTATGATTGGCATAATAATACTGTGCAGTAAACTTTTTCATGCTTATGTAACCTCTTCAAATAAAATATATTGAAAAAAAGGTATTGGCATGATTTTTTATCTGTTTAAAAGTAAAATAAACATAAAAAAAATTACATTGTGATTTATAAATTCATGCATAAAAGGGTTAATGCACGGCAACAAGTACAATCACAGCTTCACCAGCCTGTTGGAAGATTTCTTGCAAAATGTTTCAATCACAATGTGTACTTAATGCGTAATAATAGCTGCCTATGTTTATCTATATTTTACAGCACTAATCATAAATGGTAATTAAACCTGGCTGCAACTCATTAGAATAATGCATCTATAACTGTAGAGTTTGCAGAAAAAGAGTTCACACTTCTACATGATTAAAACGCTGTCATTGCTGTTTTTTGTTTAAATGCAGTGTGGTAAACAATATTCCATCAGCCATGTTTAGCCTGCGTGGGATTGTGTGTGAAATTTTCAGTTGGATCTAATTGACTTGCAGCTAATTGCTCTTGCCTGTTATCTGCCAGGCTGTTGGATCCATATAGAGTACAATAACACTGTGTAAAACTCTTCAACTCTGAGAACAGGATATTATTCTCCATAGAAATACCCACTCAGGTTCAGTGAAAGATGGAGCAGTGTGTGTGTGTGTGTGTGTGTGTGTGTGTGTGTGTGTGTGTGTGTGTGTGTGTGTGGTGTGAGTGACAAAGAGAGGAAGTGACTAGGTGAATTTGTGTAAACTGGGCTGCATTGATGTTGGCCTGCAATTAGTTCTGTTATATGCTTTGTAATAGTTTGTATATTCATTAAGGTAAGAATCGGTGGTCCTGGACCCTGTAACAGTAGGAGATCTGATGAACAGCCGGACTTGTGTTCCTCAGGCGTAATAATGTTTTGATGACCACATTGTTACATACACAAGTCAGTGCTCTTACTGGAAAAGGGCAGAACCATAGCATTGATTGGAAACACACTACTCACTGCTTTATGTGATAGATTGTTTGCAGATTGTCTACTGTTAATCACTGATACTCAGTGGGGTGTTTACTTGTGCTGTTATTGAAAATATACAGTAAAAAGTAACAGTGCAAAAGTTTGGCTTCCCATTAAACATTCCTAAAGCTGGATGCACGGCATAGGATATGACTCATGAAAATATTGATAACAGAGTGATAAGTCATATGTACTTTGCTGTTCATTTTAATTATTGGACCGATAAGGTCAGCATATTGTTTTTATGCTTCCTCCGCTTACTGATTGTATGCGGAGGAAGCATTTAATCCAGTAATAATATGATTTACATATACGAAAAAGCCAAAGTCAGCAAAGACAATGCAAGACAAAGGGTTTGATTATAATGTACTCTTCTGTACAAGTGTTTTAATTAGAGCTATTTGACATTTAAATTGTAGTAGTAATAATAATAATAATAATCATAATCATAATCATAATCATAATAATAAAAATCCAAGATGTTCTAGATACAATAAAAATGCCAAATTCCCATGATCCTTCCAATGATTTTGTCCAAAAAGCAAAACCAAATAGGCAGGTTATGTCAAAAGTAATGACAGCAGAAAGAATTTAAAAATAGCTCAGTTGATGTTAATGATGTTGTGGGTGTGTATACTGCCAAAACATGCAAAACATTTTCTGGCTGACATTCTAAATATTTATTTCAATTCATTCATTCAAAAAATTCATTAATATCAAAATACAATATAATTTTTTTTACTTGTGATAAGGAAACAAATATTTTTTTTAATTGAACTCAGTAAATGTCTGTTAAAATAAGTATTCTGTAATGTATTTTTTATTTTGCTTGAGTTGCCTTTAATGTGGGTTTAGGAGATATTGTTAAGAATTGTTCTTAGGATTTATGGGTTATGGATTACAGTTATAAAGTAAACTCGAAGGAGTTATGGAATTATAGCAAAGGCATTGGAAACATGATTGTAAAGGATAGGAGAAACAGACTTTCTAAGCTACCGGCTTTCCCCCACCTAAAAATCACCATTAAAATGGCCCTTTACAGACTTTCTACTGAATGAGGTGTAGCTGTGATCATCACGATACATCATGGTGAAGGGGTCCGGATGAGATTTTCAAAGCCTCTTCAAATAAATATTCTGTGTAATAACAGTAATGGTCCATCAATAAAATTTACAATTTACTTAAGCAATTTATTTATTTCATACACCATTTTTTTCACACAACATCCTAGACACATGGGTTTGCAGACTTTAATGGGAGAGCCATTGTAAGTGCTGCAACATTAAGCTGCATCTGACAGGAACATTTTTTTTTCCATTGCTGGAGTTTCCACACTCCCCCCAGGTCAGCATTAAGTGCTGTGGAGATCTAAGGTTCTTCCTGTCTGTAAGCTTTCTGTCCTCACTCTGGCTACATACAGTAATATCCCTCTGCAAACTTGATAATATAGTGTATGTCTTCCACTAATGGTACGGCCAGGCCAAGAATAAGAGTGGAATATTTAAATGGGTGATATATATTGCAGGATGATTATGAAGAATTGAAGATGGGGCATAAAGTATGAGGAAATCACTGGGAACTTTTAGCCATCCTTCTAAAAATTCTTATTGAAGTGTTATAAGTTGTCTTTTTTTGTTTAGAGCTTATATATGCACAATTTGTCTATAGAGAAGGAATGTTATAGACATGAATTTGAAATCTATTTGCTATGTGCTTTCTATTAAAGAGCATCACGCTAGCATCACGCTAATAAAGAGCATCATGCTAGCATCTTCCCATCATTCGTAATTGTATAATACATGATTCCCTATGCTTTTTTTTTGTACTATGTATTATTATTATTTTTTTTAGAAGTTCCTCAGTTCAAACTTAAAATCTCTGTACTCATTTAGTATTTTTGTCAATGCAAATTTTGATTTTGTAGCAAACAATACAGTGTTTTTGTTGCACCATACACAATTATATAATCACAAAGTTCCACTATAAAATTTCTTAATAGAATTTTCTACAAATAACTAAAAAATATCCCAGTCTTCAGGAGGATCTATGTAAATTTAAATGTTTATTTTTTTCAATGTCCATGGCTGTTGAACCTGGTCTGGAGAATATATTAGTGATGTGGCACTGTGGTGTAGCGAATTCGAATTCTCTGGAGATGCTCTGCTTTATAGTTTGTCTGGTCTAAATCACTCTTGTCTGCTCATACACTTGGAAAATAATAAAATGACTGATGCTCGCTAAAGCTGCTTTGTGTTGACTCTTGTCAGAAAATAGCTGCGTGTTTAATGGCATTTTAAGTGCATTTTGAATGGCTGTATTTTACGAGTAATGAACTCCATCATGTTCCCTCTGTAAATGGAGCCTGCTAGACTGAGAGAGAGTGAGAGAGAGAAAGAGCACAACCACATCTCAAATAGACAGGAAGGCATCATGTTTTTGCTGTCTTTATTTGGTACTTGGATACGAGCCAAGTATCACTGCACAAAAAAAAAACGTCCTTATAGTCCATCTTGAAAAAACTCCAAATCAAAAGAAACATGACAAATAGTTACATAATGAGTGAGTGACATTGTATAAATCTTGCAATTAAACATTTTATTGTTCCCCTAGTCAGTATTTTTTACATAAAAAAATCCTATGCATTCTAGTTAACAACTTTATTTAGCATGTGTCTAAATTAGAAGGTAGGATAATAAGTGAATGTTGTAATAAATAGCCATGAATTAGGGTGAGAGAGTAAATACAATACGACTTGAGAGTCGTAATGCAATTCAGTGATCATTTACAAAACTTTATGTTGAAAGATCGTTGTAAGAATAACACTGTAGGACTAGGTTTCTACCACAGCTGTTAAGAGTTCACGTTGCCGAGCTGAACTGTGCTTTATGAGCCACTCAATCCTCCACCTTTAAATCGTTTTAATTTGTGGATGGAAAATCGCCACACACTGTGCACAGTTTTTATATTGTTGGAGTAGATCTGATGTCTGTTTCTGTTCTGAGTTGTTCTTTATGAAACAGCTGATATTTCTGCATTTCAGCAGAAGACTGTATAGTAAAACATTTCAGTTAAATATTACTGACTAAGGTAACAAAAAAAGGTAAAAGATCCTTAATAATATAGGAAATACCAGGCCTTATGTAGTGATGTCCAGCACATGAAGATTAGTGATGGACTCCACTTAAAGCATTGATTCTGAAGATCATTAAGCTGAAAGCCATTCTCTGCATTCAGCATGGCAGAAAAGTCATGTACACGTTCCAGAACACCAAGAAACAGCATAAGGCGAAGATTGTAAACGCATGAGTAAAGACCAATTTAGAGTCTGACCCCTCGAATCGCACTTAAAGTTTTATTGCTCCCATGAATCATACACACTAAGTTTCTATGAGTCTAAAGGGAAGTTGAGGTGCATTAGACGATGTTGCCCTGTGGCCTGTTTTCATCGAGAGAGAGAAAAAAAAACACACTTAGTTTGGTGGCAACAACTTTTCTGTCATATTTTCCACATGAAAATCACCCCATGAAAAGCGCTGCATACATATTATAATAGTTGTATTGTTTTAAGTTTCAGAAACAATAGTGTCTTTGTATGAATGGGAATGGGAATCAGAACAAGAGCCGAGAGCTTTCCTGTACTTCACAAAGACTCATCCCAGGATGTGTAATTGGGTAATGAATCACTAATGAACAGACTTGGGTGGTCTGTTTAACCAAAACCTGCAGTACATCACAAGAGCTCTGCACATACATATATACAAACTCAACCACACACAAAATGGGGGAAAAATCTGCTCATTGCTCTTTTTATGTGTGTGTGTGTGCGTGCGTGCGTGTGTGTGTGTGTGTGTGTGTGTGTGTGTGTGTGTGTGTGTGTCGTTTTTTTTTTTTACCCTTCTCTGCCATATTTTTATGATTATTATTCATCATGGACACTACATGCTACAATGCTTTGTTAATTGGCAGCAGCAGTGGCAGAAGGAAGGAAGAAATAAAAGAACTCCAGAATATTTGAAGTGGTTTATAAAAATTAGCTTTTTAATTTATTATGTGCTTTTCTTTTCTTTTTTTTCTGTTGTGTTTAAGGTGTTTTTTTGTTTTGTTTAGTTTTTTTATGAAAATAATTGAAGAGAGTGAATGTCCTTATGGATATTTCGGATTGTAATTGTTCTGGTAGGGAATTAAATAAAATATTTTCTGTATGTAAATCTTCGCATCACACAAGTGAATTTGAAAACATCAAACACAGGACTGTATAATTGCACTCATATACAGTTGTGTGTAAACCACTGTTTGCTTAAAGCACTGAAAAATCTATTCAATTTTCTAAATAAAATGTTTCATAAAAATGGTCCAAAAAAAAAAAATCAATCAAAAAATATGTCTATGGAATAATTTAAATCTGAACCCTAAACAATTGTATTTCTTTTTTTTATATTCTTTTCCAACTTTTTCTTATAAATGTTGTCCTGATTCCACTAAATCTTGAAAGTTCACACATTGAGAATTCGAGCCTTTATGGTACCTTAGTCAATTCATCTAGACATTATGTCACTTTAATACAATATTGTGTTTAAAAAATATATATGTAATTTGTTAGTGAAAGTGAAACACCGAGCGAAGTTAGAAAAAGAACTTGAAAGTTCACACATTGAGAATTCGAGCCTTTATGGTACCTTAGTCAATTCATCTAGACATTATGTCACTTTAATACAATATTGTGTTTAAAAAATATATATGTAATTTGTTAGTGAAAACATATTTTAAAATGTTATTCCTAACGTTCCTGAACATTCGATCCCGCTGTGAATTCCCAAGAATTTTTAGATAATCCACAACTTGCTGTTGGTTAGGTTCCAAATTTAAACCCGAGAATTTTCCGAACCGCAAGTGCCGAGCCGCAAATTAGCACGGGTTGACTGTACATGTAAATAAAGTAGAATGTGGCAATAGTGATACAAACATTTAAGCTTGCTGCTAAAATTCAGAACAATGGCAAAACAAGGGGTAAACAAAGTCACTGAACCAGACGTCTAAACTCTTCTACTAGAGAGCAAAAAAAACAATGTATCTTAGCATGTTGTTTTGCTCTATAACAATGGAGAAACGCATGACGGGGTGGGGGGTGTAAAGAGATGGGATGCATAGACGTTGCCTTGCCGTTCTCAGGTTAGTGGTCACTGCTGTGCCTTATCTCTTCATGACTGCTGTGTGTGTGTGTGTGTGTGTGTGTGTGTGTGTGTGTGTGTGGTGTCAGTACTGTAATGAGCAGACTGGAGATCAGCTGTGGCTCAAGGGCTCAGAAGTACACTGCTCCTCAACACACCAATTACCCCTGCAATAAAAAAAAGCATTCAGCTATTACCCTCAGAGATGCTGTCTGAGGGTTTGGAATAAAAGCTCGAGCCTGAACTTATACATTGCGAATGCTGTAAAAGGTTTAAAGATTGCTGTAGTGTTTAAGTGCACCATTCAGTATGTTTTATTAAGCATAATGAATATATTAAACTAACCCTAACCCTTTTTCATTCTCAGGTCATGGTGTCACTGACTATCTGGTACACTCAGTAATGTGTTTGAATATGTTCTGTAACAATTAATAATTTATGCCTACTAATACAAACTGTTAACCGGATTGTATCAGTTATTACTTCTCATAGCCCGTATGTTTTACCAGCTTTGCACAAAAGGAACCATCAAACTTCAATCCTATTTTTAAATTGATGACGTGTTGATTTATGGACTGTTTGTGTAGTCAAGCTGTTAGTGATTGATGTGGTGTGAGGCATTTTCCTTTTTTCATCTGCTTTTCTTCCACATAGGAAACCCCCTACTGTTCACTTAATGTTCAAAGTGTTCATTTATATCTGGCTCAGATATTCCTTTATACCTCTGGCTTACTGTAGAGCAATTCATCTTAAGTTATATTATTTAGTGTTTGCTCGGTTTTTGATAACTGCAGTGAAATGATCTGGACCAACATAGGGTTTCTGGCAGCTAACAGGATAATGCTGGAGTTATGTCATGAGGTATATTATACAGAAAAAAAATTGTGGAAACCTGACCATGAGATTTGAATGTGATTTTTGAGCATTCCATTCCACATTTTGTTCCTAATTGCTGTTATAATAACCTCCACTCTTCTGGGAAGATGATCCACTAGATTTTGGGGTGTTTGTGGAGATTTGTGCACATTCAGCCACAATGGTGTTAGTAAAGTCAGGTGCTGATGTAGGATGCTGATGGAGGCCTGCGGTGTTCAGTAGGGTTGAGGTCAGGGGTTGAGGCTTTACTCAAGATTGCCCACTCCAACCCATGTTAACCATATCTTAATGGACCTTACTTTGTCATGATGGAACAGGTTTGGGTCTTACAGATTAAGTGGAGGAAGAATTGAATGCTACCACATACAAAGACATCATACACAGTTGTGCACTTCCAGCTTTGTGGTAACATTTTGGGAAAGGTTCACATATGGCTGCAAAAGTCAGCTGCCTCAGTTGCTCTTCTAATTATAACACCAAACAATCCACACTCTTTCTGAAAAGTTTATATCTATAGTCTATAATAGCTTTACATACACTTAATTTAATCCAGAGGGTCTGATATTTTCATTTTGTTACAGTCATGGAAATCACAACCCAATATTAACAAAACTATATTTAGTATTAATTTCTTAAAGTAACTTTCCATATTTTACTGGTCAATAGTTTCAAGCCAAACCCTCAATATCTCAGCTTATAAATAATGTTAGCTTGGATTTACTGAGTCCTGTGTAAGCTCTATGGCTCTTAATATGCAGACAAAAACATTATTGTTCACATTTACATAATATTAATGAAATACATTTTTAACTGCATGGCGTTTGGAATTTATTTTCTAGTTAAATCGATGAACTTCTTACTGTACCTTCTTCTATGGATGTTTGGAGTTATCAAACATTCAGAAAAATATTTTTATTGTAAAAATATTTTTAAACATCATCCGACTCTAGAGACTGACAGTAGGTTGTGGAATAGGTGCTTGTGTTGTGGCCAGATGAATTGAATGTATGGACGGAACATGAGACAAACAAGGCATATTACTGGAGTGTGTTCTGTATTAGGGAGTAATAACTGATCTACTGTTTCCCCTGCAATGAGATTGTCTCGGTTTTTAATACTTTTCAGTTGAAATCTGTGAAAATTGATCATGACTGCCTTTCTTGTTCAAATATAGTGGCCTTCACTGCCTTCAATCTTCTCAGTAATCTATTTGAGCAGCTGTGTAATTATTTTTTCATTTGTAATAATGTAGTTCAGTATTGTTTGTGATTTCTCTGTTTAAACAAACCATGACTTGTATTCCAGTGTATCACGATGCATTTAGTAATCTGAATTCCTACCCTGTTCAAGTATGTGCATTTGTTATTTACTAATCAAACCAACTAATAACATACCTTCTGGGTCCTTTTGTGAGCTGTAATTATTATTTTTTTGATCTTAATTATTTAAACAATCAATTTAATAGGAATGAAGAAACTGTAAAGGTTGTTCTTTAATATGGATAACGATGCTTCCTGATTATAACCAATCCTCAGAGTCTGCCTTAGGGCTATGATTTTGATTATTGATTTCATTTTAGTGTGTCTTGACTGTAACTCACTGATGATTTAATGTAAGAAATTGAGCTCAGATTAAGCAGCATTTATAACAGTGCACTGGTTTTATTATTTTTAATGTGTCACCATTTCACTCTGATTGCTTTTTTTTTTCGTAAATGGAATCACACCCGAAAGTGCACCAGTGAGGACTGCTTCTAATGATGGATCCCAATCACATTGAAAGTCAAGCATTTGATTATTGACCAAAAGCATGCTCTTGCTGATTGTTGAATATCAGTGCAATGAACGAGTGTTTGGCTTTTCCTTGTGCAATTTTGTGCTGTATTTGCTCTGGCCATTCTAACACTACTAAAGTGCAATGTAGTACTAATTGAATGGAAAATCTGTTTTAAAAAGAGACATCTGTGATTGTCATTATTTCTACCTGTAATAATTTTTCTATAATTGTTATATAAACAGAAAAAATAAAAGATAGATTAATTGGCCTGATTATAATTATTTTCAGTTTTCAGTTAAAGCATCTTTCCTGTTTACACTGTTTAAGGAACACGTGTAATGACTCAGCTGGAAACACTGAATGCTGAAAGTCAATTTCATTTTGAAGATTATTGGTTGTGACGTTATGTGGATAAGACTGAAGCTTTGTGCCATGGAGGATTATTCAACATTTATATGATACACTTCTGGAAATAAGGCTCTGGTTACAGATGGATTTTCCGGTACAGGTACAGATTATATAAATAAATGTATTCTAACTTAATAAGCAGGACTCTTGGCGTTGGTTCATTATTGGATGCTGTTGCATTACTGGGGAGTTCCAACCGTGACAGTTTCTGAAAGCACATATATCAGCTTCATCCACTGAGAATATTTTATTAATATTACACCCATACCATAAAATGTTGGGCCTTTCCCAAATGCACTGTGTGCCAGCCTTTGCATTACTCGTATAAACTTGCCGACTGGATAGCAACATAAATATAAACTACACTTAAATAATTAAACCAGACATACCTGTGTGTCTGTGCAAAAGGTTGTTTGAATGTATAATCGACATTTCTAGGCCTGCCTTTACAAGTCCGAGTGGCGAGAAGAATGCAGAATGTTTATATACAGAGCCAGAAATGAAATCTATGTTCTGAATTCATACACTGTATAAACCTGTATGAGCCCAGGTTTATAGGTTTATAATCAGTCTCTTGTGAGTTACAAAGCCAGCAAGCTACAATGGTCCCTTTTTTATTTATAATTTATACATAAATATTTTTATATATTTTTGGGGGGTTTTTGGTTGTTTGTTTAAAAAATATATATATTTATGCTTTTTATTTATTAAGATTTTTTTTTAGTTCTGGTTCTCAAACATTATTATCATTTTTTTCCACTATTTTGTTTTAGCTTATTGGAATAGACTGGATTATAATAAAGAGATAAGGAATCTTTTATAACAAATTTGCTATATTAACACTATTATACCTGAAAACAAGTCATTCTGCAGATGCTCACTAGACTCAAGTGGATTCCTATGTAAATATCTGTGTGGTTCAAAAACTAATCACTTACATGCAAATGAGCAAAAATTGCTAGTATTTGAGGCCTACTTGTAATTACATTAGGTAACATAATTAGATAAAAGATGGTTATTTGTTTGAAACACACATATTTGTACCATCACCTACAAGTTTGATCTTTTACACTAAATTAACTGTACATTTATGAGGCAGGAATTGTGTTGATTTTTTTTGTAGTTAGTGTTAGAGAGACGGGTGTGTAATGTAGCAGAGATAAGTATAAGGATGCCTTATAACTGCGTGTTAATTAAATAAGCCATGCGCCTAGTTCATTACATTTCTAAACTAAATGTAAATAGGAGAAAATAATAATATTTATAATCATGTCTTATCCACCCAGAGCACATGGCCATTCTGCTCTTCAAGGTTTGAACTTGTGATCTCCTGATATTAGAGTGAGTCCTATTTCTGTTGCACCAGGAACAGTACTGAGTACATTTCCATTGCCAGCAAAGTTTTATAGTGTTAGTTTTATTCTACAGCATTATTACTGTTTACTCATAAAATCAAATCATATGTAACAAAATTGTACCGTCCTTTTATATGTTTTTATTTGTTTTGCTATACGTCATATATCTGATGTAAGTAGAAGGGTTTTAAAACTCTCTTCAAGCCTCGATTAAGCCATCTTTCAGAACTCATTCAGGCAGCTGAGTGTCTATCTCAGTGGTTTAGACAGGAAGAGGTGAGAAGCTGCTCCTAACAATTGGCGGGATGATCTCTCAGTGAAGGGCAGGCTGGCAAAACTATAGGAAGACACAGAGCTATTTATAGCTTGTAAGAGGTTTAGGTACAGCATAGTCTCAGCATCTCTAGACACACATTGAGAAAAGGTGCTGAGGCTGCTGTAATTGCCTGTCACCTGGTTTGTGTGTGTGTGGGTAGGAGTGCCAAGCAAGATGCAGATGTAACATGCTTTATGAGTTTGCATCTCATGTGATTTTGGGTGGTATGATTTATGTATAATAACTTGCTGTAGATTAAAGTATGGAGTTTTATTGAAAGAATTGCATTGTTATTTGAACTTATTGGCATATATATATCACAATATAATAGGTTGTGACTTAAATCCAGGCACCCAATTCCTCAGCTACTGTAAGTGTTTCCTCAGTGCTTAGGCATACAGGCAGCTGTTTGCGCTTTCATTTTTCCCCTATTGAGTGAACAGGGAGCGGAATGTTATAATCTTATTAGTCAGGAATTCAAGGCCAATCCCAGTCTTTACAGAGCACTGGCACTGTAAAGAAAACCCATAAAACAATTGCGTGTAAATCGTATTTTGTAAATGCTGACTTGCGAGACTGGTTATACTAGGAGCACTGGCCTTGAAGTGGCTTTAGAGTAATAGAGTAATCCAATAGAGTAATCTCAATCCACATCATGAATATGAAGTTATAAAACAGTTACCGTTTTCTGAAACAGGACCAGTTTGTGCAACAGGAACAGTCTCTGCAACAGGAACAGTCTCTTTGTAATGGAAACAGTCTCTGAAATAGGACCAGTCTCTGCATCAGGACCAGTTTCTGCAATAGGAACAGTCTCTTTGTAATTCAAATCAAATCATTTATTTGCATTATTTGTATAGCGCTTTTAACAATGGACATTGTCTCTTTTGTCCTTTGCACAGATAATTGGATAATAAAGAATGAATAAGATTATTCTTTATAATTGTAAGTTTGTCACTAATGAACAAGCCGGTGGCAACTGAGGCAAAAACACCCTGTGATGGCATAAGAAAGAAACCTTGAGAGTAACCAGACTCGCGGGAACCCATCCACATCTGGGTGGCACTGAATGTTCATTTATTACAGCTAAATGTTGTTAAGGTTGCAGTGATGGTGATCAACCAGTAGTCCTTAGTCATTGAAGCAGACTGTTTACATTAAATACAGTCCAGAGCCATCCTTAAAGTTCCTGTGTTGCTGTGCAATTTCATGGATCCCCATTCTGTTAATGTGGAACCATCCCTAGCTGCACAGACCATCCAGAGGAAGGCTGGGATGAAGGGGAACAGTCTCTAAAATGAACAGTCTCTGAAACAGGAACAGTCTCTGTAACAGGAACAGGCTCGAATACATTTACAGTCTCTGTAACAGGAACAGTCTTTGAACCATGGCAACAGTCATTAACACATTAACAAACTCGGAAAGAGAGACAGTCTATAAAACGTTTCTTTTTTGATGACGCAGGCTCCCTTATGGATGCAGCATGCAGGATAGATGTAGATGTAGAGTTTTTTTGCAGTTAGTTATTGATCTGCTAATTAGTTTAATTAGTTTAATTAGTTAACCAGTTATCAGTTATCATTTGTACAGTGCTTGTGTATATAATACCCACCAGGCGCAAAGTTACTTATACAAACATCACTTTTACAGAACAACCCAGCGATTTCATCCGTGATCGTTTTCACATGCCTGCGTGTGAGGTGTGTGCTGAATATTAGGGTTTGGAGTGATCATGTTCACAATGAGAAAATTGTTGGTTCCACTAATGAAAAGAGTGTACTGTATATTTGCCACTGTTATTTAAATACTGTTAGGCTGCTCTGACATAATGAACTTGTTCAGTGTTAGTAAAAGGTAGTTGTTGCTGTTGTACTACAATGGCAGCACAGTTAGTGAAGGGCTAATTTCTTTCATTTTAAAAAAAGAGCTCTTTTGTGAGTAAGTTGCAAGAACTAATTTTAACTTCCTTAAGGAGCACCAGGCACTTTGTTGTCTTCATTCCTTATCTAGGTCAGCAGTCTTTTCTCCGTTGTCTCACAGCTTTTGAAGTGATATCCCTAGTCTACTTTTTAATGATTAATACCTGACAGTTGTAACTGAGTTTCTTGTGTCCTTTGAAGACAGCTGCATTGCCTTAGCGGGAGTTCACTCTCATGCACTGATGTAATCTACAGACTCACTTCCTTCAAGTTCTATTAAGTTTTTTTTTTAAAGACAAAATCCTGCTGTCGGAAAAGGGGTAGAGGCCTTGTGTCCAGAGACGCAAATCGTTTGAGTCGAGAGCTCCTTGGCTAAAGCTTTAATGGAATGATTTCTGCTTCAGTATTTATGTTGCATTCTCTATAACATTTGTTTTTCATCTTAACCCTGGACCTTGTAATAGAGGTTGTACATGTTTTTGTGGTGGGTTGACATGCATCTGTTTTCCTTCAGAACAGTAAGAGGAAATAAGTATTGGGCCAATTTATTTTTTTGTTATTTAATACACTTTCAGTGTGTTGATCCCTTTCATTAGATTTTATTTGACTTTGTGTATGTACAAACTGTACTCATTAGCGAAAGATATGTTGTCTGATTGTAGATACACACTTGGATCCAAATGCAAAAGTAAACAGTATTTATAACTCCAAAGAATTCAATAAAACATTTTTTAAACAATTTTAATGATTGAAATTGTGCCAAAGTAGCTTTACAGAAATTGATTGCACTAAACATTTGAAATTAATTAATTAGTCCCTGTAAGTTTATCACTATTGAGAAAACCAGTGGCAATGGTGGCAAGGAAAAATTCCCTGAGATGGCATGACAAAGAAACATTGAGCTAATGTGCAGAATGATTTTATTGGATATTTGGAAGAGGATGGATATGAACACATTGTTGCTTCTGTTAGCTCCATCGGGGTTTGATGCTTTGACCTCTTATAACAGATAGAGGCTCCTGCATTTATACATCACCAGGGTTATTAGCAACTGCATCTGACTGACCCTCAAGGGGGAACTGCTTGCTTTTATATCATTCTCTCTTTCTCTCTCTCTCTCTCTCTCTCTCTCTCTCTCTCTCTCTCTCTCTCTCTCTCTCTCTCTCTCTCTCTCTCTCTCTCTGTCTCTGTCTCTCTCTCTCTCTCTCTCTCTCTTTCTCTCTCTCACACTCACACACACACACACACACACACACACACACACACATTCCTGATTGTAGACTGGTAATTGCATTCATGTGACATTTCCAGTCCATTCTGGGCACTTATTCCACTGAGACTTTCTTGAAATTTGCATATATCCTCAATTATCTATACATTTTCAATATTTATACCGTACATTCCAGTACACTTTTACACTCTAAAGGCATTACACAAAATACAATCAACAAAAATCCTTGTATCCACTGATATGTTTATTTCTATCATGTAACGTAAACCATTTAAAATACGGTATTATAATCCAAGGAAATGGGCTTGTGGTTAGAACAAATTCTTATAGACTGAGGTGGTTTTCTGTAATAATGCACTGATTTGCCTTTCATGAGTTTTAGGAACCTGCTTTTTTTTATAAGCAAAATATGGTTTGGGAATATGTACAGTGAGACAAAAAGATAATTCAGTTCACTGTTTTCTGAAAATAAGGTTTGCACAGTGTGGCACATAAGTAATATGTGCATGTATGAGTATGAAAGGTAGTAAACTGATATATCAACGTCTAATAGGAATTCATCATTATTGTCTTCAGTGTTCCCCTTTAGATTGCCCTTTTATTTGAGCAATTGGAACAGTCATTAACACATAAACAATCTCTAATAGAGAAACAGTCTATAAAACAGTGGTTATTGGACTTTGGCTCAGAAGGTCACAAGTTCAAATCTCACCACCACCAAGCTGCCACTGCTGGGCTCTTGAACAAGGCTCTTAACTCTCACTTGTTCAGTTGAAGGTCGCACTGGATAAGGGCCTCTACCAAATACTGTAAATGTATCATCACTGACTCTGGGTTGTAAGGTGTACATGTTGCTGCATGTCCATGTTTGTATAAGTAAAAGTATTTAAAACTATGTTTTATGCTTGGCAAAAGAACATATATCATTCTAAAGTAATACAACCAACCAATTTTCTTTCACACTCTTGGTCTCTTGGTAACTTTTCACCACTATCTTTCACAGTGGCCCTCTGGTGAAATTTTGATTGAGATGGTGGTTCTGCATAGTCTGGTTCAAATAATATAACAATATGACAGACAAACACACCCAAACACACACACACACACACACACACACACACACACACACACACATGAACACACAAACACACAAACACACACTGTACATGCTTACTTCCAGGTCAGTTGCTGCTGCTCATCGGATTGGACACATGTCAGAACTGTCTTGCTGCTTTTCCTTAAAATGGCCAACAGCCTGCCAGTTGGATTTAATCAATGCCCTTTAGGCCAATCTGTCTTTTTGGCTCCTTCTTACACATGTTGTAGACTGCCATGTATGTCTGAGAGATGATACAAAAAGTGTGTGTGTGTGTGTGTGTGTGTGTGTGTGTGTGTGTGTGTGTGTGTGTGTGTGTGTGTGTGTGTGTGTGCTGGGTATATATATTATCATTTTGTGGGGCTCAGATGTCCCCATGATTTCAGCAATATTGGACCGTTTTCATCTGGTGGGAGCATTTTAGTAGTCTCTTAATAAAATTGTATTGCAGTTTAAATAGTGTTCATAGGGCTACATACTCCCTTAACCAAATGTATTTCTAAAACATTACCCCTGTAAGTGTGAGCTTTCTTTTTATTTGGACACTGTTTTTAATATACTTTTAAAAACACTGTTTAAAAAATTATAATAATTAAAATTTCTATGTACATGGTTTATTTGAATAGTAATTTAAAAAATCCAGTGTGCCGCATCAACAGTTTTAACAGTCTTACCTATGATGTACAATCTTATATAATCACAAATCTGTCAGTTGATTGTCACCTTCACATTAACAGCTTATGAAAACAGACTTTAGGGCAGCTGATGCCTGTATGAATAAGTCTTTATGAAAATGTTTATACAGGATTATGCCAGTTGTCATGAAGAGCTTATGAAGGTGTTATGTATTAATAAAGACCACCCTTATTTAAAAAAAATTGCAAAAATGCCCATATGAGTAAGATTTTGACTTAGCTGCAGACAGACAGACAGACAGACAGACAGACAGATAAAAAATATTTATTCCAGAGGGAAATTACTTTTACAGCAGTACAAGAAGTTAGAAGTATACTAAATGTAATTTAACGTTATAGTGAAAGAAAATAAGAGGATCCGAAAACTTGATATGCACCTTATATTTATTTAATTTCCAAAATCTTTAGCTTTTTTATGCCTCTAACCTATTACTTCTCTACATATTTACCATAATACAGTAGATTGTTCTGTTAGCCAATTAGGTATGAAATTATGCAACCTGTAATTAGCTGCAGCCTTTATGAGCACATGTATGTACATGGATATGTGTTTAAACAAGGCTATAAATATCTGTAATTCACTCTCTTGCTTTCTCTATTTCTCTCTCTGCTGTATTTCACAGTGCTGTGTGTGCAGTCTTTACCTCTGCACTTTTCCAAAGAGCCACAGTCCCAGGATGCGCTGCATGGTCGCAGTGCCATGTTGCGCTGTGAGGTCAGTGAAACGATTGGCGTGAAATACTCGTGGCTACAGGACGGTGATCCAGTGCACGACTCGGAGCGACGCTTTATGGAGAACGGAAACCTCAAATTTTCTGCGGTGGATCGCCACCTCGACACAGGCAACTTCCAATGTGTGGCCACAAGCTTGACCTCTGGAGAGGTGGCCACATCCACCAATGCCTCCTTCAACATCAAGTGTAAGTGGCTATAAGCTGATGAAGGTGTTTCCAAAATGCCCTTTCTAAATTGCCTTTTCATTTTTGGTTAAGGAAATTCTGCTAGCTGTTTTTATTAGCTTGGGTGATATTATAAATCTTTTGCAGTAAGGGAACTCATTTAATGTAAAAAAAAAAAGAAAACCCAGCAACAACAACAACAATAATAATCAAATTTCTCTTGACACCTTCAATACTGATTTTCAAAAATAAAGCCCCCTTCAAATCTACACATTTATTAGCACATTTATCATAAAAAATAGTAATTACACATAATTGAACAGTTATTGCTGTATTCTTTGTCTGTTATATACTGAGGTTTATGCCTTATGCACAGGGGTATTATAATGCTAGAACAGGTTTGGGTCTCCTAGTTCAAGTGGAGGGAAATTGTTATCCTACTGCATTTAAAAGCATCCTATACAAATTGGGTGCCTCCAAATTTGTGGTAACAGTTTGGGGAACAAAATCAAAACATGGTGGACTTTGTGGCAATGCTGTACAGGCCGCATTTAGAGAACCTTTCTAGATGACACATTTTAGATGACACATTACAAGGACAAAGATAACATTGTGTCATTTTACTATTGGTAACTTTACTATAGAAATTCCAAAGAGGAAATACAGACTAATTCATCTCCATGTCTAAAAATAAAAAGGCAGTCTATGCTACATTAGGTACACATTAAATGTAAAAATGTTTCAAGAAAAAATGCCTTCTATGTTCAGATTAGTCATCTATTTTGCTATATGTGAAAGCTGACAGTTGGCAAGCTTGTTTTATAGTTAGCTAGTTAGCAAGCCTGTATGGCGTCTAAGTGTTTCACGTATTTGCTGCTAACATCCTTTTCCTCATGTGCCTCAAATATCTTTTTATGTGATTTAGATGATAAACAATTTTGAGCTATCAAGGAAAATCAGAGGGAACATGTTGGAAACATTATTGGAACAAAATACTGGTGTGTAGAAGATTTGTGTGTAGTGTGGAATCTTTTCTTTGGTCTGAGAAACCTAAGAAATAAGTCAAGAGAATCTCTTTTATACCAGGGACTTACTTTTGAACAACTCTGTGCTCCCTTATTTAATATTACATATGTCCTTTCCCAGCATTTGAAAAAATGATTTAATGAACCACCCATATCCATTTCTCATTTCTTTGCTTTGTGCAAAAGATTGTCTGTCTCTGTTCTCAGAAAAAAAAGCCTTTGTGTTTGTATTTCCATGAACAGGAATCTTGCTTGCAGCCATATAATTATTCAAGTAAACAGTGATCAATGTTTTTGCCTTTACATTTGATTTTACATGCTGTTTATTCTGTTGTACATTTTTCAAAGCACTTTTCTGCTTCAAGGTCTCATTTAGATTCGAATCAGAAACATCAGATCTCAATAATGGCTCACAAGTGACTAAAACCAAAGCTCCTTGTTCCATTCATGTGCTAAATTACAGCCTTGTTTTTCCATGGACAGTTGCCCCTCTTTGTTTCCCCCTCCTGTTGGATTGATTTGACACTTTAATGTGTTGGCTGAGAAACGCTGGAGCTAGTGAGTTATTTTGACGTTGTTTTATTGCTCTCGGCTTCAAGCAAGAGAGTCTGAGAGAGGGGTAATGTTTAGTAATGACTTCTAGTAGAGCTCTTTAGATCTAAGTCCAGAAACAGTCAGGCAGCTCACCAAGAGCCAAGGACAACGGTTACGTTTCCGAGTTTGTGTTTCTGTACTGGTTCATGTATAGGTCAATGATGTTTAAACATGCTTAATTCGTCATTCATATTTACTGGTAGATTTAGGGGATCTTGTGAAGTAGTGCATTGTTATGATTGATGGGTAGGGGGCACCAACCATGATCCGGCATACCCCTCAGCAAATATGCAGTTGCGACCCTGTCTGTTATTTTACTTTGGGTCAGAACAGATCAATATAATAAACTCAACCAAAATTTGCTAATAATAAAGTAATTCCTTTATTAGCAAGGTAAAAACCTCTCATTGTTACCTTATCTTTTTTATCTGCTTTCAAGGAATATAATTCAGGTTTGTGGCATGTCTGCTAAAAATTTAGAAATGTTGAATGGGGTGAATAATTGAGATATTGGTCTGTTAAACTAATCTGTTTGGTCCAGCCCACTTGACACTAGCCTACATAATGTGGAGCGTTATTTAAAATTATTTTAATAATCCTGCCAAAGAAAAGAAGTCAGCTGTTTAGACAGCCAAAATAAGTTCATTCCACCACATCACGATAAAGACGAGTCATGATGTTTGTCTCCTTTGTACCTTGAGGGATAGTGGGCCAAGTTGAGCTGAGGTAAAAGTGTGAAGGAAATGTAGTACAGTACTTAAAGGGCTTTGAAAAGTGAAACAGTGTTGCTATATGAGCTACATTTTTTACTGCACTACTTAGGTTAGTCCACAATAGGGCACTCATTTGTGTTTTGATTATTAAATAGAGCCCAAAACTGTTCTTGTTAGGTTTCTTAAGGTGTTATTATGTGATTGGTGAAGCAACATGCACTCAGAAAATACAGAGTTTTAATGATCTAGAATAAATTAACCTTCATCTTATAAATGTAGAAAAGTTGAATGGGGTGAATACTTGAAGTATTGGTCTGGTAAACTAATCTGTTTGGTCTTGCCCACTTGACACTAGCCTACATAATGTGAAGCGTTATTTAAAATGAATTTTAAACAGGATGACCAGTAAAACAAATGTAAGTACTGAGATTTAAGAACAAGTTGTCTTTGTTGACTTGTTTAACTGTGCAGCTTTCAGCATGGTCTTTTTCTTCAGTTTATCTTTAAGATCTGTCTAGGCTAATACAACTATTTTGCTAGCAAAGGATTTCTATGATGTGTGCTGAGTTTGAATAAATGCTGACACAGTCCTTTGATGACAGGCTTCCATACTTACTTCACAGCCATTGGATGGAAGTCAGACTGGCCACTGTACCCCATGGGGAAAATTGCTCCTTTGGCAATGCAGATGAAATTTTTCATCTGTTTTAGTTTACAACTTACTAAAATAATATAAACTGTAGAAACATGAGAAAAAAAGTTTAGAAAATGTAAAAATACTGTAGTCTGTTCACAGTTATTTCTATTTAAAATGGTGGACACCACTCAAATTCGTGAATGAGAGGCCATGGAATAATAGGCTATGCTTTAAAACAAAAAGCAGGAGGTCTATTTTTGCTTTCTCGCAACTTTTGTCATGTGTGTTAAAAACTGGAATAAATAACAGATTTCTTTGCATTCCTGAGGACAAGTTCAGGAAAATCTATGCATTTTAATGTAACAGGAAATGCAAAGAAACACATGACAAACTATGTATTGTTTTTCATATTAACACATACACAGCTATAAGCATGTTTTTTTTGACACAGGCAAATTGTCCATCTCCAATAAATGGAGGACACTGGAAAGCACTTATAGTAGCACTGACTTGAGCGTAGCGCTACGGAGACAGAAAAGTTGAACGAACAGAACAGTGTGTGTGTCTGTGCTCCATCCGTTTGAGGCTGCCGCTAAAGCCATCCTCTCTGGCTCCCTCCATGAGCGGGGTTTGGCATCAGGCACCAGGCCGAGGCTCATTAATGGAGGGTACATGCTTTCCCGGCACTGTTTTTGAAGCGATACATTTGACCTGAAGGAACAGTCAGACTCTGTCTCTGGCAATTAATTGTGATTTATATTCGTAATAAAAACATACTCCACCACAGACAAATAGAAGCTGAGCCTGAGTGAATGCTTAAAAGCAGATGTGATGACCCATGTGCACAAGAGAAGATCTTATAACGCAGCAGTTCTTATGAAAATATTAGTTATTTTCTTTTCAGAGTCCAGAGAAATCATATGGTTCTTTGGTCAAAGCAACAGGTGTGTGTGAGTGTGAGTGTGTGAGCGTAAGTGTGTGTGTATATGTGTGGAAGAGGGAGATAGCATTTAAACTGAAAGGGCTCATGCACCCACTCCACACAAGAGGCAGTATTCTGTCAGCACACACACACACACACACACACACACACACACACACACACACACAAACTTACACTCTTTCACACGAACATGCAAACAGAGTCTGTTTTCAAGTAGACACGCTTGTAGAGTGTGTATAAAAACAGATTCTTGTCCCATCATTTATACAAAGCTTGAGAGGGAATAGAGAAGACGCACAAACTTGCACATACACAAAACATTTGAAGGTTTCCTGATATTTAGCTAAAAATGCTTAGATACACCCATAATAAACACCCATAATGCACTGAGGGCATAGAACTCTTTAGCAACATATACTAAATGCAAACGTGATGCCAGTTTTATATGTCCTTGTGTATCCTTGTGCCAAAATGGAGTATAAAAAATAGTCATTTTGAAAAGAGATAGCTAGACATGCCGTGCTTGTCAAAAGTTTGGAAACACCTAGTCTTCATCGTTTTTGAGAGAAACATGTGTGTTCCTTTTGTTTATTTGCAACAAACTAGGTAATCTAAGGTTATAAAAATGACCAAACAAATATATAACTGTACAAATGCAGAAATCTATTCTAGATTAAAACCCAGGTTTACATACTCTTGGCTTCTGGACAGTTAGTTTTTCTAAACATTCAGCTGAAATACTTTTTGCAGAATATTACAAATGTATTCTTAATCTAGATGGATAATTGTTTCTGACCTTGCTTTCCAGTTCAACCCAGAGCAGTCCAGTGACTGGGCAGGCCATTCCATGATAGATAAAACCCCAGCCGCCTGTTATCTCAATATCTTAATATCGCTTACAGAGTGTGGCGTATGCTTTAGACCATTGTCTTTTTGTAGGGTGAAGTTGGTTCCAGTTAGCTGCATTAGCTGCATGAATTGCATGATGTTAAAGTATTGAATGGTAGAGAAGTTGATTATAGAATAAGTTTCTAATGGTCCTTGCACTAAGACTAAGCAGTCTGCTAACACATTTTCTTCTGTTTTCTGACTTTCATAAGTTCTTCTGTTAGAGTCAGACACTGTTAAATTCTTGTGTGCTTTTGCCTTTTACCTATTTTTTTGAATATAAACAAAAGGAACATGCATTTGTTTCAAAATCCATTAAAGGTGTTCCCAAACTTTTGACAGCAGACTCTGTAAGTGCAAGTGAGGGCTTATACTCCTATCAGGCATAACATTATGACTATCTGCTTAATATTGTGTTGGTCCCTCTTTTGCTGCCAAAACAGTCCTGACCCTTTGAGCATTAACAGCATTTACTCCTTTAGCAATTTGAGCTACAGGAGCTCATCTGTTGGCTCAGACCACACGGGTCAGCCTTCGCTCCCCACGTACATCAATGAGTCTCGGCCGCCCAGGTCACCACTGTTTTTCCTTGGACTACTTTTGATAGATACTGACCACTGCAGACCCGAAGACCAGATTGGAGATGCTCTGACCCAGTCATCTAGCCACTACAATTTGATCCTTGTCAAAGTTGCTGAAATTCTTACGCTTGTGCATTTTTTCTGTTTCTAACACATCAACTTTGAGGACAAATTGTTCACTTGCTGGCTAATATATTTCATCCACTAACAGGTACCATGATGAAGAGATAATCAGTGTTATTCACTTCATCTGTCATAATGTTATACCTGGTCTATATATGTATTCACAGCACTTCACTTTTTCCACATTTTATGTTAGTCTTATTCCTAAAATTAAACACAAATTTCTACTAACATTACCCCATAATGACAACCAAAAAGAAGTGCATTTGAAATCTTTTAAAACTTATTATAAATAGAAAAATTGAGAAAATCACATGTACATAAGTATTCACAGCCTTTTGCCATGACCCCTTAAAATTGAGCTCAGGTGCATCCTGTTTCCACTGATCATCCCTGAGATGTTTCTACAGCTTGAATGCAGTCCACCTGTGGTACATTCAGTTGATTGGACATGAAGAAATTGTGTAATATAGTAGAACTGATGCTTTGTATTTGTGTATTAGGGGTTTTTCACAGGTAATGTGAGATAAATCCAGCTGTGTAATAACTTTTTGTATTTGTAGAAATCCCCTTGAGTGTGTAATAAATACATATTTGTTATTGTACATGTAACTAGACCCACCTTGGGAAAGTTGGAAAAACTGGACATCTAAAGAATTGAAAAACAGTAAGCAACATAGTGTACACACACACACACACACACACACACACACACACACACACACACACACACACAC
>MU551704.1:348146-395194 GCA_024362625.1 Silurus asotus
ACACACACACACACACACACACACACACACACACACACACACACACACACACACACACACACACACACACTCATGAGTGACTATTTTACTTTTTTCAATTATTTAGATATCCAGTTTTGGTGAAACTATGTGAAACATAGAATACGATTTCTTGGCTGACAGAAGTGGAGCCTGATGTTTCATTATGCTGTTGGATCACATCTGCCAATGTGTTGTTTGTGCTAAGATGCTTTTCTGCTTACTGTGGTTATAAAAATTGTGTTACTAGAAATTTCTTAAACCAGTCTAGTCGTTCTCATCTGACAACTCCTATGAGTGTTCTTTGTCAAAAAACTGCTGCATACTCGAACGTTTTTTCCACAACTTTTATGGCGACTTTAGAGAGTGTCTTGTTTGAAAATCTTGGGCGATCAGCAGTTTGTGAAATACTCAAACCAGCATCTCTGGTACCAACAGCAGTTCTACATTTCAAGTAACAGACACTTTTTTATTCTGCCACATAATTTCGTTTGCCACACTTTCCTTTTTTGTCTCTTTCTCTCTCACTTTCTATACATACACCCACCAACCACCATACCAGAGAACAGAGACCTGGCTGTATAGAACTTCTTGCAACTAAGTACCTCCAGCTCCTGACCCTGACATCTTTACAGATTTCTTAATTATTAATTACATATTCTAGAGACTGAGGTTAAAAGATCACCAGAAAACATATATTTGCTACCTCAAGCCTTTGAATAATTTTTTGTCATTTATTTAATTTCTGTTTGACATTAATTGTTCAGACTCTTTTAAATATTCTACATAAACACACTGGACCTTGAACACAGTGTGGCTTTGCATTTATTAAGCATAGTGTGCAAATATGCCATGAGAGCTTTGATTGCTGAATTATACTCTCACAGAACCCAAATCAGCTTTTTTTAAATGTAATTCATACAGCGCACTTTTAATAATACAAAACATAGCACTTTGTCTAGTTATAACCACTTTCTGTCTGACATTATGAATTCCAATAAACTACTGTTTAAGTAACATTCAAAACGGTTGCTATTTGACAGATAAAGCTATTTAAGTTTCTAATTGTGGTACACCTAGATATTATTTCCTGTTGGCAAAAATACAAACTACAACAAATGCAAATAAATGCTCATTGAGGCAGGACTCACATTGCCAGTGCAACTCTATGAAAGATTTCAGATCCAGTGGATAGGACTGTTATTAACAGAGATGCTACTAATAAAATGGAATTATTTTATTTAATTAATTATGCACTTTCGTACGTCGGACGCCGCTAAATGCCAAAAATTAAAATGTAAATTATGTAAAACAAATGGCATCTTATAAATTACAAAACAATTAGGAGAGGAAAAAAAGAGGATTATAGAGTGAATAGTGGCCATTTATTAGAAATGTGCATTATTGTTTCTCATGTAAAGGCTGAAAAAAATCAGAAAATTCTTTTTTTTTATTCTTAATTTGGAACTGCAAGTATTTGTATGTATACATAGAAGCATTGACACCTGATTATATTTACACTAGTGCTCAGAAAATGTATCACAATGTTAATATATTATAATATCTTAATAATAAGTTATCTAATCAAGACAGGTTAAGTCAAGTAGGATTTTTTGTTATATAATGTGTATACACTGGAGCAAAATGTAATTTCTCCAGGTCCATGAGGCAACACAAGACTACATGAAGTGCAAATGCACAACTGTATGAGACAAACAATAAATATTCTTTTGTCATATAGCCAAGTCCTGCTGTAGAAATATTACAAACTGTAATGTGCAGCAGAAACACATTCATTTAAAACAAATAGCCTGCTTTGTTTTCTAGCTTCAGTATGAGGACATTTTCTCTTTTCACCAATGTTTACTTTCACACTTCTTGATGTGCTGCCATTTCGAGTTTGCTCAGTAAGAGTGATGTGCTGTCAAGTGATGGATGATGTTCTCTTAAGACTCCTCTTCAATTTCCATTACTCTGTAACTCCATCTCCTTTAGTTTATCCCTTTTTCTTTATTTACTTTCTATCAAGCTTGTCATCTTAACACAAGAAACACAAGAAAGAGAAAATGTAAGATATAATTAGTAAAGATGCATATTTGTGGACTAGTGTTAGAATCTTACTTGCATAATCAAACAACCACGTTTTATACATCAGACTCAATAAAATGCCAAAAATCTTGGCTTCTTGTTTTCCCTTAACCATCTTCATCTCTGGAAACTAAAATCATTTATATTGCATTCCTCATGCTCCATCACCCTTTACTTCTCACTTTCTGTCTCCCCATCATTCCCTCCCTTTCATTTTCCCCCTAGTCCTCCTCCGCTTCTGTCACACTCAGTTAACTCTGACATGCCGGGGTTTTTCTTAAGAAAAGCAGGCCACATTTAGGACTGTGCAGCTCTTTTTTCAGATACAGTACTGTCCACACTCTTCTAATTCAATTATCCACAATGTCATACCAATTTTATACAGCATTCAAACAACCTCTCCTCTTTTATCCTCTCTTCTCCTCTCCTACTCTCTCCTCTCCCACTGTCTCCTCTCCTACTCTCTTCTCTCCCACTGTCTTCTCTCCCCCTCTCTCCTTTCTTTTCCTCTCCTACTATTTCTTCTCCCACTGTCTCCTCTCCCACTGTCTCCTCTCCTACTGTCTCCTCTCCTACTCTCTTCTCTCCCACTGTCTTCTCTCCCCCTCTCTCCTTTCTTTTCCTCTCCTACCATTTCTTCTCCCACTGTCTCCTCTCCTACTCTCTCCTCTCCCACTGTCTCCTCTCCTACTCTCTTCTCTCCCACTGTCTCCTTTCCTGTCCCACTGTCTCATTTCTTTTCCTCTCCTACTATTTCTTCTCCCACTGTCTCCTCTCCCACTGTCTCCTCTCCTACTCTCTCCTCTCCTACTGTCTCCTCTCCTACTCTTTTCTCTCCCACTGTCTTCTCTCCCCCTCTCTCCTTTCTTTTCCTCTCCTACCATTTCTTCTCCCACTGTCTCCTCTCCTACTCTCTCCTCTCCCACTGTCTCCTCTCCTACTCTCTTCTCTCCCACTGTCTCCTTTCCTGTCCCACTGTCTCATTTCCTCTCCTATTCTCTCCTCTCCCACTCTCTCCTCTCCTACTCTCTTCTTTCCCATTGTCTCCTTGCCTCTCCCTCTGTCTCCTATCCTCTATTCTCCTACTCTTTCCTCTCCTCTCCTCTCCTCTCCCACTGTTTCCTCTCCTCTCCTTTCCTCTCCTCTCCCATTGTCTAATTTCCTCTCCCACTGTCTCCTCTCCTACTCTCTCCTCTCCCAGTGTCTCCTCTCCTCTCCTCTTTTCTAATCTCCTCTCATCTCCCACTGTCTCCAAGTCTCTCCTCTCTCACTGTCTCCTCTCCTCTCTTTTTCTTTACTATCCTCTCCTCTCCTCTTTTCTCCTTTCATCTTCTCTCCTTTCCTCATCTACTCAACTACCACTTCCTTTTTCTGTCCTTCACATATTTCTTCTCATCTATTCTCATCTTTGCTTCCCTCTTCCAGTCTATCCCTTCTCCTCATCATCTGCAAGCTTTAGGCTATTATTAACTTAACTTATGAACTGTAGGCTATTAACTGAAATTATTTGCCATAGCAACTCATACTCATGGTGAAGGTAACATATTTACAGTGCATGCTCTTAGAATTTGGGCATCTATTAATCTCCTTGATCCTGATTTCAGCTAGCAGGAACCTGCCAAGGTAACACTTTAGTACCGATGAGAGGCGAGTGTATGCATATGAGTTCCTTTAGAGTTATGAGTTTATACTGGAAAAGAAAGTAAGTTAGTATTTAGATTCTGGAGATGAAGCAGGAGGCACTAAAGTGTGGTTAGAATGTGCAGCATAAGAAATGCATTCTTTATTTTCTTTTTTTCTCTCTCGTTATACGCTTTCCCTGTCTGTGTATGCTTTATCAAGAAGACTACTTCCACTGCAACTTATGCAAACTATATGTTCATGAAGCCAGCTTTGTGCAAAGGGCATTTGTCATGCTGGAAAAGGTTTGGGTCTCTAAGTTTAAGTGAGGGGAAAATGTTATTCTACCGCACCCAAAGACATTCTATACAACTGGGTGCCTTCATCACATCAGTTCTGGGATTTTACTTTTCAATGGAACAGTCAGCTGTCTTTTTTTCCAAATAGTATATATTCATATTAAATACAAAATGGATAGAAGTCAGTCACCCTGGCACAGTTCCAAACTCAAACCTTTCAGGAACATCTCTCTGAAGCAGAAGTATACATTGTTTTCACAGTTGGTCTCGAAGTTGAACTCACTCTATACTGTTTTGGACAGTTTCGCAAAATCCCTGTGATTTAATATAATGTGGCAGCCCGGTGACCTCTGTGTGTGTGTGTGTGTGTGTGTGGGTTTCTATGCCTGTTTCTTCTTTACAATAGCATATTCCTTGCATGTTCTATGTACGATGAAACTGTACAGACCAGGAACATCGAGTGCTCGTGCTTGACTTAACTCCCTAACTTAACAGCCCCCAAACACACACACAACATAGGTCAGAAAAACCAAGAAACTGTCTAAACAGACACATCCACACACAGTAATGAGAGCTGCCTCACAGCCCTGTGCTTTTTGAACAGATGACAAAGGATGGAGAGGCATTTGCACACAATGTCTAAACGGCTGCGTAAACAATCTAGTGCATTCATTTTAATACTTTATGTGCAGCATTGCCAAAGAGCTCTTAAAGCCAGCTAATAAGCTAATAAGACAAGACAAGACAAGACTTTATTTGTCCCACAGTAAGGAAATTTACAGCAGCAAAGAAAATACATTTGAAAATATAAAGCAGGGACATATATATATACATATATATATATATATAATATACACATCACAGTATATAAATACAAAAGAAAAAGACACAGTCTATACAGTAGTTACACTTTCAAACAAATTGCACATAGGTAATATTGCACGGTTAAAATTGTGTTATTGAACAGTTGTTATTGCACAAAATATGAAGTTAAAAAAAGCACAGCTATAAAAAACACAATAGCAATGTTGATTATGGTGACTAGTTCACTGGGAGCAGCTCAGCAGGGAGGAAAGACCTTCGGTATCATTCCTTCAGAAACTTAGGATGCAACACTCTGTCACTTAAGGAGCTGCTCATAGACGAAACTGTTTCATACAGGGGGTAAATGTCGTTCAGCAGCAATATAATAATATAATATAATATTAATTCTTAATCTAAAAAATGCTGTTGGGTAAAAAGCTTGCCTGGGTTTACACTAATTTCATGTGTAAAATGCAGAAGGCTGAAAGGATCAAACGTTTAGAAGTTTTGTTTTTCTTTTTCTGCATGATGGTTAGCTTTGTGAATCTAGTCAAATTCTTGTTAAAAGAAATCATGTATCATTTTTCTGTCTATAGATTTTTGTGTAATGCTTTTTTCTAGTGTACCACTTTCCTTTTTTGTGTATTAATGATTCCTTTTATTCCTGTGTACTTCTTGTTCTGTTTGTATGTATTGCTTTTCCTTTTTTTTGTAAAAAATCTATTTCTTATTGTGTATTACTTTTATTTTGTGTTTATTTTTAAAGAATGCAAGAAAAAAAATCTGAATAACTTGGGCAAATGTACTGCATTTTACAATGAGCCAGTTCACTCCCATGCTGTTCTGTACATTTTATTAATAAAATGCTGATCAGGACCAGTTCACATTCACTCAGATCAATATGACAAAAGGTTTAAAATCTATTGTTACTTGCATCTGTATGCCGGGTTTGATTCCTGGCCAGGGAAAGTTTTTTCAAGTGCAAAAAATACTAAATTGTTTCTTGCATATTACATGCTTGGAACTTAAACAGTTTAAGATGTGCATTTTATCCTGAATTTGTAATGTATAAGCGGAAAAGCAAGAATATTGTGTTTGAGGGCATGTGGGTCATAATGCAAAAAAAATAAACACAAAAAAAACTAATGCAAATCATAAAAAGTGCAATTAGAGTATGTGTAAAGAAATTCTCAAAATTTGATCAGATCATGATTTTAACATTGATGTCTCTCTAAACACCTTTAGGATGAATTGGAACACTGACCCCAGGAGTCCTCACCCTCAGTATTTGACTTTACTAACACTCTTGTGGCTGAATGAGCACAAATCTCGTTTTTCTGATTTTCTATTGCTGTTGATGTTCTCATGACTCTCCTGCAATCTTTGAGCTTTTCCTTGGTTAGGCTTTACATTTTTCTGTGTACTTCCCACCCCCGTGTTAAACATGGATATCTAATAACTCCTTATATCCAGATCCATTTACACACATACACATTTTAGTGTGTGATATGTTTACGTTCCTGTAATATACGTCATCTCTCACCTCAGGGCTTGACAGCGGCCCGGTGACTCTGAAAGAACCTGCCTCTCTGCTGGAGATGGATGATGCTGAACAAATCATATTACAATGCCAGATTGATGGACACCCCAGGTGAGCCGGTGGCATCTTTTTTCTCCCTTACTAAACTTTTCATATTCTTTGTCACTCTCTCTATTCTGTCTATAATATGACAATCAATGAATGATGTTCAGCGAGCATTTTACTGTATTATTCTTCCACTAAAATATTAATAATCATCTTATGATAGTGAAATAATGACTGTGTTCCCCAGTTTCCTTTCTGTTCATGTGTCATTTTTACTTTTGTTTTTTGTTTTTATTTTTTCATTTTCATATTTAATTTTTTTTTTTACTTTCGTTTGTACAATATTGATTTGTCTTGTCAAATGTCCTTGGAGTATAAAGTCTGTGTTTTTTTTTGTTTTTTGTTTTTTTATTAATTTTTTGTTTTTTTTGCAGACCAAACACGAAGTGGTTTAAAAATGGAGTATTTCTAGCAGTTAAGGAGAAAGTTCTCACTCTGAAAAAACTTGCCCCTGGAGATTCAGGCATATACAGCTGCTGTGCCCGCAACGGAGCCGGCCAAATCTGCAGCAACTCCAACTTCACCCTCAACATTAAAGGTATGGATCAATCTGCCTGATTATATCTGTTTATCTAGCAATAGAAATAAGGTGCATGTTCTATGTTTTATTATGATTATAGTGAATAATGGTAGAAATACACACATATTACAGTAGTTTTCATTTGTTGCTCTCTCTGTATATTTTTATTTTGAGAATATTTTTTACTCCATTTCATTAAAAAAAAAAAACGTGTTGTTCCTCTTTACTTGAAAGAAAATAGAGTAATCCCGTGTTCATCGTGGTGGTTACGTTCCAAAACTGCCCACAATAAATGTAATACCGTGACAAACGGACGACACCCCAAAAATACTATTTTATGTATACTGTACTGTACTGTATTAGCATTTAACTTTATTTTATAATTCATATTTATATTTTAATTAATAAATGTAATAATTGTAATATAAAACTCCATGAAAACAATCCGCTATACGTTTTTTGGTCTATCGTGCTGTTTGCGAGAGACCGGGAAAATCTGCCAAACAAATTATTTAAGTGGCAAATGCAATTCCGCAATTAAGCGGGGGATCACTGTACCTCTAAATTAAATAAATGACAATTTGTTGCACCAAATTATCTGTGTAAAGCTGCTTTGAGACAATGTTCATTGTTAAAAGCACTAAACAACTAAAAAATATATTGAATTTAATTGAATTGTTTCCAGTCTATAACCAAAACTACACTGTTCTTGTAAAAGTTTGCATGGAGTAAGAAAATTCTCATTGTGTGTGCAATAATAGAGGACCTCTTTCCTTATAAAGGAGAGTGAAACACTGCCTTACATCGGTCTTTAAAATTTAGTTGTCAGATATTAGTACTATTATCTTCTGATCTATTAATAATTAATTACATGCCAACAAAAGCACTCTCTATTGCTCACGCCTGCTAGGAATGTGTTGTGTACATTTGAGTGGGGATTTGTGTGTATGTGTGAGTTGACTTGTCTTTTCTGTGAAGTTGGTTTACATCATCCTAGCTCAGTGTTCAGTCCCCTGGTGGTCTAGTGGTTAAGACGCAGCGCTCCCACCGCTGCGACCCGGGTTCGATTCCTGGGTCAGGGGACCATCCCCAGCCACTCTCAGTGCCGGTCCCAAGCCCGGATAAATTGGGGAGGGTTGCGTTAGGAAGGGCATCCAGCGTAAAACATGTGCCAAATCAAACGTGCGGAGGATCCGCTGTGGCGACCCCTAATGGGAGAAGCAGAAAGAAACTTTATCCTAGCTCAGTGTTCCTGTTTCGTGTATTTCTCTTACTGTTTTGTACTGTGTAGTCATACCTTTTCTGCAGATCTTTGTCTGTGGAGCCTCACACACACACACACACACACACACACACACAAACACACATCATAAACACGCTTCAAGCTAGCGTCAGGAGTCTGACTTGACAGGAACTGGGTTAAAATTGGAAAAAGCCCAGACAAGCTTTTTCCAATACAGTTTGGGTGAGCTTGTGTCCAATAGAGCAACAGATTCATGTTTGTGGCTGGCAGGAGTGGAACCAGATGTGATATTCTGTTGTTGTACTTATTCTTTGTACGGTTTGGCAATGTTGTGTGTTCTGAGATACTCTTCTAAACACCATGGTTGTAAAGAGTGATAATTTGATTTTTACCATAGACCAGTCTAACCATTCTCCTCTGACTCCTCTCATCAGCAAGCTCAATGGATGGGGGTGTTTGTACCTTTTTGTGCAATCTTTAAAGATTGTTAGAACAAATTCAAAGAGCTCAGCTTTTTAATATTTCTTAACCTGAATGGAAAGAGTGTGTATTACTCCTCTGTGCTCTGACCTGGTTTAATGAGGTAAAGGTGAGTTTATGATTTGTCTGTACTGGGGGACTTGTCACTGCTGTCAGCAGCCTTTAATAACACAGCCTATGAGCCACGTCTGTAAATATTTCAAAGATTAGATGATTTCATCAGCCCCTGCCAATCTGTCCCTCTTTGTATTGTGTCCCTGCAGATGAAAACATCTGTTCTTATAACCAAATGGCAACACACACACATGCTTGACTCCATCTGTCTTTGTGTCACAGATAGGACGATTCCTCGAGTGCTGGTGGCTCCAGAGGATCAGGTGGTGTTCAGGAACGAAGAAGCCATGTTTCATTGTCAGTTCTCTGGCAAACCGCAACCTGTTGTAAATTGGTTACATGAGACAGAGCCTGTAACCAACAAGTCACGGTTAGTTATTATTCCAGTCTTTTCCCCCATTTTCTTTCTATTCTTTTTCTTATTTGACATTTTATTGGTTTTATTCTTCTTTTGCTTTACTTTAGTTTTTTTGTTTTTTCTGTTTCTGTTTTTCGAATTTCTTTTCTTTTTATTAAAGCAATTTTTTTTCTTTTTTTTAATAATTTTGTTTTCTTTTCTTTTTTACTCTGTTTATCTAGTTGAACTTTTTTGCTTCAGTAGAAGGTTGTGAAAATCAATTGTAAAAGTCTCTGTGTGTGTTTTGTCACCAAAACAAATGCTTTTATTTGTGGAGAAACACGCTGTTCCTGTCTGTTTCCTCTCATGTCTGTTTCAAAGACTCAGTACAGGGCAGCTCAGAAGAACTGCATTATACTAATTGTATTCAGCTTTTTTCTGTTGCTGTTGGCACTGAAGCTGTTTCTTTCTGCACAGGATCTCCAAGGTCACTTATACCCTAGAGTTAGTGTAATCAGTAAAGGTGTTATTGCTGAGATAAAACAGAAAAATGTAGAAAGAGACTCTGAAAGTTGTTCTTTATTGCCTTTCATATATACATACATACATTTGTATGTTTGTGTGTATGTATGTATGTATGCATGTATTTATTTGTTTATTTATTTATTAACTTAATTAGTAGTGCTTGCAAAACTCTTACAATGCTGTGGCCTATTATTTTATTCTACATTTTTTGTAACCTGGACATTTAATTACTCAATAATGTACTAACTTACTAGTTACTTGTTTGCTTGCATATTTACCAAATTGCTTATGTACATATTTATTTACTTACTTGCTTACTTTTTTACTTACTCAGTTACTTACTTGCAGATGTACTTGCTTATTGTCTTGTTTGCTTGCTTGCATACGTAGTTACTTGCTTACTTGTTTGCTTACCCTCTTACTTGTTTGCTTATTCAATTACTTTCTTGCCTATGTACTTATTTAGTTATTTACTTACTCAATTATTTGCTTGCTTTCTTACTTACTTTTTTACCTACTTAAATGCTTGCTTACTTAAGTGCTTGCATACTTGCTTACTTACTTACTTACTTACTTACTTGCTTATGTACATACATAATAATTGCTTACTTATTTACCTACTTATTTAGTTACTTACCTAAAGCAGGACTGGACCCAAGTGCTTTCAAAGAGTCTTCACTATTTAGTCTTATTAACTCTGTACAGAACTCCTGAGAAAGGTTGCATGTATGGTAATTGATGAGACATGATTCCACAAACAATGATCTGCTTTTAAATGTAACTGTTTGTTTGTGTGTGTGTGTGTGTGTGTGTGTGTGTGTGTGTGTGTGTGTGTGTGTGTGTGTGTGTGTGTGTGTGTTTGTGTAACGTGTTTCAGGGTTACATTGTATGATAATGGGACTCTTCACATCAGTCAGGTGAAGCCTCGGAATACAGGCCAATACACTTGCGTGGCTCAATATGGAACTATTCATCAGGTGCAAGCACAAGCTACTCTGCGTATTGCAGGTAAGTGCTAGACACACAATCATGCATTTACACTCTCTCACACACACACACACACACACACACACACACACACACACACACACACTGTTCCTCATATATATATATAATTCGCTCAGTTTTTTGCTCACACCTTTAATAACATTTCGATTAACACCTGTCAGTCTTTGTCTTTTTGATAGACTAATTGCCTTTTTGGCATTCAGTTGCAATCATCTCTCTCACAGAGTCCTGCTCTGGTGCTTCTTGCTTTCTCTAAATTTCCCTAATGTGTGAATCTAAACTGCTACATTTCTGATAGAAGACTGTCACTATATTAAGCCCTTAGGTGATTATATGGGTGTGTACAGTCTAAACTTAAACTCTTTAATAAGATCTATTATATTTTGTGAATTAATCTTTTTTTATGTTTGAGTTATGTTTATGTTTATGGCAGAGGTTACTCCAACTAGAACTAAACTATATGAGAAACAATTTTATTATATAAAAATAAAACAACATACAAGTACAATATACAATATACAAGTTTTTCTAGCAAATTGCCAGCAAAAACATACTGACATATTGCCATATAAATTTAAATAGAAAAGCTAGTTAAAACGTCCTTTAATATAAATAAACATTAAACATTTAACACTGTAAAAGTAGAAAAGTAGAATGATATACTGTATGTCATACTGTGTATGATTTTGCATTGGGCAAATGAAATTTGAATTTAAATAGACTGATATGAAATTACAATATGAAAGAATCAATACATTGTCATGACCAATAAATGAGCTATCTAGACAGCATGGATGAAAACTTCTCCCACCATAAGTTATATGTTACTTGATTTTTTATTGAGTTCAAGCTCAAGTCAAAATATGACTGTAAGGACTCAATAATAAATATAACCCTGATATTGACTGGTTGTGATTACCACACATAAAAATAAATAGATAAAATCATTAAAAAAAAAAACTTGTTTTCAGAACTGCTGAAATGATCATTTTCACTTGTGTTTACAGGAATGTAAAAATAATTAATGCATACCTTTAAGGATTAAGTACAAGTGTGAGAATTTCATGGGGGGAAAAGATATGGCAATTTTAGATTTTTACTTCAGAGAAATCCTTAGATCTTCTTTGAAGGCTTAGACAGGTTCCCATCTGACACACACACGCACACAGAAATGCACACACAGCTTTCCCTATCACCAGAAGGACACATTTGTTGCATAATACTAACCTTAACGTGGCAAACACTGAGTACATAATTACAGTATAATAATTATCTTGCATGATCTCTAACGCTGCAGGAACTGACAGATTTTATTTGACACAGGTCCTGGTTTAATCCTCTTGTCTTTTACCTAGAAATATTCTATACCTCAGTATGTGTTGAAGGTTAAAGATAAGCTGCTATACTGCTGAACTTTCAATGCAAACGCTAAATTAGCTCGTTATTTCAACATGTTGATACATGACTTTTAGAATGTAGTTACAGTTAACTACAGTTGAGTTTTGTTTGTAAAATTTGTTCTGTTTGTATGTTAAGTCGATTGATTCTCAAAGTATTTCATCCCCTTTCCTATTGCAGAGATTGAAGATATGAACCCCAGGGTGTTTAGGTTCTTCTCTGCTAACAACAATGAGCAGCTAATCTGCACTCCTCCACATGGTTACCCCAAGCCCGTGGTTTGGTGGGAGAAAGATGGTGCCCGAGTGCCCAGCGAGGGCCGGGTATATCAACAGGATGGAGATCTGATCTTTAGTCCCACTGCAGTTGGAGACTCAGGAACTTACGTATGCATAGCACAGAATAAGGCGGGTCAGAGGCGACAGGAGGCCAGCATCACCATCGCAGGTGAGTATGGACCTCGTCCACAGGAATGGAATATATTACCAAGAACTGTCTCCTATTTCATAGCTATAAAAATGGACATAGTTATTTAGAATAGAAAATTTTTTTAAGACATTTTTTAAATAACTACTCTCTCTGCCCCACCAGGGCCTCCGGAATGGGTCTCCAAACCCCAAGACACTGAAATGGAGGAGGGGCAGCCTGGGTACCTGCACTGCTATGTCCAGGCCACGCCTCCTGCAGAGGTCATCTGGTACCGCAACATGCAAGAGATCAGTGAGGAGGTCTGACTCATATTCTGAGAATGTCTTTCATTCTTCAGGTTTAATTATAGGTCTACTTTTTTGTATTAAATCACTGTATTTTATAAAGACGAAATCATTTTTTAATGAATGCAGACATTCAGTTTAATTTATGCTGAACCGTAAATGCAGTTATTAAATGTTAAGTTTGATATACAGGTATGTTAATTGAATTGGCATCATGCCCATTATTCAAATTTTCAGAGTGTTTATTCCATTTTAAGTTGTTAAGAGCTCAGCTGTCTTATTGCCATCATTAGTAGAGAGAGCATTTAATGTCCATTTGCTTTCAGGAGTTATTTTTTCAGTTTAGATCAATTCATTTGATGTGCATGGATGTACATTGGCCCTAGTAGATTTAGTTGACTTCAAGGCTGCTGAGAAACTATAACAAACATGTATAACATCTGGTGCTATATTAGAAAGCACAGATGTGGTCTTCGGATTTGAAAATATATGGTATGCATTTGATAGTAAATTTGTTTTAAAATAAAAACAATAATAATTTAGGTTTCCTCTGGGTTTACCAGTTTTCTCACATCTCCCAAAAACTTGTCAGCAGATGAATTAACTGTTAAATTGTCCCTTAGTGGGAATGAGTGTGTAAATGTTTGGGCATGATGAAATAATCTTGTTTTTCTGGGATATGGCCACAATGCAGGTTATTGCAGACATTTACATTCATTGCAATTGGCATAGACTCTAATCCAGAGCATCTTACAATTATCTTTGTAATATAACTGTGCAGTTGAGGATTTTCCTCCAGGGCACAGCAGCAGTAGCTTGGTGGTTCTGGGTGTGACTAATCATTAGTAAAACATCTTAAAAAATAAGCCAGCCTTTTTCAGGTTGCTAAAGATGAATTGAATAATTGTTTTACTAATCATCATTTTGTCTTTATCTGCAGAATTCTCAGTTTAAACTTTTTCCAAATGGGACTTTGAGGATAAACAACGTGGAGGTATATGACGGACTGGTCTATCAATGCATTTGCAAGACCGCGGGTGGTACCCTAAGGGGGCAGGCCAAGGTCTACGTTTTAGGTGTGTATATGTGTGGCTGTGTGTATCTTATCTCCTCCAAAGTCAACATTCTTTCTGTACAGCTTAGTTTATCTTCTCTATTGTTGAGATGGTGGCACTCTGCGGCCACAGATATGTCTGATAAACCCATTACATGTGGTAGTATCCTCCATCTCCATCACACAGCCTGGATAGAGGTCTCACCTAGTTTGTTGTCTCATATTTGTTGAGGCAGATCTCTCTCTGGTGTGGCTGTGTTTGAGTTTCATTTCCTAAATAGTGGAGCATGCGAGTAATTAATAAATAATATGTATTACTCACATATTACAATAATATACAGTACAGACCAAAGGTTTGGACACACCTTCTCATTCAAAGAGTTTTTTTATTTTCATGACTATGAAAATTGTAGATTCACACTGAAGGCATCAAAACTATGAATTAACACATGTGGAATTATATACATGAAACAACTGAAAATTCTCATATTCTAGGTTCTTCAAAGTAGCCACCTTTTGCTTTGATTACTGCTTTGCACACTCTTTGCATTTTCTTGATGAGCTTTAAGAGGTAGTCACCTGAAATGGTCTTTCATCAGTATTGAAGGAGTTCCCTGAGAGATGCTTGGCACTTGTTGGCCCTTTTGCCTTCACTCTTTGGTCCAGCTCACCCCTAAACCATCACGATTGGGTTCAGGTCCGGTGACTGTGGAGGCCAGGTCATCTGGCGCAGCACCCCAGATTCTTGGTCAAATAGCCCTTGATGCCTTCTGTGTGACTCTACAATTTTCATAGTCATGAAAATAAAGAAAACTCTTTGAATGAAAAGGTGTGTCCAAACTTTTGGTCTGTACTGTATATACCAGGACTGTCAAAATTTACTGTCTTAACGCAAATTAATTTTAACGGCACAAATTTTATTAACTATAATTATTTGACTACTGTTATTACAAATATAAATAAATAAATAAAAAAGAGGCAAAATTTAAATCTCCAATGCAACACACATTTATGGTTCCCTGGTGGTCTAGTGGTCTAGTGGTTAGGATGCGGCGCTCTCACTGTTGTGGCCCAGGTTTGATCCCCGGTCAGGGAACCAACCCCAGCTATTAACTGGGTTAGGGTTTATATATATATATATATATATATATATATAAAGAGAGAGAGAGATCTTAAAACAGCAAATGGTGAGTACAAATCGGATGGGGACTAAAAGTGATCAACCTAATAGGAAGCTCATGGTTAGTTTTTGCTTTACTTTTAGGCTTTCTGCTAGGGAGCCAGTCTAGCGAACATGGTTTTAAAAATAGTCTGCATAGAGTTTTAATGGCTTTGATCAAGTGAATTGAATAACTGTGTCGCCATATTCAAACTATATTCATAATCTTCTCAGTTAAGCTTCCAATCAGATACTTGATATGAGTACTGTGGACACAGTTAGAATTTTTATTTTTTTATGTAATTCCTCTTGTCTTTCTTTTGAGAAGAGTAAAAACTATAAATCTTAATTCTATAATCTTGCTTCTTGTCAAAATACATACAGTTCAAGAAGTTCAGTTAAGGAAAACCTTCAGTTTTTTCGGTTGTCAGACACACAAGATAGTCAAAAGGAAGAGAAATAAGAGAAATCTAAATAACCTATTCTCTGCCTAATTTAACGCAAAAAACGGCAATTTTTTTTGTTTTGTTTTCTTTCATTTCTGTGAAATGGACCTTGTTGTTGCTCATGTACAGTGTGTGATGTCCTGTGTGCATGTTCCAGAGAAGCTGAAGTTCACCCCTGCTCCCCAGTCTCCACAGTGTCTGCAGCTGGATAAAGAGGCCAGTGTTCAGTGCTCCGCTACAGGCAGACAGACTCCTACTATACTCTGGACCAAAGCAGGTGAGAGACATTGCTTTGGTTTACAGAGTGAAATTAGGCAATAGGTTCAGTTTATTAAAATGTTTGATAGTTTTATTGGTTTCTAAAAAAATGTTTATGTTGAATCCTCTCACCTTCTCTGTGTCTTTTCTGTAGATGGAAGTTCTGTCCCTGCTCATATAAAGCAATTCAATGGCACTCTTCAGTTTGAGAAAGTGACACGGAATGATGCGGGGAACTACTCCTGTGTAGCCAGTAACCATCCACAGGGAGAGATCAGAGCCCATGTCTCACTTACTGTAGGGGGTAAGAATAATTGAAATGTTTTCTTAACTCATTTCATCATTCTTGAATAACAAAACATTGTTTTTACAAGATGGTCAAAAATGTTATTAAAACCTTAATATGAAAACAGTCATTATAATATTTATGAATGTGATGTAATGCATACTTTTTTCACTTACCTCCACAGACTTTTACATGTCTTCTGCAGTTTGTTTAGAATGTTTTTTAGAATTGTTTGTACTGGTCAAACTAAATGCTTTTTATAGCATTTCCAGTTATGAAAATTGTCTGTTTTTAGATATAGTAATTTATTTTTTTCAACCTCAGCAGTTATTGCTTTAATAAAACTTGCTTACATATTTATTAAACTAAATAGGATTCGCCTTTATGCCTTAATGAAACACATTTAATAAGATTAACTGCTAATGTAGATACTGTAGCTCTGATATTTAGTCTGTGTTGCCTGTTTTGTAAATAAAATGCACAATTGGTGTTCATTTAGTTTTTTCTGAGAAACCAAGATAGAGGGAAACTTTGCAGTGAATGCAAACTCCCACACAAATGTGTAAAAGCAGTGGGGCAAATGAGTGGGGCTTGATGAATTAGTAATAATGTAAATAGTTAATGACCAAGTGTATTACATCTCTCAAAGTCAAATTTAATTTGTCACATACAGTGAAATCTTTTGTGACTGTGACAAAATGTAATAAAAAAACTAAAAGCGTGAAAAAAATGAAGAATAAAAATAGAATAAAGGACAATTTTATTTACAAATCATAAAACAGAGTATTGCACAAAAATAGAACAAAATACAACTTACTGTAAAACAGCATTTGTAGAGGCAGAGGCAGTCTGACTGGTAACCTAATAAAGTGCAGCTGTGCAATTCGACATTTTTATATTTATTTTTTGAGCCTCTTTGAGTGGACGTCATTGTCGTGAGCTGGTGTGATGTAATGTTCTGCGCCCCCACACTTTTATACACCTGTATAATCACAAGAAAGTGAAAGACTTATTTTGTTTATTCTGATATGGTTAAATTAGTTAAACAGGACAGTTATATTGGAGCACACCTGCAGTAGCTCATGGTTTTAAAAAGCCAAGCTGAAAATAAAGGTTAGTTGTTCGACCTTTGATTGGAAGTTCATGAGTTCAGAGTAGAAATCCTCTTAAACTTCAGCTACTCAGTTGTACAGAAAGATAATTGTAAGGTGTTCTGGAAAAGGGTGTATGCTAAATGCCATAAATGTAAATGTAAAAATGCTTTTTTCATATTGTGTCATTGCTTTTCAGTGTATACAGAGTTTAAGGTGGAACCGGAGTATACTACAGTGTATCAGGGTCACACGGCAGCACTGCACTGCCAGGCTACTGGAGAGCCCCAGCCTTACATTCAGTGGATGGTCAAAGACAAAGCACTGTCTACCAGCACCAGCAGGTCTATCTTTGAATTATTTATTTATTTTGGTGCACTTTTTGGCCACTACTAAGTGAAATATTGTTGTGTACTTTCGGATCTGTGACAGCTTGATAGTCGTTTGTTCATAGAGAATGAAATCGCCTTTAGTACAATATTACTTTATTTATTCTTCTTATTAACTGTCTTTTGCTTTTTCAGATTTAAAGAGATGCCCAATGGTTCTTTGATCATCAGCGACGTCACTACTGCCGACACGGGAAAGTACACTTGTATAGCTGGCAACAGCTGTGGCATCAGACATCGAGTTGTACAGCTCTACGTCGTAGGTAAAAACGCACACATGCACAGTGGCTGATATTACAATTTAGCTGGATCCTGTTGATGTCTAAAAGTGGTTTACAGTGCAAAAATTACAAAACTTGCAGCCTTCTCTCTAAAAATGTTACATGTGCATTATTCTCATACTGTAGAAAGAATCAAAAGAAAACAGTTACCAAAGTTTAATAGTGTGCAAGATATTATACCTTATGGTATGAACTTTTACAGGAAAATAATCAACAGCAGCATGCTCTAGTGTGACAGGGTACCATCTCAACCAGCTTATTAAACAATGAAACTCTTTCTTCTGCCCTCACTTTAGAGAAGCCAAACAATAATCGAGACAGTGACGAGGGGAAAACGCCATATAAGATGATTCAAACCATCGGCCTGTCTGTGGGGGCAGCTGTTGCCTACATCATCGCCGTGCTCGGCCTCATGTTTTACTGTAAAAAGAGACGCAATGCTAAAAGACTGCAGAAGGGACTGGATGGGGAAGAGCCGGAGATGGAGTGTCTTAATGGTGGGTGTGAACGTGAATGCGTTTGATAGAGACATTACTCTTATTTACATGATGTAGTTGTCCATCCAACCTTTTATTTGGAGTTGCAGATATTTTAATCTAATGTAACACAAGTGACTTTTTTTCTTCTGAAAGGCAGAAGCCTAACTGAGGAAAAGAAGTATAATAGAATAATTAAGTTTCGTGAATTGCTGTAGGACAATTAAAGCAAGAAATGCTGCCATCTTGTGGTTATAAATGAGAGCGCACATAATCTATTTATTTAACACTTAGATGTTTCATTTATCAGGTTTACGACGACCTGGCATTCGCATTGTGCATAACTATGTAAAATGTATCATTATATTTTCCTAACCTTTGAATTATATCGACCCTTTTGCTTTTTTTGCTTATAAATGATCATGTAACGCTGTAGAAGAGAAGATGTGTAGTGAGATAAAGTGCAGGTCAGGTACTAATTGCTGAGAAAGAAAACAGCAAGATAGTCAAGTAAAAAATATTCAAGTCAGTATGTTTTGCTGACTTACATATTCTGCATAAGGAAGCGGTGGCTCAACAGTTTAGGGTTACTGCATAGAAGGTGGAGATTCAAGCCCCAGCATTGCCAATCTGCTACTGTTGGGCCCTTGAGCAAGGCCCTTAACCTCCTCTGCTCCAGGGGTGCTGTATCATAGATAACCCTGTGCTCTGACCCAAACTTCATAACAAGCACGGATATACGAAAAAAGAATTTCACTACGCTTTAACGAATATGTGACAAGTAAATTCCTTTGTCTTTCTTTCTAACAAATCATGTTATGAGGTTCCACAAAAAAAGATAATTGGACAAAAATAAACATTTAACCCTTTATGAACAGGTAAATTGGAAACACCCATTATGTTTTTTGTTGAATTTCAACCAGTCTTTGCACTCATCACTTATCTGATTCTTTGAAAAAAAGATTGACAGAATTACTGAAATTGCCTGCTGACGTTTATGCTGATAAGTACAATAATATTTAATTACATTTACTATTTATGTACAACAATTATTTCTAACTTTTTCGAGATCCACAGGGCTCTGTGTAAAATAGTACTTCTCTGTGTCATACTTACTAGGAGGAGCTATGCAGCACAATGGCCAAACTACAGCAGAGATCCAGGAAGAAGTGGCTCTTACTAATCTAGAGACAGTGTCTACAGCTGAAAAATGCCAAAGCAACACAGACAAGTTCCACTTTCCCAGGGCAGACTTACAGATCATCACTACATTAGGTAAAGTATCTCACCAACACACATTCAAAGTGTCACACACACACTGTCCTAAACGGTTTAATTCTGATCTTTTGGAGTCCTTTTTTGTGACTGCCCATGAAAGACACAAGGCCAGAGAGTGTCCCACTCCTTATTTAGAGGTTCTAAAGGATTCTCACAATTGTCTGTTATTTGTCCTTTATGTGCCCTTTGGAAATGCCCGCATTGATAACTCACCCGTGGTGTCTTATTGATAATCGATATCGAGTAGGACAGTTCACAGCTGATGAGATTGCTCAAGGCAAAGAGAAACCTGAACAACACTGCTTCTTGCTTCAGCATTCCTGCCTTCCTGCTTGTCAATGATGCTGCCCAGATACAGTATGTGTGACAGCTTTAAACCTCGATGATGGCTGGTTGATAATGTTGACAATTTTGGCTGGTATACTGTAACTCATGAGAAGCTTCCTAAGACTTGTCATGTCTCACTGTCACATGTCTTTTGTAGTCAACAAAACTGAGGTACTGTAGTGAGCGTAGTTCCCCTACACTGACTTTTTAATTATGCACAATGTGGGGATCTTTTGTGACGGGGGTCTTTAAATTGATCACCCTTCTTAGCGACTTTGATAAGGTCAACCTCCTAACACCTGATCCTTCCTCCAGAAGTTTTCAAACTGGAATGAAAGTATGTCTATAATTGTTTCTCAGTCTAAGAATTAAAACTGTTTTAGGTTCTGCTTCCTTGCTATTCCTTGGTGGCTTTCCATATACTGTATCCTTTACTGTTTGCTGGTCACAGTTAATGGGCAGATCCTTGTCAACTGGTGGAATCTCTAATGGATTTGTGACACAGACACTTTTATGTGTTCCTTTAAAATACTTAATTGTTGTTGAGCGTTTCCTGTTTGTATTTGTTTTATTTCTCTGATCTCACTTTGTCCACTCTTCTCATTTACCTGTGCTTGTCAGCTCTGATATATTTTCTTTCTGTTTAATTCACATCTGCATACACTTCATTAGCTTTCTCTGATATTTATTATTTTAATGTTTTCGCTTCTTAAATGGACTCTGTATGTTGTGTGGGTTTTTTTGGGCCTAGTACTTCGTCATTTGCTGTCAGTGGTCTCTTCTAATTTCTTCTTGTGCACGGTTCTTTCAGCTTCTGTGCATCATTTGGAAGTCCTGTGTTGTATTTCTGGCATTGTGTTGGTCTTCTAATACACTTTTTTTAAATCTAGTTTGAGCCACACACAAATGAGGATCAAGTAAAATGTTCTGCTCCCTGTGTAACTTACATACACTGCATGGTTCTTCAGAATATTTTTATTTGAATTACATTGATGTGGTTTGTTTGGTTCTCAGTTACGTTGTTTGGTGAACTTTAAAATGTACGGTATATTCTGCTGTGGGAACACATTGCCACTATTGACCAGATTGTTAATAGCACACAGATCTACAAATCTCTTGCATTATTGTTGCCAAGTTTTTGAAACAGAATAAGATGCAAGGATTAGAGTGTTCCACAATAATCTTAATCATTTTCTGTATAAATGCTGTACTTATCTGAATCATTTAAATGTTTATAGATTGCTTATGTATGTCTGTGTCTGTGTGTGTATTAATATGTGTGCAGGCGAAGGGGAGTTTGGTGAGGTGTTCTTAGCCAAAGCACGGGGGATTGAGGAAGGTGAGGAACAGACTGTGGTTCTGGTGAAGAGTCTGCTGAGCAGAGACGAGCTGTCGCAGTCTGAGTTTAGGCGGCAAGTCGACATGTTTGGAAAAATGAATCACAGCAACATTGTGCGCCTGCTCGGCCTCTGCAATGACACAGAACCTCATTACATGATCCTGGAATATATAGACCTGGTAAATAAAACCTAGCCATTTTAATTGCATGACCCTACGTGTGTAACACAGCTTTTTTACTGTGTTTCTGTTGGATAATTGTACTCTGTTGGCATCCAAACTTAGCACAAGCGTGTCCAGCTCCAAAGGTGGGTGGCCAGATCTGATCATATTTAGAACTGGCATTAACGCTTATTTATTGTTTTGTGAATATCATATCCACATACCGTTCACTGTTATACATGGAAAGTTATATAAAAGGTTCTAGAGAATGACTTGAATATAATCTAATTATATAATGCATATCTCGTTTTTTTTTAGGGTGATTTTAAACAGTTCTTGAGGATTTCGAAAAGCAAAGATGAGAAACTCAAACCGCAACCTATCAGTACCAAAACCAAAGTAAATCATCTAACTTGTCATTTTTTGCATCCAGAAGACACTGCTATTTTGAAAATAAATCACAAATCTTTTTTAATGCTTAGGTTCTACCTCTCTCTTACATGCTCTCTGCCCATCGTGTTTTACCCTGTCTTTTTTTAGGTATCCTTCTGTGCCCAGGTGGCTGCTGGGATGGAGCATTTGTCCAACCATCGTTTTGTCCATAAGGACCTGGCAGCCCGGAACTGCCTAATTAGCGGAGAGAGACAAGTCAAGATTTCTGCACTTGGCCTGAGCAAGGATGTCTACAACAGGTCTATACCACCACATTCAGAATGATGCACATCATTTCATCGCTTTTCATTCTCATTCAATGTCCACATTAAAATATTACAAAGCAGTCATTCGGGAATATTGTCAGGTTAGAGAGATTCTGAAAATGCGGCTTAACATAGAACATTCTGACAGGTTGGAGTGACCCTGTATTAATTGTGTTTAAAATAGGGCTATGATGAAATCCTATTTTTCATTGATCATACTGTACCAGGTTCCTAATTTGATCCCTCCTGCACTCCCATTTTTCACGATGTGCAAAAATTTGTGAACATCACACCAATATGTGTTTTCCTTCCTCAAACTTTTGCCACAAAAACACACAATTGTTTAAGACCTGCAAAGAGTTAGGACCCCAGACCCATTGAGCTCTTTTGAGATGAACTGAAACACTGACTGTACCCCACGCCCCTCATCCCACATCAAGGCCCAACCTACTAACATACTAACATTATATATATTTATATAACTTTACTGGCATTACTGTTTTGTTATCATGCTACCAAGCAATAATTTATTGTATTACTGGATTGCATTTCTCCCTGTTTCGCCCTCTCCCTCAGTGAGTATTACCACTACAGGCAGAGTTTGATCCCTTTGCGCTGGCTACCTGCAGAGTCAGTCTTTGAAAATGACTTTTCCACCAAATCTGATGTGTGGGCTTTTGGTGTGCTGATGTGGGAAGTGTTCAGCCATGGTGAGCTGCCATACTCCTCACTGAGTCATGAGGATGTACTCGAAGGTGAGAACACAAACGATTACGCATAGCAACCGCGCACGTTGCGTTACGCGTATAGAACATGCTCACATCTATTTTTGTGTTTAGCTTTTGTCAGTGTCTCTTATCAATGCATGTCCTTACAGAGTCTTTGTGTAAAAGTGAAGTATGTGTATCTGTTGTAGGCCTGCAAGCCGGCACACTGAAGCTTTCTGCTCCTGAAACATGTCCTTCTAAAGTCTACAAACTGATGATTCAGTGCTGGGCTCCCAGTCTTAAAGAGCGCCCATCTTTCAGTGAGTTAACCCAGGCTCTGGGAGACATTCCATTGGACAGTAAAGTGTGAGGACTACATCTGCTCCTCCTTCCACCGGATGTTTTGGAGCAATGCCTTTCCAGTTCTGCTCTGCAACAATCACAAACTTGCTCAGACTGGGTCCCACTCATTTCAGGGAGCAAGCGTGCATTAATGACAAACAGGGGCGTTGATATCAGGGCAATGTGTCTGTGTGTGTGTGTGTGTGTGTGTGTGTGTGTGTGTGTGTGTGTGTGTGTGTGTGTAAAAGAGAGTATGACAACCCTGGAGACTTCTATCTGCCTTAAACATGGCTTCATATGACATGCTGTTGACTATTCGATTTCAATCGCCTGTTTATGCTTTTAATCTTCAGCTCTGCCTCTTTTCTACCCTGAGATCTCCTTCTTTATTTCTGGAACCTCAGACAATCTTTAAGGGGTACGATCTTTGAATTTGATCTTTCACCTCTGTTGGCGCAGGACAATCCACCCCCAATTAGGGCAAAACCCACAATGTGGCTCCTAAATATGCTGGACTCTGCATTCGATGCTCAGCTGATGAACTTGAAGTTGTTGTGCATATAGTTGCGTGTCAGAATGTATGTGTTTTTGTGCGTGCTTTTTTTATTTTTTTTTTAGTTTTGCAAAGTGGATTGGTTTCCAAGTCAAAAAGAGCAATGTTTGGAAGAGAGATTGACTGTTAAGGCTTTATGCTCCAGAATAAACTAATACTTCTAGTATTTGGTTTGTACACATGAAAGTGCAAGGAGAGTCGGAGATATTTAATGACAGTTGTACTTTTTTAATTTTTTTATACTTGCCTTTTTTTTACCTTGTGGTGCTCATATGAAACCATAATATTTTGATGGAGGAAAATTGCAATACATCTTATTGCCTACAAGCCTAAAGCCATGATGAACTATGTATTCAAGATTTCTGCATAGCGATATTTATAACCACCTCACTGTATTATTGCTTGGCAAAGCTTCTGTTACGTTCATTTAAACCAACACCATGCACTAAATACCTGTTTTATATATTATTTTTTTCTTTTTCATTGTAGAAGGATGTATGTGAGCCTTTATTTATGATGAAGGTTCTGTGTTTTTTTATGTTTTAATGGAATGGTACTCTAAATGGTACTCTTTTATAAGATTATATACTCCACTCATTCTAACATCTATTTTGCAGTTAGAAAAGTATTGTAGGGCAGCTGAGAGTTTCAGTGGTCACCATCAAATTTACGGGCCACAAGTGCCTAAGACATGAAGGATTTTTTTTTACAACTTAGCTTTCAGTTGATTTTATAATACATTTGCTTTGTTTTATTTTTTATGAATTGTTTCATATCTAATCTTTTCATATGATATATTGATTATTTTCTGTTGGTTTGGTTGTTTATTTCTCTGAATAAACACATGGTCCTTGCCTTTTTTATTTTTTTATTTTTATTACATATTAAGCACTCAGTGTTTTGTTAGTCTACTTTAGCAAAGGTCAAAATAATCACATTGTATGCTGCTTACATTAAACATTCACATTTGTAATAACATGCTTGTATTACATTTCTGAAATTGCTGCAATGGCTGAAATCATAAGACTGTTATAATACTCTACAAAATGTTGTTAGATGATGTCTGAGTCGAGTCAAGTCAAGAAACTTTTGTTGTCATTTCAACCATATATAGCTGACACGGTACACAGTGAAATAAAACAACGTTCCTCCTGAATCCTGGTGCTACATACAACAATCACAGAAAACAGAAAACACAGGGCTAAGGACCAGTAAGTGTCCTCCACACTTAAAGTGCAAACAGTGCAAAGACAACACAAGACAGTGCAAGACAAATACACAAAATACAAAAAAGCTCCGCAAATAAACCTGTTGTATATTACACACTGTGGTGTGTAAGAGACATAAAGTGAACAGTAACAAAACTGAGACCTATGGGATTAAGTCAGCCTGACTTTAGATATTATTGAAGTAGATTTCTTTTTTTAAAAAGCAAAGAAGGAGCAGAAGACAATTAAGCATGCCAGCAAGAGAAGTAAAATACTGGCGCATTCAAATTCGGTTTCAAGTATATGATGAAGCTTTTGTGTTTTTTTAAGTTTTAATGGAATGGTACATGACAGCTGAGAGTTTCAGTGGTCACCATCAATTTCACAGGCCACGGTGCCTAAGACATGAAGGATTTGCATAATGATTCATACCCTCCTTTATTTTCTTATACTTCTCTACATTTTGTAGTGCCACAAACTAAAGCTGAAATATCCTATATTTGAAATTGTTTTATCTGATTTATACAGTATGCCTAACAACAATCGATTTATATTAGATAAAGGCTATTTGTGAACAGCAATTTTTAAATCTTGCTTAAGTTTTTTAAATCATATTGACCTTATTTTAGTGAGTCATTGCAACATGTACACCTTGTTAATTTTGGATCATTTCAGTGTTGAGTTATGGTTATAGTATTGTTTTCTTGTTGGAGGTTAAACCAGAGATTTATTCACTACTAGAGATTTAAAGCACTTTTGTACGTCGCTCTGGATAAGGGCGTCTGCTAAATGCCGCAAATGTAAATGTAAATGTAAATGTAAACCTCCACCACACCCGATTGTACACTGGAACAGGTATTTGGTTTCCTCCAACTCGCCCTACCAGGTTTTTTTCAATTCCTGTTGATAAAAAAGAACTTCCTATCAACACGAGCCTACATGCAGAGAGAAGTTGTTTAGAAGAAAGAATTGTTTAAAGGGAAATCCTGGGGTGCTTTTTCTTAAAAAGAAATGTTCACACTCCTCTATGGATCACATTCTGGGAAACTTTTTTTATTTTTATATGTTCAAAAACTGGTTAGATCATGAACCTGTTTTGTTATGCATTCACTAAACTCCCTCCAAAGTTCTAAGCAGGATTATACATGATAGAGTGAAAAAAAAATTTTTTTTTGTTTTGGTTTTTTTCACACCTTTAAGAAATACTGGGAAATTGCACAATCCTTGAGCATGTGTCTGTGCAACAAATAGCAAAATATATAAAAACTAAGTTCATATTTCTTCTAAGCAATGTTGAGATTTGATGTGTTTAAAAGACAAAAGGTTTTTGCTGATCTAAGCACAGAAGTTTGGATGATTTTCTGTCCCGTTACACCTTTATCATTAATGGTTTTAATCGCAAATGGTGTAGAAAGACCTGGAGTTTTCAATGTATTGTGGATAACTTCGTCATTGATTTGGCAGATTATATTTTATGACTTCAAAGAGCATTTATGACCATACCAAGCAGCAGGCAGTGGGTTATATTAAGATTGGTTTTTTAAGATTGGTATTTTTCTTACCCTTTTTAAATCTTCCTTGGTATTTCATTGTTACATAGAAAAATCCATACTTTTGAGGTAACATTGCTGGCAAAGTTTCTACATTGTTAGGATGGTCAGGTGTAGGTGCCTTTGCAAACCTCCCATCATAATGAAAGCAGATGTTGTTGGGTTGCAATGATGAGAGGTCAGCATGGCTTTGATCATTTTGGACATTTCATGCATCGTTGTAATCTGCTCAGTAGAGGGCGCTATGGGTCTGCACATGTATTCTTCAATGCAGACAATTCAATCAACTAATATTAAGCTTTTAAGCCAACCCGTATGATCAACTAATGGCTATTTTTGTCATCATCTCTACAAAAACACTAAAAGATATTCTTTAGCAATCCACTCTAGGGTCATTTTTGGATTGATCCACATTCATACTTGCTGCAGTGAAAAACCAGGGCTTCTTTCTATAATGTTTTTGTGGTTTATTTTTATATTAAAGGTCTCTTGTTATTAGTTTGTGTATGGGTGTCCTCGAAGAAGGCTCACAGAGTGCAAAGTGTCTTCTTGTTATAGCCAGAGATATGTGTTCTTCTGCAGTGATGGGTGTGCATCTTGAGTTCTGCTTGTTTTGCTATGTAAATACAGCCCTGGGCTCTCGTGCATCACGTCTCCCTTTCACCTATAGCAGAATAATGCAATTTAAAACGGCCTAGTCTTTGCTCTCTCCCTTTAGGCAGCACTGCTCATCTTTTTTTTTTTTTTGCACTTTGTGTGCTTGGGTTATACAATACAAAAAGTTCAGAACTTCCTTTTATGGCTGGTATTTTGGGTCTATTTATCAGTATAGGCTTACTTTCTTATATAAAACATCCACTGGTGTTTATTGCACACCACATTCTTTTGACAATGAATTGCAGCACACACGCATCTGGACTAGCCTGATGTTGTATTGTACTGAGATAACCTCTTTACGTTATAGTAATAGATCATTTTCATGTGTTGCATGCTCATGTTACTATTTCTGCTTTGGGATGTATTAACAGGGGAACTGCTTTGTTGTAGGTTGTACTGGAGACAAGGGGAAGGCAGAGATAAATGTACAACATTAAATATTTCAATTGAATAGAAATATATTTTTCAGCATTAACATTATCTCTCCCTTATATCTTTACAGGATTTTTTCACAGGAAACTTATTGCACACGTTACAATGCAAAACTTTAACATCAATTAATAGAAGTCTATGACTTTTTTTCAGACACAAGTTTGTTAAAGAGCACTGGAGTTGGGGGTATGTGTTCTAAAAGTTCTGGTGCAAAAGAGTTCAGAAATAAAAGAAAAAAACATGTCCACTCCATGAGAAGTGTATTTACATCCAAAGGCGTCCAACATAATTGATGTTCGCCCGGGTATGGACAGTCTCCCTCCCCCTTTCCATGATGACGTTCGCACGAGCGCAACCATTTTGGTATTTATTCTAATAAGCTCCACGCTTGGTCCAATCGTCTTGCGAGCAGTTCTCTCTGGAGCCAATCATTGGTCGTCACTGTGACTCACCAAATATGGAGCGACAACTCCTTATAAGGAAACATTGTATCTCTTTATATGGAGGAAAGTAGATCTGCGCGGATGGATTTTGTGGCTCTTAAGCAAAATATTTACAATATACCCAGGAGACCCTTTCACGGTTTTTGTCTCAGTAGTGGTTCAATAAGAGCCTGTAGAGGACTCTTGTCGTGACTGTATATTCATCCAAGCCGGGGGACATGCATTAGGTGTATACGGTGCGTACTAGATGACAAGGCGGATTGGTCGAGACGGCGCTCTTCGTGATTTCCTTTTAGAGAGAGCGGCGCGGGGTTTGGGAAAACGGGGAGGTGATGTGAGGTTGTAGCCGGTTTGAAGGCTCCCGGGGACAGCAGCAGCAGCAGCAGCAGCAGGAACACTTCAGTGAAAAAAAAGGGGGAAACTTTGTGTTGGTAGTTTAGAGTGTTCGCTGATTTTTACTTTCATTTCGGTTTATTTGAATGTGCCTGCGTTATAAGATTTCCTGCTTATACGAACACCGACGGCTGCTCGGCGTTTAGGCGTCTCACGTTTTCTCATGAATAGGATGTTATCCAGCCCGGCTGGGACGGCACTGAGCGGAAACGGATCAGCGGGCGCGAGTGGTGCGGCTCACGGCTCTGTGGTGCTCGGCGGCGCGCTGCGTACTGGGCTCGTCCGGGCCGGACAAGTAGTGACCAGCGGAGCTCCTTTCCCCGTTGCAGCAGGACGTTTGGGGGAAAGCGCGGGGATGCTGGGAGGTAGCGGGCCTGGGATCTCGTCCAGACCGGGTGTCAGACCAGGGAACGGTAGCGGACTGAGCGCACTTCAAGCCGCCACTCAGCCCGGTATGGGCGTAGGACTTGGTGTAATGAGATTTGACCGGGACAAAGAAGTCGGCGTTCCGCAGGTATGCAGCGCCTCTGACGCTGACTCCGAATCGGGAGACGAGGACGAACCGACTGGCTCTTCGGGAAGCAGCAGGCGGGGAGTGAAGCGAGAGAGAGCGGAGATGGAAGGCGCAGGAATCTGCCAAGAGGCCGAAGCGCAACCTGGGGGTTACGGGGTGCTGACCGGTGGAGTCGCCGGAGCAAAGCCGGGCAAGAAAACACGCGGGCGAGTCAAGATTAAGATGGAGTTCATAGATAACAAGTTGCGACGGTACACGACTTTCAGCAAGAGGAAGACTGGTATCATGAAGAAGGTGAGCTTCTCCCACCATGAGCAGCTTCAGTTTCTGATTTATACATGCATTTAAAAGATGATTCGAAATTGTTCCTTTTGATTACAATTATTTTTTTTTGTCTAGGTTTTAATAAGTGTCAAAGAATATCCGAAATGCAGTTATCTGTACTAGTTCTAGGCCTGAGTCGCATGTGCTCTAGACTCCTACACTGCTCAGGTCATATAACCTTTAAGTGCTCTGTAAACAAACTCTGAATGACTTATGGGATGGAGCAGGACTTTAAACTCCCCATGAACTTTTTTCAATCTTTGTTTATCTCTCACACACACAAACTCAACTGTCTCACAAATATATTCTCTCTCTCTCTCTCTCTCTCTCTCTCTCTCTGCGATGTAATGGAGATGACACTGTTGCATGTCCTCTTCTGTGGCAAATGGTGGCTGGGAATTACAACAGACCCCACTGGCTGTAAGCTTTAAATAGAACAGAGCAACTGACATTCTCTATTTCAGACCACCACCACCCTTCTTGTGTGTATACACACACACACACACACACACACACACACACACACAGAGTTTGGCCTACATGAAGAGTCTCCTTCATCAATTGCACTTAACCTGAATGTTTTTGCATGCTAGTTTTACATGGCTGCTGTAACATTGTGTCCTAGCTTTGTCATGACTGGTGCTCAGTCCTAAAAAGAGCTAACATATAGTCAGATGTCAATTTATTCCCCAGATCTAAGGAAATGAGCATCTGCACCAAAAACAAATGAAAGTAGAGCCAATCAGAGCTTAATTCCAATACACTGAGTAAGTCCACCCATCTGCTTTTTGTTCTTCAGGGCATCAGGTTGATGTAGGATGAGTTTCCTTATCTTGCGTATTACAACATTGAACACAACAGTCTATTATTAATTCAAGTCCATTTGTTTTCCATGGTGAGTGTGAGAATCGCTCTAAACTCGTTAGCAAATATTTACAGCTTGTGGTTTTTTGTTTTTTTTTTCCTTTTTTTGTTTTGTTTTTTAGAAACCACAAATTGCTGTCAGGCCTTGCAGGTGATTAAGAAACGCTGTACTGTCGTTGCTTTTTAGAGACTCTACCACATAGTGCTATGGTTGCACCTTATTTATTTTGTTGGCAAAGACCCCAGTTCTAGAAAGAGTAGGTAGGTAGTTAGGGTGATGTTTCGCTCTTTCCTCAAATTATTTATTTATTTATATATTTTTCCCCCCTCCACCTTTGTAGGGTGTTGTTGCATGGATGCTGAGTTTGGCATACTGCACATCTGTTTAGGTTTGTAGAAGCAATACGAGTTGCACTAGAGTAATGTGGCCTTTAATGTAGTGTTTGACCTTATTTGACTAAAAAGAACCAAATGTGAGGATTTAAATAGCTATTTAAGTAAATTGGTCTTTTATCTTGGCCATAAAGCACAGCTGAAAGCTCATTCATTCAATTCTGGACAAATCTTCATCCTACAGCAACACTGTGCCACCTGTCCAAAGGCATCTCTATATGTTGTGGAACAACTGTAGCTTCTCTCCCCAACACATGGGCATTTAACTTGATCCCTGTTAACGTGTAGAAGGTCATCACCTGCCCTCGTTCCTCTAATCAGATGTCCAAACGGGACTATGATGTCACTCCTGAAGTTTTCTATAATGCAGTGTTGTTCCCCAGTAGTCCTACTGTTCTTGTAGCAACCTGCTGAATTATCCCTACATTTTCTTCACACACCAACAGCTGGCCTGAATCTCTGCACTATTGGCCATCTCTCAGTCTCAGTCATGTGGAGCAACAGTAAAGGTTTACAGTAAGTGAGTTGGTCTGGAGAACATGCCTGATGTTGCTGTGGCTGAAAGTCAAACAGGACAACAGGTTTTATCTTGACCACAATGCTTCCTGCAGTGATTTTGCTTGATATGGAGCAGTGTGGAACTGTGCCAGTGAGTCTCAGGTTTTTCCTTGCTGACAGGTGTTGAACATGGCATGGTTCGTTGCTGTTGTGTAACGTCTAGGTCCATGTGTATTCTGAGATGCTTTTCTGCTTACCACTGTGGTAAAGAGTGATTGAGTTACTATAGATTGGGCACAGTTTTGCCAAAACTGAATAGCTGAAGATAAAAATAGGCCACTTGAGTATTTGAGTTACTGCAGCCTTTCTAGCAGTTTGAACCAATCTTGCACTTTTTCTCAAAAATTAGTTTTTCCACCAACAGAACTGCTGCTCACTCAAATTTTTATTTCTTTATTATTGCCACATTCTGTGTAAAACCTAAACCTAAAGTCTATTTTGTATGAAAGAGCCTGGAGATGTACAGTTTCTACAAATCTCTAACCACCCATCTGGTACCAATTTCCATGCCACATTCAGAGTCACAAGATCACGTTTTCTTCATTCTGATGTTTGGTGTGAACATATCCTGAGGCACACACCTATAATCTGAATAGTTTATCTTTGCCTTGCACAGCTGCCACATAATTAGCACTTAAATGTTTGTGCACATGCATGTATACACACAACTGTGTTTTACTATGTATAATATGGTATTGGTAAAATGTTGGACCTCTTGTTTTGTCTTCTGAACAGGTTTTTCAGTGGGATTTAATGAATTCCAGCATTAGCATGATCTCAAATGTAATATCTTTTTAATTTGAGATAATACCTACTTGTAATTGTTAAATCAAGAATATTATCTATTTTCAGCACTGAACGTTTAACTTTGTATGAAATTAAAGGGCAGCTGTGCTTTCCAAAGTGAACAGTCATGATAGCACCGCAAGCCGACCTTTGTTCAGCACGCATATCTACATATGTGTAAAAGTAGAGCACACGGATGTGCACTGGCATTACGGTTATCAGTTGGCTCTGGCTGCAGCTTAGCCTTTCCGTAGGGCTCAATTCACGATAATTTCGGTCTCTGCAGTAAAATGTTGTTTACTAGCAATATCAAGATTGACTAATCTTTTTCCGATTGCTTATAGCCTAGCATTATTTAATTATAGAGTAGAACAGCATGAGCAGTTTTGATCAGATGCCAGAGTAGTTAAATTCTCTGTGCAGTTTAATTTCAGTTTCAAAACCAACTGTGGAACATGGCATTTGTTGATCGAGGTTTGCATGTGACTTGAGCCAGTGTTTTGTGGGCTGTCCAATCGTAACATGTTCCTCGATGTTGGATTTTTCACTCCGAGTTGATCTGTTAACAATAGCAGTAAACAATTAATTGGATGCCTTCAGAGTAGTACAAGTATTGGCAGTATTTGTACACCACCACCACATAACTGCTTGTTTCACTGAAAAGTGAGACATACCAAGTAAAACAGCCATAATCCATAGCAAGTAGCTAACTGTGTTAGTCTTTTGATTAGCAGTTTAATTTATTTAAACAATTTTTTTTGTGGAACGCTAAAACATCTGACGACTGTGTGTGTGGGAGAAATCTACCTGGTTGCATGGGTCATCAGTAATGGTGAAAGTACAATGTTTGAAATAGTGTTAGGAATTGAAAAACAGTCAGTGATCAGACCTGGCATCTGAATAAATTGTTGTGTGAGAGGCTGAAAACAAATAAAGATAATTAAGTGTTTTGTTGATGTGAATTAATCATGTTTGAATCAGCACATTATGTAATGTTTGTAACAGCCATAAACATTTATATTTTGATCTGTTATATGTATGTGTATGTATTATTATTATTATTTTTTTTTCCCAATAAGAAAAAAAAGAAATGCTACTCTACTGACTTACCATCTGCAAACACCTAATTAAAATAATAAGGTCTTTTGAACATGATACTAAGCCACAGATTTATTCTTAAATAAAACTGACACATAACCAACCTTGATAACTACATCGAAAAAATACCTAGTTGTTTTATTGGAGACTATAATGTCAACTAACTGAGCTTAATATTTTCTCAGAAAGCAGCAGTTTTGGGTGGCTTTTATCATTGATACTATGCTACACATTTCCTTTGTCACCTATTGAAAGCAAGCAGGGATTAAAAGGCTTTTAATGAAGTCAAACATCAATTAAGCCATTATGCGGTAATTACAAGTCACCTGCCTGTCCTTACTGCTCCTGCTCCTGGCTTTGTAACCTTGAACCTTCCTTCAGGCAAGTGTCACCCTCTTGTAAAGACTGGCTCCCTTTAGTGCAGAGGCTTATGGGTAGGAGACTCTGGAAGCCATTCACCCTTTGGAATGATCAAGTATGTAAATGTAAACAAGATCCAGTGTGCAAATAGCAGTTGCTAAACAACACAATCCAGAGTTGGTTAAACTAAGTTCTTACACTTGTTTAGTCACAACTAGGCTGATTAAAAGGAGGCAGTGTTCTTACTGCTCTAACACATTATTACAGAACTTCACTGTGTGACATGTATGTCTTATTGCTCTGTGTCTCCTCCTGTTGCAGGAAGCATCTCATCAGCCATGTCATAATCAGGTTGAAAAGCCTGCAGGCTTTTGGTTTAGACACAGTCGGTGATGTAACATAGTGCTGATGAAATGATGAAAGCGCTGTTCAGACATCTGTTTTGTCTCTTCAGCATTGAGTAGGGTAAAGTTTTAAGGCCCCTGCCAACCAGATCATTAGTATTCCCCCCCCTTACAATCTAGTTAATGTTGAAATTGGCATGGCAATAATATCCTCTACTCTGATCCAAGTCAAATGGCATCATTTGTCAGCAGAGTTAATTATGTTCTCAGAGGAGTGCTGCAGATCATGCCTTTACACTCCTGCTCATAAGCATTGTGTGCCTCACAGATGACTTCAGCAAAGTTCAGTCTGGGTTTCTGTCTGTCCGTCTGTGAACTTCAGTTCTGTCATATAATCTTTTAATTAACCTGCCATTTAAAACTACTGTTGTTTGTATGTCAAACAATGAACGTTAAAACGTTTTTAAGCAGAGAGACTAATGACAGTGTTACTAAAAAATGAAAGCTAAATATTAATGTTCTCATGTAGTTGAATGTTTGGCCACACTATGCAATAAATTGTTTGCATAAAAATTTAAACTCCTCTAATTACCTATGATTTACTGCATGTAAAAACCACATATGGTGTAACATGAGTGTGGTAACGTTCAGGAAACAACTACTGTACATGGATAGACTTAAAATCTTAAAACTCACTAAAGGGCTCATAATACATGATTTGTTTTTCCTTTGTATATGTAAATGATGAATTTAAATTAGATTTCACTCGTGAAATTTGTTCAGGCTGTGTCGGCTCTGTTAATGTTCGAGTTTTTGAATGTCTTTGAATCTCTGTTCATGTTTAAGCTCATTTGGTGCAAAAGTATATGTAGGCAAGAGTTGTTCTGGAGTAACAGCTTTGCAGTTAGTCATGGTGTATTATCAGAGGTGGCAAAAGTACACACATCCTTCACTTAAGTAGAGGTACAGATACTAATGTTTTAAAGACTCTGGTAAAAGTTGAAGTACAGACTACTTTTTAAACTCAAGTTAAAATTGCACATTTATCTGTTCTATTTTTAACACTGTAATCAATATGGGCATAGACAAATGTGGATGCTTTATGCAAATGTTTGTTTATTATTAGTGAAACCAAACTCTGCATAGAGCATAAAGACAATATTCTTGTAATTGTGGTATTTTAAAATAATGTAAATCACCAGGATGTCAAACTGAACCTTTTGCTATGTTACCACACGGATGGTTAATTACATAGAGTATTTGTTTTCGATGTGAATTGGTTTATTCCTAGGTTATGTTTGTGAGGCAAGTATTCACTGAGATTCAGGGTGTTTTATTTATGTGTCTGTGATGAGAGATGACCAAGACTACAGAAAGTATGTCATTTCTTTATTTTACAAAAGCACACAACATTTTACAGATTTGAATCATGTATTGCTCTTATCTGTACAATCAAAAAAATGGTAGTTTTAGTTACCTTGCACAAAGGCAGGAAATGGATTGATTGGATCCAAATCGTCCATATGAGTAGTTTTATATGGTGTGCACATGTCTAATGTAGAAATGGCACCCACCAATCTCTATGATGGTAAAGATTCCATTATATCTTGTAGAAAAAGTGAGGTTTTTACCATTTTATCTTTTGTTAAAGTTGGAGTTATGGGCACCATCATCTCCTGAAGCCATGTATTAAGTTTAAAACCAGAACATGAAATATTGATGACTTTTGCCAGAAAAGCAACACTTAACACAAATAGTTTAAGGTGCGATTAAGTTTCATTGGTAAAGTGAATGAGCTTATAATAAAGAATAATATAATAATCGCATTGTGTTAAAATTAAGCGTGTGTATGGAGCATGGAAGAAATACCGCAGGGGCATAGAAGTTCCCCATGTAGTTGCTTCCCCCCCTACAGTCCCCACAGAGAACGAAATCAGTCTCGCAGTATCGCGCTCCCTATTTTTGGAACCCTATCTTCTGTTATTTTAGGTACGTTTTAGCCATACGTCAGAGTCCATGACTGCAGCTCTACTGGACTGGAGGTTTTTTTTTTTTTTTTTTCCTTCCCTCTCTCAGTAAGCTCCAGTATGCTCCAGAGGAGACCATGTGCCCAGTGAGGGTTCTGTTTTGTAGATTATGTTTGTAAGCATCACTGTGTGACCCAAAGCCACAAAATGTCTTCCCTTCATTCTATTATCTCCCCTGGGGCTTAATCTCTGCTTTTCTTACATGCATTTCTGAGCTCAGGACCAGCTTGGTGTCTCATTTTGAGTTTATCTTAAGAACCCCAGTGCCATGCAGAAGTTACCATGCTGAGCAGAAAAGTGTTGTCTTTTTTCATTTTTTTTAATATAAAATTATCATTTTGGGTCTGAAGTGTTCGCTGTTGTGGTCGCTGTTGCTGCCATTTGTATATTTTGTCCTTTTGTAGCTTCAACAAACCAATGTCTTCTTTATCACTACTTCCATTATTCCAGTGAAATGTGAGTTAACATTAGTTCTAATAATGCTTGGCGAACCTGTACAAATTGTATCTTCTATTTTGTTCTTCCCTCATGGCAGGCTTATGAACTCTCCACCCTAACGGGTACTCAGGTGTTGCTCCTGGTGGCAAGTGAAACAGGCCATGTGTACACGTTTGCCACACGCAAGCTCCAGCCCATGATCACCAGCGAGACTGGCAAGGCACTGATCCAAACATGCCTGAACTCTCCAGACTCCCCTCCCCGCTCAGACCCATCTACAGACCAGCGCATGAGTGCCACAGGCTTTGAGGAGACTGACCTTACCTATCAGGTGTCTGAATCTGAGAGCCTCGGGGAAACCAAGGTGAGCCTCGACACGGTTTCTAAACATTTCTGAGTGGTTTGCTTTGGGTAATAAAAGCAATGTGTATATTTATTGACTTTCTAGTAGCTGTAACAATGTCCTCCTGTTACAGCAGAGCTTTAAACAACTGCACACTTCAGGGAAAAAAATATATATATTCTGTTCCAGCTATTAAAAATAAGCACCTGAATTACAAAGCACGTTGCCGGCGTTTTAATACAAGCATGTTTAATCTGTTTCAGGATGGGTTTTAATTAATGACAAAGTGAGAACTGTAGTTTGAGACTTTTGGGGCATTTGAGAGTTTATCTTAAGTGAGTAAGGCTGGGATCTTTTGTCTATGTTGTCTTGGGATTGCCTTAAGCACTGCATGATTAATTGAAAGTTCTGGGAAGGTAGGTTATTCCTATATCAACCCAACCACTATCTTCAGTGCTTACAGCTGCGTTTTGTTTCCTTTGTCTGTGATAATGATGAGTCTCTACTCCCCCCACCCCCAAGATGAGTAGTGATGCTAGTGAATACTTTTGGTAAACGCTCTCAACCCAGTCCAAGCTGTGCTGTGTGGCGCATCAGTCACTGACTCAATGCACAGTTCAAATGCACAGGAGTGTGCTGGAGTTTCATCTGCCCACACTCTTTAAAACATTCACTGTTGATTTTGCCTTTGATTCCCCTCAGTTTTCCCACTACTTCATGCTTGGTAGCGTTTCAAAATGTCTCCTGTTTTCATGTGCACAGGATATTTAATAGGCGATATTTAATCTAAAGCCTTAAACGAATTCACAAATTCAGTGTTTAACTTCTATTGACCTCTTCTGCTTTCAGTTTTTTGGACATTTTTATTTCGTAGTTAATAATTTAATTTTTTCTGTAAATGGGAAGCATTAGGAACTCAAATAGATGATGCATCATTGGAAACATCACAGATTTGGATTTATGTGCAATCAAAAGCATGGGTACTCCTATTTCCTTTTTTTTTATTTTTTTATTAATAATCCAGTTTTTTTGCTTCATTTCTGATCATTTAAGATTATCTAAACTACCAGCAAAGCTGATGTGAATGCTTCTCATTTTTTTCTCTGTGGCAAATTATGCTACAGGATGATCGATACACAAAGCATAATTAAATTTGAAAATAAACCAGCTTTGAGCCCAGTCCCAGAGCTCCAACAGCGCCTTACACTCTGCCTTATTCTGCGTCGTACTCTTGATTAATTGATAGTCGCTTTGAAGCGACTTCCAGTTCATCCACTGAACTTCTCTAGACATGTTTTGATGTTTCTCAGAAGTTCTTGGATGGCACATGTACCCGTTTTTCCACACGGTCACCTCAGCTCAGACACACTTAAGCGCACCTCTCTCATTGATAAAAACTTGATTCTGCCTCCATGCCCTTATATGGTATGGTTTCCCTGCTCGTGCTTTTGGCCGGGGCCCCTCACATTCCTTATAGGCTTCAGCTGTCTTTTGAGTCCAATGTTTTCTTTACTCTTTATTTTTTTTATATGTATAGAGGAATGATTAGGGGATGTTTATTTAAGAGGAGTCTCTCAGAGGTGGTAGTGTTAATACAGTGAGTGCGCTTTTCTTCTTTAAAGCAGAGACGCCATCTGTAGTCGTGACCATCATGATGTGATCCAAAGCCGCCTGTGTTTACAGAGTCCCACAGTGAGTGCCTGGAGATGGTGTCTGGTGTTTTTTACTCTTGTGTTGCGAATGAGCAGTTAACAGTGGGGGTAAGGCATGCTCTACAGGCTGAGTAGACTCATGAGCCACTCGTGAGTGGTTTTTATTTTTTTATTTTTTTTTCTTCTTTCTTTAAGCTGGGCATAAATCTGAGCTATCAGAGTAGGAACATATTGTAGTCTAAAAGATTGCAATCAACACTACAATATAAATTTGTTTTTTTTTCTTTGCGGTTGAACCTCTGACCCACTGGCTATATGAGCAGAGGTAAGCTGGGATTCTAGCATCAGGATTGCAAATATTACTCTGTGGTGTGTGAGATGCTCTGTTTCCAATCATTCCTGATTTTAAAAATGCTTGGAGTTGTGACTGAAGAGGCAGCCAGCGGTGATTCGTTTATAGCCTTAAAACCAGCAGATTTCCGTGTCCTCTCACACCTCAGTGGATCAACTTGCATTAACCATCATAGGCCTGTCAGCTAGGTTCAACATTTAGCCTCTGTCCTCTGAAAGCAAAGCTTTTCAAATTCCAAGACTTCAAAAATTAGGTTTGATGATGTGCTTCTCCTCCGTTCTAACTATTGTCACTCAATCTCTATACAACCAAAACTGTAAATATGTCCTGGAGCAGTTTGAATTTACTCCAGCTCTCATTAAAGTTTTTATCCTTCTCGACCACTGCCTGTAATTACTAAACATGGCTTTGACCCAGAAATCGCTTACTTTGTCCTTGTCCATATGCTTTCACCTGCATCATACTGATGGCTGTTACTGGGCCAGGATACGACATAAATTGTGTATATTTCATTCTTTGTTGTGGTATTGCATTTTGAACTCAACATTGGGCCAACAATTGAGTTATAAAATGTTCTGTGTAAATAGCCAGTCAGATCACCAAGCAGTCTAAACTTTTTTTTAATCCTTATCCTTCCTAACTTTAAGGTGCATGGTGGATTGGTGATGCTCATTATTATTACTCAGCTGTGAGAAAAAATTGGTGTCATTGGTGTCAGCAGTGGACATTGTGATTATTTTTTCTTCCTCAATCTGGTATGACAGTGTCAGAATAGTAAATGAGCTCAGTTTCAGTTGCTACATTTAGAAATATTGGCTAACTTGGATATTTTTTATTTTTTTTATTTTAATTTTTTTACACAAAATAACTAGCCATATTCCAATCGTGTTCTCGAACACTTCACACACACATGCACTTAAGAGTAATTAATGTATTTTGGTGTCTGTGTTGTAATCGTTTCCTGTAAAAACCGCAGACTATTTGCTCAGTTTAGCAGCACTATTGAGAGAGCGATTCATTTAATGGATGAATTTAATGTATTCCTTTTACTCTGGTATTGTGCAGCTCATCGTCTTTAGTTAATTCCTTCAGTGTGTGTGTGAGTGTAAGAATGGTTAGTTAAATTTGTTTTCTGAAGTTTGTCTTGTCCCATCCCCCATCAGAACAGTGAGCAGGAGTAAATGAGTGTGAGGTGTGCTAAGAAAAGACAGTGGTTGAGGTCATGTAGTTGCACAGCCCAGACTGATGAGCAAACCCAGAGACTGCAAGAAATGGAGGAGGAGAAACAAAACGTAAATGATAAGCCTGTATCATTTAGATAAAGGGAAGTCAGTTTAGTGTTGTATGCAGCTTTATCACTGCATTGGGTGTTAAAGTGTGTCGTGGACGGATGAAAGACATTGAGGAAGAATAGATCGGACACTAAGGCACAGCGAGTTGGTGAGTGACATTTAAAGCAACAGGGTTGATGGTGTTGATCGGTGTGTTAATATGCCACTCAGAGGAGGAGTCATTCAGGCCTTGTGTTGCACTGAGGTCACCACTGATTGGCTGCACCTCTGCTTCTTGGGCTGCCTTGCCTTTTATAGCAGTTCCAACTGGAGCTGTGAATTCCGGATCTTTGGCAGGGTGACAGGCGGGAGATGGGAGCCAGCGAGTGGGAGCTTTGGAGGAGGGTTAAGCAAAGAGAGAGGCTGCTAGCATGGCTCTGTCTCTGCTGCACATCCAGTGCAATCATTTTCCTAAAGAGTAGTTTGTTCACAAACAAATTTACACCAACTTAACTTGAAATCATCTGAAATCAAATTTATATTCTTCTTAGTAGGCCTGAGTTGTATGTCTATTCTAGGGTTGATCTACAGAGACGATATGTAGAGTTAATGTTTTCTTTTTGCCGTTATTGCTGTAATTATTTGTCATAACAGAATCATTGCAATGTCTTGTGTCTGTGGATGAACTCGAACCAACACTGCACAGAGCTTATGTCATTCTCTGCACATTGATCCTTGATATAAGACTAGCATGTAGAGCCACGTCACTAATTCTAATGTGTCTCACTGGATATATAGATGTGAAGGTGCACTTCTCTGGTCATTAGCTTGGTGTTCATGAACTGCATCCAGTGCTTTAACACAAATTCTCGGTCTCAATGATATTGTACCCACTCCTTCATTCTTTTGCTTCACCTCTTTCTTTTTTGAAATTTATTTTTTTAATTATTTTTTAATAAATCAACTTTGCCTTGGTTATTAATGTTGCTTCATAATTGGAAGTGGTCTGGATTTATAGAGGCTGCGTTAAAGACGTTGTTTCTGTTTCCTAAGAGATCAGCTCAGTGCGGAGGAAAAGCTGTGGGTGTTTTCTTACATGGACCAAAAAAAAAAAAACACATGAAGATGCTATCTATTAGCTTTCATTGCCCTCTGCCCTCACTCTTTTTTATATTTTTATTTTGTTAATTTTTTTTTTTTAACTCTTACATTTTTGTTAAAAGCTGGGAATGGGGATTGGGGAAGGAACAGTTGTTTCCTTTTAAAAGTTGCTAATAAAAAAAGCTCATCTTTAAGACAGCATGGGTGTTGATGTTTTTTGGAAATGTTAAGGGAATAAACTCCAGCTGTCATTTTATTTTTTATTTTTTACATTTTGTGCTGAATCAGTACTTAAACACGCTCTAAATACACTAAAGGCAGTTGCACTACATTTTAAGAAACATTTTCAGTACTGAACTCGATAAAGTGCTACTCCTAAAACTAGAACCTCAGCACTGGCCCAATAAAACTCTTAGAATGACACTGACATAATACATGCCTTAACAACTTTCCAAAGCGTGTGCAATAGAATGAAAACAGAAACTTTCCTTAAGGATCTGTAAAATTATTCAGACAGAGAAAGTCCCATTTGTAAAAGAATATGTATGGATTTAAAGTAAAGGAGATCATGTTTAGAAAAACACTGGGTTATTAACTTAACAGATCTCCAGTTTGAGAAATTCCTAACCCATCACAGCTTGACATTTTCCAACCCCCAAAATGCATCTGTCTTCAGGACCATGATATCCAAAGAGCTGTTCCTGACCATTTGTTGCTGTGCGCCTGTGTGCTGATTATTACCTACGATTTTGCCATGTGTTAGGTGCTTATATATGCTTGTTGTTTACTGCTTACAATGTTTCTTAAATACTTATGTGCATTAGTTTCTCACAAACATGTGCATGTTTTAATATTTTCATCTCAACCGGTGCCAATATGTGTAGATTTTATTGCGGCGTGTGAAGGGTTAAAAGCTCTCCTTGCGAGCTCATGTTTCCTGGCAGTTGTCAGGACCCTCAGCTGTTCACACGCTCACCCTTTTTGTTTCTTTCTGTCCCTCGTTTACTATCCCCTCCCTCGCTATGCCACTGTGTCTGCCCATCACAGTTTGACCTGAAAGATCATATGACCAGCAGCCCTGTCCGCTCCTCGCACACCACCCACTCAAGTCAGGAACTCGTATACTTCACGTGTGCACTTGGGTGCGTGTATACAAACACGTGTGTGGAGTATACTGCTCACGTGTGATTAGTTTTACGAAATCTCTGAATTTTTAGCCTCTTTATATATAAAAACTAAAACATCGAATTTTTAGCCTCTTTATATATAAAAACTAAAACATCGGAACACTGCACTACTTTTCCTTGGACTTCCAGCCATGTGGTGTTGAGGCATTGTTGGGATCTTCCAGTAACGGGGCGAGCGCTTTCTCTGTTTATTTTTTTCCATAGCTCATTTGTATTTATGGCTGCTACAAAGGGTCACAGTCATTTGGCATGTTGAGCTGCAGTATTCAGTACGACTCAAATAATAATGATACCTACAATACTTTTAGTGTACTTAAGTGTACCACCGACTCCCTTGTTACCTTATGCAAGATTTGAACCCTTAAAGTCAATTATCTAAAAATTTATGTCTAGACATTTAGTCCCTCATCTGCTACATTCTTAGAATCTACATGATTTAGTTCATTATTGGCAGTTTATTCCCTCTTATTTGTAACTTTTTCCTGTCCAGTAATTTAGATTATTATTTATTTTTTTATTTTTTTACTAAATCTCTCTCACTTTTTCATTCAATGGCAAGCAATAGATTAAATATATCAGGGTAGAATTAATGGCCAGATACTATATATTCTATGTATACCCCGATACATATTTCCTAGTTTTATTCAATGCAACTAAACTACTATTTATTAGGGCAAAAAAGTTTTTTATATATTATTCATACATATATATATATATTATACATTTAGTGAGGGAAATAAGTATTTGAACACCCTGCTATTTTGCAAGTTCTCCCACTTAGAAATCATGGATGGGTCTGAAATTGTCATCGTAGGTGCATGTCCACTGCGAGAGACATAATCTAAAAAAAAAAAATCCAGAAATCACAATATATGATTTTTTAACATTTTATTTGTATGATACAGCTGCAAATAAGTATTTGAACCCCTGTATATCAGCTAGAATTCTGACCCTCAAAGACCTCAATGTCCACCTCCACTACATTTATTATCCTAAATTAGATGCACCTGTTTGAGGTCGTTAGCTGCATAAAGACACATGTCCACCCCATACAATCAGTAAGAATCCAACTACTAACATGTCCAAGACCAAAGAGCTGTCCAAAGACACTAAAGACAAAATTGTACACCTCCACAAGGCTGGAAGGTGCTACGGGGAAATTGCCAAGCAGCTTGGTAAAAAAAGGTCCACTGTTGGAGCAATCATTAGAAAATGGAAGAAGCTAAACATGTCTCTTAATCTCCCTCGGACTGGGGCTCCATGCAAGATCTCACCTCGTGGGGTCTCAATGATCCTAAGGAAGGTGAGAAATCGGACCAGAACTACATGGGAGGAGCTGAAAAGAGCTGGGACCACCGTTTCTAAGGTTACTGTTGGTAATACACTAAGACGTCATGGTTTGAAATCATGCATGGCACGGAAGGTTCCCCTGCTTAAACCAGCACATGTCCAGGCACGTCTGAAATTTGCCAATGACCAATTGGATGATCCAGAGGAGTCATGGGAGAAAGTCATGTGGTCAGATGAGGCTAAAATAGAACTTTTGGGTCATAATTCCACTAAACGTGTTTGGAAGAAGAAGAATGATGAGTACGATCCGAAGAACACCATCCCTACAGTGAAGCATGGGGGTGGTAGCATCATGCTTTGGGAGTGTTTTTCTGCACATGGGACAGGGTGACTGCACTGTATTAAGGAGAGGATGACTGGGGCCATGTATTGTGAGATTTTGGGGAACAACCTCCTTCCCTCAGTTAGAGCATTGAAGATGGGTCGAGGCTGGGTCTTTCAACATGACAATGACCCGAAGCACACAGCTAGGATAACCAAGGCGTGGCTCTGTAAGAAGCATATCAAGGTTCTGGCATGGCCTAGCCAGTCTCCAGACCGAAACCCAAAAGAGAATCTTTGGATGGAGCTCAAACTCCATGTTTCTCAGCGACAGGCCAGAAACCTGACTGATCTAGAGAAGATCTGTGTGGAGGAGTGGGCCAAAATCCCTCCTGCAGTGTGTGCAAACCTGGTGAAAAACTACAGGAAACGTTTGACCTCTGTAATTGCAAACAAAGGCTACTGTACCAAATATTAACATTGACTTTCTCAGGCGTTCAAATACTAATTTGCAGCTGTATCATAGAAATAAATAGTTAAAAAAAAAAATCATACATTGTGATTTCTGGATTTTATTTTTTTTTTTAGATTATGTCTCTCACAGTGGACATGCACCTACGATGACAATTTCAGACCCCTCCATGATCTCTAAGTGCGAGAACTTGCAAAATAGCAGGGTGTTCAAATACTTATTTTCCTCAGTGTGTGTGTGTGTGTGTGTGTGTGTGTGTGTGTGTGTGTGTGTGTGTGTGTGTGTGTGTGTGTGTGTGTGTGTGTGTGTGTGTGTATATATATATATATATAAAATAAATAATGCGGACAGATACCACTAAAATATCGATTTAGCAGCAAAGCTCTCATATTAACTGCATGCTACTGTTGGATTTGTCCAAACCCTATGATGTTTGAATAGCACCTCTAAACTTTGGACCTCCTGGCAACACTTCTCATTGATGTGCAGCTTTTTTGTTCTCTGTGGTGGTGTTTGTTTGTTTGTTTGTTTGTTTTATTATTTATTTACTGATTAGGAATAATTCCTATTAGAAGCAGGTCGGTACAGTTAACTCATCCTGTCCATGCTTGTTGGTTGTAGCCTGAGTATTAAATACTGCAGGTTATGTAAACCATTATTCATTAATCTTGACAATATCTGAAACAATTATAAAAATCGTTGGTGGGTTTCCTGGAAACCAATCATGAGTGTGTCCTTCTTACTCACTCAGTCCTGTTTAAACAGCACCTCTATGAGAGGAGTGGTCAGAGTCTCGATGTTGTGACATTCCTCTGTGTAAGATGAACAGCCTTAAACAACTGTGATTTTAACATACAACCCTTCTGAGAAACTTGCCAATTTGTGTATAAGGATTTTGATTTAAAGAACATACAAAGACGTTAATGATTAATTTTGTGATTAATTTTCTTGTTACTAAGTGAAGCTAGGCTAGTCAGTAGGGCCACCATTTTACTGGAGCTGTTAGTAGGTTAGAGCAAGGTCGGTCCTTTCAGCTGTCTGAGCCAATTCATTTTAGATGAGGGGGAGAAAGGGACCACTGTTCGTTCTTTCTTTCTTTATTTGTTTGTTTAATTTTTTAATGGCTCTAATTCTAACATATGAAACGAATAAAATAAAATGTATAGTGAAGTGAAAATAAAAAACGGAGCATGTCTAACGCCGTTTCCACTCGTGAACTGGCACTTGTGCATGCGCTTGTTCCCACATGCATATATACTGTCAAGTTTATTCATAAGTTAGCAAAACAGAGCTACAGTTATTGTAATTTGTTAATACTGCTCATGATTCTATAAGATTCCTGGGTAGGTTAGACTATCTCGACTTGCGGTATTCTTATTCTTATACAGAATTATGATGGTGTCCTTGTAACGCTTCTCCATCATAAGTCGGGGACTGTCTGTACTTTTGTTTTATTCCATTGATGGACATTTGCAATCTGGGGAAAGGGGAAGTCGGTAAGCCAATGATTTTGTATGTAATGCTTAATTGAGATTGTTCTGTTATTTATTTATTTATTTATTGTTTTTATAGTGGTTGCAAATAAGTGACTCTATCTGGAGCATTTCAGTGAAAATTCTTGCAAAAAAGCTGATTTACAAAGCTTCTTTATTGAGCCACCACCTCATGCTGAACGTCAGCAGCTGTTTTTATTGTACTGTGGTTTGTATCTGCCAGTGGTATAATTTTGATTCGGCTGTGCAGAGATGACAGCATGCGGTGTCTTGGGGAGGCGAATCTGTATCTTAATTTTCCTGGCTAAGAGAGGAAGAGATTGAAGCTTGCTTTTTGTGCACACCTGCATATACCGCTCCTTCCTTCCTCTGCCTCTTTTCTATCTTATGCTGTTGCTTTGGCTGCATCTTTCACTAAATAAGGTGAGTGTGGAGGTCCATCAAGGATGAGCATGTTGCATGATGGGTGCCTAAAGGAGACTTGGGGTGCAGAAGACTGAAATCCAGTGTTGTATTCAGGCTTAAAAAGACGTGGGAAGGTACAATGTGTCCTGACATCGCTCGCCTTCGCACACCTCCTCAAATGGCTGCAGATGCGTTGCTTCAAATAACATTTTATTACAGATAATAGAAAGGAGTGTATGGGGTCATTATTTTAAACTAATTTTGAACTTCTATAGCGAGTTGGACATTTTGCTCTGAGCATATTTCATTTAAAAATGGTTTGTTTGGAGAGACTGCCAGTAACTAATGTTGCCATGGCAACAATGCAACAAAGCTTTTACTACAGTACATATGCAATGTTTTAGACATAACTGATCTATGTTTTCCAAATGACTTTTCATACTGTACTGATTGCAAGTGTATTACAGATGCGAGCAAAAATGTAGTACGCCACACTATTTGCAGTGGATTAGAGTTGACTTACTTCCTGTTTCAGTGTGGTGCTCTTTCATGTGACCAAAAGTGAGACTGTAATGAGACGGATTGTTGTTTCTTATCGACAACTCGTTGCTTGATTTATAGCAATTGAAAATCAATTATATTTAGTAACTGCCTATTCCGGTTGTCACTGTGAATCCTGGATGTATAGCATGAACACTGGGAGAGAATTCACACTCAACACACATTCACGTTTATTTACATGCTCAGGGGCAATTCCAGAGTCTCCAGTCTTGTCTACCTGTGTTTTTGTGGGGTTTAAAGAAACTCGCATCTATAGAAAATAATTGTAGTTTATGCCCCCAGGTCAATCTTCTGCTATCAGGAAATTTTTCTACCCACTGAATTATCCTGCTACTATCAATCTCCTTAATTACGTAGACAAGGGACTTTGCCACATGGCACAAATGTAAAATCACAATTTCTCATAATTACTTTGACAGACCTACCAGGTTTTGTTTTTTTACAAATTATATAGTGTGTGTGTGTATATGTGTATATGCGTGTGTGTGTATGTGTGTGTATGTATGTATGTATGTATGTATATGTGTATATATATATATATATATAATATTGAA